>PVLD010000788.1:7390-247424 GCA_004027595.1 Dinomys branickii
TCTATTGGAAGAGAAAGTAGGTAAAAATCTTGAAGACATAGGAGTAGGCAGAGAGTTCATGAACAAAAATGAAACTGCAAGGGAAACACTTCAAAGAATCAATAATTGGGACCTCATCCTACTGAAAAGTTTTTGTACATCTAAAGAAATCACCAGCAAAGTAAAAAGAAAACCCACAAATTGGGAAAAAATCCTAGCTAGCTGTCCCTCAGACAAAGGTCTTCTATCTGGAACATACAAAGAATTAAAAAACATGTACCTATCCAAATTCAAAGACCCAATCCAGAAATGGGCACCTGAGATGAATACACATTTCTCAGACAAAGAAGTACAAATGGCAAATAAATATATGAGAAAATGTTCCACATCCTTAGTCATCTGAGAAATGCAAAAAAAACAACACAGATTCCATCTCACCCCAGTAAGAATGGCCAGTATGAAAAAATCATCCAATAACAAATGCTGGTGAGGCTCTGGAGAAATAGGGACTCAAATTACTTTAGCATTGGTCTTTGGTTCTGTTTCAGAATAATTTCAATGATCTTTAAATAATGATCCATCTATATTTGAGAAGCAAAATATATTCCAGATTTATTTTGCATTTCCATGGTCAGCATATCACTTTTCTAAGGAGCCCTTGCTGGTTGATTAAATAAAGATATTTGGAAACCAAACTATAGTACCTCGTGTGACCATTGAGCATATGGTCTCTAGGATTCACACAGGTACAGACATGCACACTTATATTTTATATCTACCTAGCTGTACGTGTATATTTCATAACATTAACTTGCATGACTTAGAAAAATAGCTCCAATTGCGATCTGGCACCATGGGTTCACCTAGCCTTCCCATGCCTGTAACTTCTTTCACTCAAATGAGACACTTCTTTCACTCCACATTATCTATATTTATTTACCTGATAAACACTACAATGTATATAAAGTAGTTCTGAAAGGCTAATCCTTCCTTTTATATGAAGAAAATGTGTTAACAAAAGCACAATATGATGCCCAGTTCTTTGCCTTATATAACCGAGTCAAAATGCTGTTTTCCAAGGTAATTTATGTATGTTTGCTAGGCTTGTTGTAGAAAATTATCAAAAACTGTGTTGCTAAAGCAGTATTTTTTGTGCCATAGTTCTGATGTCTAGAAGTCTGAAATCAAGGTTTCTGCAGGGCTGTGTTCTCTCTGGTGCATCTAGGAAAGGAGCCTCCTCCCCTCTTCCAGTTTCTGGTACTCCTTGGTTTGCACATGCCTCACCCCAACAAGTGTCCCCCTTACCTCTGTGTGCCTTTGCCTTCTCTTTTCTGTGTGTGTTTCTCTCTCAAAGTCTACGTTTCTCTGTTTTATGTGAACACCAGCTATTGGACTCAAAAGTACACTGCCAGCCTCAGCCCTCATTCCCAAGTGAGTTCACATCAAAAGGCACAAAGCCTTGTGACTTTAAAATACCTGTTGGTGGGTAAAAACCTTGAAGACATAGGGGTAGGCAGAGAGTTCATGAATAAAAACCAAACTTCCCATGAAATATTTCAAGGAATCAACAACTGGGATCTCATCCTACTGAAAAGTTTCTGCACATCTAAAGAAATCACCAGCAGAATAAAAAGAAAACCCACAAATTGGGAAAACATTTTAGCTGAGTGGCCCCCAGACAAAGGTCTTCTATCCAGAACATATAAAGAATTTTTTAAAAATTGAATTAAAAAATCAGCCCCTCCAAATTTAAAGACCCAATCCAAAACTAGGTAGCTGAGATGAATACATATTTCTTAAAGAAAGAAATACAAATGACAAATAAATACACGAAAAAATGTTCATCATTAGCCATTTGAGAAATGTAAATTAAAACAACACTGAGATTTCACCTCATCCCAGTAAGAATGGCTATCATTAAGAAATCAACCAATAACAAATGCTGATGAAGCTGTGGAGAAATAGGAACTCTTCTCCACTGCTGGTGGGAATGCAGATTGGTGATATCACTGTGGAAAGCAGTGTGGAGATTCCTTAGCAAACTAGGTGTAGAGGTCCCATTCAACAAGCTATTCCCCTTCTGGGTATTTTCCCAGAAGATCAAAAACATCATATCACAGCGATATATGTGCACCCATGTTCATAGTGGCACAATTTGTAATTGCTAAATTGTGGAAGCAACTCAAATGTCCATCCACTGAGGATTGGATAAAAAAATTGTGGTACTTTTATATCATGGAGTATTTAGCTACAAAGAAAGATAAACTCGAGGCTTTTATAGGTAAATGGTCGCAACTAGAGACCACGCTCATAAGTGAAATAAATCAGACTTGCATGTGTAAGCAATGTATTGTCTCACTAGTGTAAGAACCTGAAAGAGTGAATAAAAGCTAGGAGGTATCACAGACATTGTGAAATGAAAGGAAAATGCTCAAAATAATGGGTAACTGGAGTGTGGGAAAGGAGAAAGGAAAGGAGGGGAAATTATGTGTGTGTGTGTATACAGGACAGCTAATAGTTGTACTACTGCCTTCTATTGCTTTACTGAAAAGAACAGTTAATGGTTACTTGTTTGATCACTATCGCATGTCTCTATTTGTTTTCCTGAGAAACCACTTTGAAGATATCAATCCATAATACAACAACCCTTGTTAATTTCCTACCCATTTCTCTATAACTCTGCATTGTTTGTCTTGTTCTTACGCTATTTTGTACATGGATATCTGTTTGTTAATATGTTCCTCCTTTATTTAAAAAAACCCTTAAAATAATGCCAACCTCTGTTTTTCTCAGATAAAGAACCCTAATTTGTAGATAGTAAGCTGCCCAGGGTTGTGAAATAAGCTGGAGGTAAAATTTAAAAGAGAATACCTGTTGGGGGCAGCATAATTCAACCTGTTCCTTACACCCAGGTTATTCATAATTAATGCACTTGATTCATTTGTTAAATTCTGTAATCTCTTTTGGTTTCCACTAATATTCTGGATTTTTCAAATTGACAATTACATATGATAGCATTTATTACATTTAAGGTGTATAGCAGTGTAATCTTGACAAATATATACACAACAGTTTCCTCACACTTTTCAATTTATTCCAACTGTTTTTGTAGCTTCTACTCCCCCAAGCAAATAATTTTTGATGTTTTATTTTCCCCATACTCACTCATTCTTCCATATTGTATTTTTGTTTTGTTTTTCTTCTTCTTGTCTTGAACATTGTGTTTGAAATCAGAAAGTTTCCTAAAGTGTGGTGAATGTTAGCACCACTAAGTGTAAAGAAGCCCAGCACTGTACATAAGCTCTGTGTGGGGGGGGTAGGGTCCAGCTGCTAACCTTGGCAGTTCCCTTGGGAGCACCTGGAAGCAGTACCATTTGTCTTGTGCTGTTCTTGATTCTTAGAAAAAGATTTCTAAATTCATGCTGAGAGCTCCTCTTACCTTAAAACCTTAAATTCTATTTGATCTTTTGAGTGTATGTTCAAACTAATAACCAAGCAAGCAAACAAATACATTTGATATCATAACTTCTTTGTGGCTTTTAAGAAAAGACTGCAAGCCAATGAATGAGTTCAACCAAGTCTCTTTGACTGGAAGTCTATAATGTTTCACCAAATGGATAGTTACAACATTCTCCATATTCCCTCCCAGGAAGCAAACATATTAGGAATTGCTCAGACTTTGAAACTAGAGGTAAATACAGGCGTGAAGACATCATGTGGCTCCAGCTATGATGTGAATGACATGAAGAAAGAAAGGAGACAATTTCAGAGCCCGTTGTAATAATTCCTGTAAGATAAATTGAGCACAGTGATAGGGGTCATACGTAAGCCTTCTAGAGAAATAAAGACGTTTGAACCATATATTAAGGGTAATATTTATATAATGAGCTATTGAATGAGAAGATAGTGGGTAAGACATATTAATTGTTTTGTTTTGGGACACTGAAGGGATGGTTATATCATTTTCTGTGTAGGGAAAAGAGAAGAGTCTTTGGGGGAAACACCTGTGTTCAGTGGAGGTCTATTAATTTTGCAATAATGGCTAGGTACACCCAAATGTACCAGGTGCTTGTATGTGTGGTAGAGAAACCTGCAAGAGGTCTGTTCTGAAGGTAGATAATTTGACAGTGTTTAGCATGTGAATTGAAATTAAAGCAATGATTATACACTGAATCAATTAATAAGAGTAGGAATACTGAGAAGAAAATCAGTGAAAAAATAACTTGAAACTTACAAACGGTCTAGGAGCAGACTTTCTTCACTGCATCCAACTTCCTTACTGAAAGATGTGGACCAGTCTCTCTCAAGAGAAGCTGAGTTCTCCGTAAGAATCACTGAAAGAAGCAGAGTTTTCTCTTCTAGAAGTACCTTGGAAAATGTCATTTCTTCTGTTCAAACAAAATAACAATGTTATGGCCATCAGAGAGTCAAGCCTGCTAAGAAGTCTTTATATTTTCTTAACATTTATCTGTCTCCAAAAAAGTCTGAGCTGGGCATGGTGGTGCAAAATGCAGCACTCAAGAGGCTGAGCCAGGAGGATCACTGTGAGTTCGAGGACAGCCTGGGCCACACAGTGGATTCAAGGCCAGATCTAGTGAGAACTTGTCTCAAAAACAAACCAAAAATACACCCCAAAATGTCTTATTAGGTGTCTGCATCAAAGGAAATTTAGAAAAAATAGAAAGTCTTTCAGAAGAAATACATGTTTCAACTTGTAAACCCTAGTATCTAGAATGAAAGGTCATTAATATTTTGCTTTCTTGTAGGGTTTAGTGTTTTAATGTATATTATAAATTTCCTGAGCATTATATTAGATAATTTAAATATGTATATTATATTTAGATTTAGGTGTCATTGTTTTCAAGAGAAAATTTGCAACAGATTCAATATTATTCTAATTTTAGTTCTCAAAAGTGTAATTGGAGAGTGAAGGTCTGATTTCAATAATTTGTCACTATGAAATTCTAGCCATTTAGTTAATATTTCCACATTTATAATACTTCCTTCACCAGTGTTTATGGAATCTCATGTTTTCACTTTTAAAGGTGATAATATTGTCATTTGTCTGCATCATTTGCTATACACTCACCTGACCCCAGCAAGTGTAGTCACTTAAAATGGTAGCAATAAATAAAACTGCAGACTTTCGGCTGCTCTTAAGCAACCCTTTAGCAAGTCTGCAAAGTCCTTGCATACCTTTGTGAGAACATTGCTCACTTTGTGAAAGGCACATTAACTCTTTCAAGTCCCAAGGGTGCCATCTAGAAAATGACCTCTTTAGTGCTGTAAATGTATCTGAGTGCCCTGAAAGAAGCAAATTAATCTTCAGAACATCTCCTGAGTACATATGTCAGGAAGTAGAATATTCTTGGTCTTCTCATCTCAAAACCTTAGGAAGCCCTCACTATTACACATACAATTTTCACTGGATTCTGTTTTCCTAAGTATTTCTAAGACTCATGCCTGAGAATTAATATATACATAGAGAAGGCTGTGCTCATTGAATTCCAGAGCTAATGGAAAGAGAAACTCTGGCTCATAAATCTAATTGCATCATCAGACTGCTTCCAAATGATTTACTGCAAAAGTGGCGTCCTTTAATCACTGAAGGAAAAGTAGATATACAAATGTTATGAAGAGTGGAAGGCAACCACCAACTTCATACACAGAAGTGGGATTTGCTAATTACTAGACAAAAGAATATAACCAACAGTCCAAAAGGAAGGAGCGCTGCTGCCTAATTACAGCAATGAAGTGTGTAGGACACCGGTAAATATTATAAGGTACTAAATTAAAATAAAATGTAATCAATGTGACAAACTTTAGATATCTATATTTAAAGCTCTCCTAAGAGGAAGATATTCAATCTTTTCTGTCTTTCTCTTTCTGCATTTCACAATTTCTCACAATGCAAAGACATTTTATCTCTTAGTCTTAGACCACTATTTTTTATTTGTCTTGCTTTCCATCACCTAAATAGTAGGGAGAAATATAAAAAATTCTTATGCTTTTTCACTTATATTATTGTCTGCGTTTCAATTTAGTAGATATGATATCAAAGGAGTTTAACTTTATATAATGTAAGTCTGAGAGGAATGAGAACAGGGGTCTTCAAGCTATATTTCCTTTGGCATAAGAAAACATTTATAAAATTGTTAGTTGTTTCACGGACTCATAATTAAGGCTCAAAAATGTTATCTATTTTTTTGAAAAATTAAAGAAATTATTAAAATATGTTTTAATTGATTTCAGGCCCTAAAAAGTTCTGAAAATATTCAAAATAATAATTTTAACTTTTTATTCTGAATCCCTTAACAGCATTGCTAAGAGAAAGAAGATGAAGATGAATATATATTATCATGGAGCCCTGAAATATTAACCTTGATCAAAAATAGCTCCTGAAGACATGGTTAGGAAGTAGGTTCTATTACAGTTTACAAAGGAATGTGCTAAATTCAAACACAGAGATTGTGTTAAGTGCCTGGTCTCTGTTGGCTACAAAGTTGTGCAGCTGCAAGATTCAAGGACACAGAACACAAGACTGTGAAGAGGTCACTGACAATCCCTCTGATTTGAGGAAGGGCCTCATGCCTTGCTGTGAGTTTAGAAGACTAGATTTATGAACTGGTAGCCACAGGTAGGTCAGAGTTAAAATGATGTAGTGGTTAATTGATTGTGTCAACTTGAAAAGTTTAGCAGCTTCACTAAATTGGCTCAGCAATTCTGCACCTTAGGGTGTAGGGGAGCCGCCTTGAGGGGGGGTCATCACCTAGATGATATAAAAGGGAAACGAAGAAGGATCTCTGGACTTGTATTTTCTGGAAAAGCTCCAGTCTTTGCCTTCAGGTTGGATGTCATTTTCTCGCCTCCATCTTGGATCCTTCAGCCCTTTGATATAGACTCATCAGTCTTCTGTCACAGACCCATCAGCCTCCTGATATGGGCTTGTGTGGAACACCGCAGTGAGCTCCAGATCTTGGACTGAATCCTTCAGTCTCCAGTGTGCAGACACCTTCTGCACGCTTCCTCTTCTGACTCTGTGGCTGACTATCACAAGCCAATCTTGTAATCTCTTATACATTTGTATATCTTGTGTTATATCTGTTTCTCTAGTAAAACCTTGACTAATATAAATGACAAGCAAAAATTTTAAGTAAGAAAGAGCGAGGGCTTTTTTGCATTTTCTTTTCTCTTTCCTCCTTCCTTCCTTCCGTTCTTTCTTTTCAAATATTTTAGCACAGAAATTTTGTTGTACAGTGAGAGTATAGATACAGATGCCCATATAGAGAAATTAAATGCCTTTTGGTAGGAAAAAAAGATGGCTTTTATTCAGTGTCATAATCTTGCATTTCCTACTTACAACACACAACATGAGAGATTATAAGCCTAGTATTCCTAATTGGTGAGTGAAACACAACCAGTAAGTCATGTGATTCTCTGGAGAAATTTGAATTTTGGCTGAGTGGAGCTGAGACTTTTAAAAGTCAGTCTAAATGGAATTATATTGAGGTCAGTATATCAAAACTTTCTCACTTGATTTTGGATTACTGATAGTAATTGGCATTCTGACAATAAACTGACCATGCAATAGCTATTCTGAAGTATCATTTTATTCTTATGATAACACTGCAGTGCAGTATTAAAAACAGATTGGAGATGTTTGTGTGTCAGAGTCTCATTACTTGACAGTCTGGTTACAAAGTGTTTTGACTGCATGCTTCTTTCTGTAATGGGGTTTGTAAAAAACCACGAAGGTGCCATTGTACAAACTGTATACTAAGTAGCATTCTCCAGATTAAAAGAAACAATAAGAGAAATATATTTTATCTGTATAGAAATTTATTATAAAGCATTTATTCATATTTGTGAAGGGTAGAAAGTCCCACAATCCTCCTTCTGTAAGCTGGTGATCCAGGAAATTCAGTGGATAACTCAGTCCAGGTGCAAAAGTCTGAGAAACTAGAAAGCCAATAAAATAAATCTTATTTCAAAGTCAAGATGAGATGAAATATTCTTCCTGTGTCTTTTGTTCTCTTCAAACCTTCAGTGGATTGGATTATTCCTACCCATGGTGAGGAGAGCAATCTACTTAACTGAATCCAAAGATTCAAATGCTAATCTCCACAAACACCTGCACTGGCATAGCCAGAGATGATGTGTAATGTGGGCACTGCACAGCCCACTCAGTTGACACATAAAAGCAGCCATCACAAACTATAAAGGGTTTTCATTGTCTCATACGCTGGAAATGACCAGAGATAAAGTCATCTGAACTCATCTGATGGGTGGCTAAACTCTGCAGAGTATGCCAGCTTTGAACATGCCTTCTTCCAATGCGAACCTCACTCCAGTTCATCCAAGGCTCACCCTGGACAGCACACCATCAGGAAGGAAATACAAATTCTCCTGGGCAAAGAATGGAAGCTCTGCATTTCATCCTTATTGGTCTTGCTTAGTCTATGTCTCCGGAACTTTGTGTGTACCACTCAGGGGCTGAAGCCATCCACAGTCTTTTCTGCTGCCCAAGGTCAGCCCATTTCTCAGAACTAAATGAGCACTTTCTAGTGGAAAAGAGAGGAGGTAGAAGCTTTACAGAGGAGAAAGAGCCTCACAAAATCTTCACTCCAATTTTATGTAGAGGTATAATAAAGGGGGAAAATAGATATTTAAAAATTTTTTCTTTGCTAACTACTTTTGTTGCAGTTCAGCATAACTTATTTTTAACTTGCTAACTCTATTCCTATTATGTGTTAAGCATTTATGTACCATAAATAAGTGCATGTATTAATAAATATATCATAATGACAAAATTGAAGTGACTATAAATTATATATCATACAATTTGAGAAAGGGAAACATTTTAAATTAGTACAATAAAAAATTACAAGTATAGGGTGTGTTTTGCTGATATATGCTGAGAGTACATGATATGTTGAAAATAAAGGCATATTGCCCTTCACAGTCCTGTGGGGTGAGCTTCGAGGGTCAGCCCCTGCTTGCTAGCCTTGCACAGGGATATCACTGTAACAGTCATTACTATGATGCTACTCTGCAGCAGAGGCTCACAGCAGGCAGTGCAGGTAACCATGCAGCCTGGCAACATTTGAAAGCATAGAGAGAAAGGGAAAAAATGCTAGCATTACGGATCCTTTCTCCATTCATAAAATACAGACAACATGCCCAGAAGAGTACAAAAAAAAAACCCAAGAGCAGTTGTATGTCAGCACCAAATGGAATAATGTGACAATGAAATGGATTCTGTACAAGAAGAGAATGGGCTGAAATAACCTATTTCCCACAGCCTAGTATTATGTGATACAACACAAACACAAACACATACTCCTCGAAGAGCTGTCCCTTTTCCTTGTCCTATAAAATCTACTGGACTTTAAAACAGTCCTGGCACATAGGCTGAGCTCCATAAATATTTGTGAGGTTCATAAGGAGGGTGATGTTTGACACCAGGGAGGGTAGTATTAAAAATAGCCACTGTTGTCAGGTTCCTTAGCAATGGGGGTACTTACCCTTAATCAGCTGTATTCATCTTATTCGGTGACTAGATTTGGTATTGTTTCTCCTCATGCTCCCGGAAAGACCTGTACTTGTCTCACAATTAGCAGCTTTCCTCTTAATTTGTAAATAAAGCAGAAGCTGCAGGAGATGCCTGACCACCTCCTTCTTTAGTTCCTCTCTATCAGTTCATGGCCTCCAAGCTTCACTTTCACTAGACACTTTGCCTCTGCTTGAAATGTCTCATTTCATGCTTAGGATCCTTGTCAGGCATCCTAACTTTACCTCCCTCCTGGGTTTCTGCCATGTAATTAATTAGAAGTTCCTTTTGTTTGCTACTCTGACTTCCCTAACTACTTATTACCTGTGTCAACTCCAATTTTCTTCTATCTCCACCATTTTAATACACTCAGAGAATCAAAAGAACCTCATTCCTACATCGAATGGGTCTATTTTCTAATTCTGCAATGTGTCTAAGGCTTTTCTTTCTATGGTCAATAATCAAATTCTTTTATTTTTACTTATTTGTTATAAGGGGAAAGATTTATTTAGCTTACAGTTTATGGAGGCTTCAGCCCATATTTGGCTGGCTCCAAGGCAGGGCAGCACATGGTAAAACAGCAAAACTTCATGGCAGTAGAAGATAGTAAAAGCAGCAAGAGAGAGTCAATCAAGTTCTTTCCCACAATGCTCCTTAATCTCTCCCTTTGTTTCTGATAAATGTTTTTCTTGATCTTACCAGTTTTGTGCATATACAGAGAGCATAGGCTTCTATTTATTGGTGGTCCTTGGTCACAAGTGTGTATATTCAGGGTTGTGTCACCATAAAACATATCTAGGACAATCAACTTACAACAGAAAAAGTTTGTGTGGGCACCAAGCTCTGAACATTTCGGTCCATAGTCAGTTGACTCCATTGGCTTGGGATGGAAGAGAGGCAATGAGAGAAGCATGTGGAGGAGCAAAACTTCAGGCCAGACAGCAAGAAAAAGATAAGACCTAGAGTCCACTAACTCCCTTCGAGGGTACGCCCCAAAGGACTTTCAGACCTCACACCCAGCCCAGGCACATCCTTTACAGGTACCACCAACTGGCAGTAGCACTAGGCTGGGGAAAAGCTGCTGTCTCGTAGCCCTTTGGAGACACTGAAGACGGGAACCATGGTACAAAGCAACAAAGCAGGCTTGTGGCCAATTTTTTCTGTATCTTCCTAGAAAATACAAATTTCTCTCTGTCTCTGTCTGTCTGTCTGTCTGTCTCTCCTTCCCTCTCTCCTTTATCTCTATCTCTGCCACCTTGACTCAAGCCCTTTGGGATCACTTCTCATTTCTCTCATCTCCTAATCTTCAACACTCTCTCTTTTGCATTATTGTTTAGTTCTATGCCAAAATCACATCCGGTATTCAAATATTCTGTTTGCTTTCTACTTTGTAAAGTAGTGGTCGCCGCACGAAGGCACACATACTTAAAGTGGATCCAAAGTAGTGCACATGGCTGCAAGAGCAGAACGTGAGAGATGTGTCTTTCCAAGTTCTCAGTATAAGACCACACTGAGAAAATGTCTGTTAAATGAAAGCATTAAATAATTTCTTTATTAAAGTGTGAAGTCAAAATATCTGATACTCATAATGCATCCTTATTTGTACATATTCTTTCAGCTTTTATTACAAGTATATATTGCAAAAAGTACAGCACTTGAATTGCAATCCCTGTGTACTTTCTGCTATACTGTTCTGAGTTAACACTCCTTGAGTGTTGAATGCCAGAGATGACTGAAATTCCTCTGAGTCATAAACTTCAAGTGTGTTCTCCATGATGATGAAGATTTTGCATTATGCTATATCCTGAAAGAAAGGTAAGGTGAATATTCCAGAATTCTACATACCTAATGCTTTCCCTTTAAAAGTAGAAATAGGTGACCAGGATGGCAGCAGAGTAAAACCCTCGGAAGGATTGCCACCCAAAACCTGAATTATACTAATAGCAAACAGCACCTCTCCTAGAGAACCTACTCTTGAGGCTACACTGGCATAATCAGATCCACGGCATGCGGGAGCAGAGGCCGGAAAGGGAGCAGCGACAGTAAGTGCAGTAGAGACCTCAGTGTGCTGACTCCAGTAACAAAGCGAGTGGCATTGGAAGGGACAGTGACTGTGCAAGTGCAGCAACATTCTGCCTAGAGCCAGCCAGCCTCATGCACCTCTCCAACCATAGCTACTCAACCCTTGCCCTTCGCTGGTTCCTTCAGTGCATCCAGATGCCCAGAGGTGCCACAGCACCCCCCAGTTTGGACTGGAGACCTCTTCTTGCTCACCAATATGAACTGGGAAATGTCATCTAGCAACACGGAGTTGATCTCCAGCTGTATGAGCCATGGGGTAGGGCATGGAGATACCACTCCTGGGTAGGGTAGAACCGCTGCTGTCAGCTTCACCACAGCCCAGCAGAACCACCCAGCCGCATGGCATACAAAGATACTGCCGGGCAGGGGCGGTCCTGATACTGGGGCCAGTTCCGCAGAATCACCTGGTGCACCCTAGCTATGTCATCCAAAGCTGCCACTGGATGGACTCTGAGCCAGCGCATTTTATAAAGCCACCATCCAGCATGTGCAGCCATCATGGGGTGTGGTCCTTCCAGGGAGGGCAGCTGGGCATGGTCCCTCTGTGGGGTGAGAAAAAATATGTCACCAAGCATTGATCTGCCACAGATCAAGTGGGAGGACACCACAAACAACATGAGGATGTCCCAGGGGTGGGGATCTGCAGGCCCTGCAGGACCATGCAGTCCTGCTGCACAGGACTGGTGGAGATGCATCAGGCCCCACAGCCCTGTTCGAGCCCTGGGATCCCTCTCCCTTGGCTGCTCCCCCAAGGCCAGCCCTCCAAGAACCTAGATGAGCAACCTAGAAAAGGAACAAGTCCATGAGTCAGCAAGAGTGGCCAGAGACAAGATATACAAAAAAAAAAAAAAACAGCAGTTCTAGAGATTGAGAGATGGCAACATATTCTAAGACCTGAGAAACTTCTCCAATTGTCTCCCAAAACTAATAAATAAAATTAGTACATACCTATAAACACCACAATGAGCACGAGCAGGGGAGACCTCACACTACTTATGTTCAGCATCAAAGGATTCAAAATAAGAATTCAAACCCTCACAGGGAACATTTTAAAACCTCACTAAGAAAAACGTCTGGGAAAATGGTGACCAGATGGGTATCAGGGAGGGATCCTACCAGAGGGTCACCACCCAGACACTGGAATACAGCAACATAAGACAAGGTAGAGTCAAAGCGACTGATGCACAATTCAACACACCCAGCTCTACACCTGCCCCGAGGCTGTGGTCCCCTATCTCTCCACTGTATGAGCAACTACCAGCAGAGAGCAGCAGAAAACAGTGGCAGCAGCCCCAGGGCCACAGCAATTCTCAGGGATCCAGCCAAGGAACAAATGGGAACTGGGGCACAACAGTAAGAGGGAGCTGCACACTGAAATTGATCACATGGCCCCACACCTTCTCACTCCAATACCAAGTAGGAAGCACGAACTGAGTTACTGGGCTTCAGCTCCTATCCCGAACTCCCTCTGTGAGCACCTTGAGTCTTGGTGACCCACACACTCACCACCTGTTCCTGTTAGCAACAGAATGAGTTCACGGATTTCAGGACTCACTCTAAACTACCAATATGAGCACCAGGAGGGACTTCATACTGCTTGCATATGTGATCCCTGTATGAACCCATAGCAACACACTACACGAAAAGTGGCAGCCCTGGAGTCTGGGAGACAACAACATACTCTACATAGAAAACCTGAGATAATTCTCCAATTCTCTCCTGGAACTGATAACTAAGCTCCATGCACATCTTGTTCTACCTCAGTGAACATGGGTGGGGGAGACCTCACACCACTTGTGCTCAGCATCCCGGGTGCACCCAATTCCCAGCTGTGGGAGGAGGGGAGAGATGGCACTGGGGATCGGGAGGTGAGAGGAGGCAGACACCTGGAGCTAGAAAGCAGATCCGGTGCTATGGCAGGGTGGGGACAGCCTCCAGGGAGTCATGGGTGGCCTGCAGGGAGACACTGGGGGCCTAGCAGAGGACCCCAGGGAACCGACAGGGAGCTCAGCAGCCTGAGGGGGGAGGAGAGCACCCTCCAGACTACATAAAAACCCTGAGGACCTGGATTG
The DNA here is from genome assembly GCA_004027595.1 of Dinomys branickii. Lineage (NCBI taxonomy): Eukaryota > Metazoa > Chordata > Mammalia > Rodentia > Dinomyidae > Dinomys > Dinomys branickii. Next base: position 21,074 of record PVLD010000788.1, read on the forward strand.
GGTCCCTGGGAGTGTGGTGATGGGGTTGGGCCCTGAGGTCCTGAGTGACACCAGGAACCCGAACAGGCCATCAGGAGCACCTTGGACCGGACCCCAAAAGTGCCTCGACAGGGCAGAGCCCATTGGTCTGTGGGGGAAATTCCATGAACATCCATATTTGTTACAGCATAATATGAAGCAGCCATGTCCCTTCACAAAGTGAGAGCCCAAGGGAGTAAATAAACCCAAAAGTACAGTTATTATCAGAGGGAAGATGACTGATTGGGTGGTAGAACAATGGAGATGAGGGTGGAGAAAACTGATTAATCAAATGAGCCATCATCTGTATAACTGAGCAACAAAGGTGAAGATAACATCATGTAATACAGCATCCAGTGTTAATTCCCTATCTTCTCTATAATTTGGTTTTTCCTTTATTGTTTTTGTGTTAACTAATGTGAAGGTAACATTATGTCATATAGCATCTAGTGCTACTTCCTTGCTATCTTCTCTATAATTTTCTATTTCCTGTATTGTTTTTGTGTTACTCTGGTTTATATGCCTCCATTCTTTTGTCTTTAAAATAAAAAGTAAAAAAAACATTAAAAAATCAAAGTAAAACTAAATTATATCAATCTACATGAAAGTACAAAATAGCAAGAAAGGTCAACATCTATTGTGTTTCTCTGTTTCATGTAGGTCCTCATTTAAACATACAGAGTAGCAACTCAACTTTGTGGCTGCTGTTCTTCAGCCTAGCATCCCAGTGAATGAATAAGAATTTTCCATGTGTTGACTGAGAAATTCGGTCATTTGGAAATGTGAGAGATGCGAACCTCTGACCTCCTATCACTGCTCAACTCTTCCAAAGTAATTTGTCAGTGGAATTTCCCCACATGCCAGCTGGGTGGGTAAAATTACCCTGCCGCTTAAAGTTCTTCTATTTCAGGGGCCCCAATCAAGCAACCATACTCCTAAACATTTCCAAAGATGAGCAGAGAGAAATGCACATTTTCAAAATCATGCCTACTCTTTGAGACTTTTAGAAGAAAATATCACATTTTATATGGGAAACTCATTCTTAATGTTGGAATTATAACTTACTAGATAATCATCAAAATTTAATTTATTTAATTAATCACTATGTAAAATAGCTTATAGGCAGAGTGCTAAAAATTAGAAAGAAAATACGTTGCCTGAAAGGAGACAAGTTGGTTACAAGCATTTATCCTCCCTGGTCAGTGTTTGTACAGCCACAACTACAGAGTCATAAATTATTAAAGGTGTGGTCACATGTGGACAGTGCAGGGCAGGTACTGAAGAGAAGCAGGAGAAGTTAGAGACACTCTGTAACTTTGCAATTTTGCTTAGAACCAGATCACTTGCCAAGTAAATAAAGCTCAATTTTTGAGGATCAGAAATAGTATTTAAAATTCTTCATTTCTGGAAACACTGCCAATCAAAGATGAAAAGATGAATGACATGTTTGTTCCATTGCCAGATGGTTACGGGTGGATTTTGTTAGTATGTAAGCTGTTTGGCTTGGGTGTCTACATACTGTTTTTTGAAGGTGACTGAAAATCTCTGCACCTGCCAAACCTCGTATTTAACATGCAACAGTTGGTGGTGCTGGCAGAAAAATCATCCAGGATAAAATCTCTACTCCTCATGCCATTCTAGGTCGGCTGTTGTCAAGTAGCATGTGAACAAGTGGCAAGGTGGATTCACTCAAAGTAAATCCTTGCTTTTAACTTGGGACTTTCAGCCTGCAAGACCTTTGTCTAATACCAGCACTTACTTACCTTCATAAGCACATGATGATACTATGAACAGTTCATCTGAAACCATAAAAAACATCTGGTATTTGCCATATTTTAATTATGATATATGATCTACAACTGTGGAACTAGCATCTCTGAGACACTGGGAGCTACTTTTGCTCCAGAATATTAAGCTTTCTAATAGATTTCAATAAACTTTTGTATGTTTCAGTCTATAAGTTGCATAAAACTGAACTTTGCATTTTGTTCAGAGCATGGTTTTAAAGGTATTTAATTTCAAAAGAGAAAAAAATGCATTTGTATATCATGTCTTCATGCACAAGCCACTGATTAAAATGTGTCAAATTCTGTTTAATTATGAAGGAATCAAAGTCATTGATTTCAAGTAGATATATATTTTATAGAAATATAGTTCATATTACATTTAAATGCATAATATTTATATAAATATAACATTTCATAATGTTAACCTTTTTTGGAATAGCAGAAAGCAGTAGTCAAAATTTACTATCTATGAATATCTCCTCTGTGTCAGGCACTGTCCTGAGATCCAGGGACAAAATATCAAGAAAAAATGTATTTTCTTCCTTGGTGAAGCGTTTGACCTAATCATTAATAAAGGACAATCTTTATATAATATTGGAGAACACTGATTATTCCCCATAGCAAGTCTGTAGTAAGTCTGTTGTCATACTAAATAAATGAAATAATGTATTCAATTTCATTTTGGACAATTTTATTAAAAATAGAAAACTTCACTACATCAAAATAAATGGTTTCACATTTATCATTCTAAAATGGCAAGTTGATCTACTCCTTAATTACCACCCTACCCAAGAGCACTGTTTATCAATTAGACTGAAAACAGCCCTATTAGATAATAGTTCTTTGGCTATAACTTAATTTCAGACACATTTGACTCATTCATTTATTTCTCTAAATGACTTGCAACCAATTTGTTTTGAGGGACTCATCTGGAAGTTGCAATGTTCAAACATAAGTGGCCAGTGGAGACCACCACTCTTGGTTTATAACTGCTGTGAGTATTTAAATACACACACCATTTCCACCCTTTAGGCTAAAATCCTTACGGCTGGATTCAAGGGCCTTTTCACCATTGAGTTAAAGAAGATCCTAAACTGCCTCATAAAAAGATTTTTCTAATATCTTCCCCCAGTAGCCATTTTGGCATAGAAATGGCCGCTATCATCACTGTAACACCCCTCTTGCTGTGGGAGAAATGCTGGTCTACTCCCAGCCCAGCTGACAGCAGAGTACACCTCTGACCTCCATCAGTAACACAAAGCAAGTGCGCTTGTGAGGAGCACTTGTAAGGAGCCAAATTGCAGAGGTACTGCCTCTCAGTGGCCATCAGAACCTTTGTTAGTGTAGTATACCTGAGAAAGGCTTCCTGGAGGGTCATTTGATCACTGCAGAGGAGCCACTGAAACCTACCAGCAGACTGAGCCTAACAGAAAATGCACATTTAGTTTGCAAAGTATCGTCTCCACAGAAACACTTCTAAAAGCTGTATTTCCACCTTGATATGCTTTGGTCTTGCTCTGGAGGACTCCACGATGTTACAATTGAATCATAAAACTTGGGTGAGGTAACCACCACCATTTCTAGAAGTTGTGCTTCACCATGTGTGGTCCCCTTTACATGAAGACTTCATGGAGAAACTTTTCTTGGACATAATGCCAGAGATAATTGTACTTCTTCTAAGCAAAAGTTTTGTTTGTGTGTGTGTTTGTTTGTTATTTCTGGACACTATGAAGCCTACTTCCCTTAATGTTGTCCTCGTTTCTCTGATCCATTCAAACTTCAAGATTCAAATATTTGCCCTGCCTCAAGCAAATTCAGGTGACTTTAATGCACCCTGAAAGTTATCTTTTTTTGCTTCTCTATTCTGCATCCCCTCCCCCAATCCATTCATATTTTACTTTAGTTGATCTAAATATATGAAAGCTGCTATCATAAATACCTTTCTGAAATGATAAGTCATGTGCGATAATAAACAGCATGCATTTTCCATTTTCCCATTTTAACCCATTTACAATGGCAGGGCAGTATACCAACATTTGCCCCATGGGCAGCTGTTATCAATAGACCAGAAAAAAAAAATTAAAAGGGAAACACTTAGCTTCTAACTGTGTGATTCATTTGGAAGTAATACAAAACAGAGAATAAAAATGAACTAAACACAAGACAATGAAATTAACATATAGATGATGCATGGATTCAAGTCCCAGAACTACATGGAAAAACTTCAGAGCTAAGGCTGGTAACATGGGAAAGAGAAAAAGAGGTCAAAGAAATACAGGCAATGTAAGGACCTGACCTCAGCTCCATGAAATATCTCACAGGAACTGGTCCCTTCCCACCTGCCTGGAGCTGCAAGCCCGTAAGCATGAACACTTCTGCCTGAGCTTTTCCTGTGCTCAGATGGGTGCAGCGGGTAGAGCTTCTACAGCAGCCCAGAGGACACCACCAGGGGAACAGAGGATGCCGCTAGCAGAACCAGAGGATGAAGCCCAGGGAGGCACCAACATGGAAAACTGTACTGGACCGCCTATGCCAGAAAGAAATATGGGCCGGGAGAGTGAAGTGAGACCTTTTCTTCCCAGCTCCAGTGCATCAGGACCCCGGAGCGTTAAAGTGCACCAGAATGAGAAAAGACAGTCCTGGTAACTGGAAATACTGGTAAGGCTGAGGAAACTGAGCATGAATGAGACCACTCTTGTCAAAAGAAAAGAAAATCTATAAAGAATTGAGCCTAATTATCATCAAAGAACTTGATATCTCAGTATAAGGAAATTATACAATCATAGTTTAAAAGTTATAGTTTTGCAATCTGTGACCAAAATATGTAGTATCAGTTAAGTAAGTAATATCCATACATAAGTCAGTTCATTTTCTGTATGAAAGATACCTGAAGTAACCAACTTAAAAGGAACCAAGATGCAAAGGAAGGGAGTGAAAGAGGGTGTGCCAAATTCCCCACCTTGGGTACACCCACAGTGACCTGATGACTCCCACGTGGCCACCTCCAGAGTTACCACCTCCCCAACGGCAACACATGCTGGGACTGTACTCCCCAGCTTATGAACAAAAGGTCTATGTTGCCTGTTTTCCTGACCTGCCATGGAAACTCTGCCAGTGGCTGTCTTGTTAATAACTGCACCTTTCTATGTTTTCATTCCATTTATACTGTCATTTCCACAGCAGAAATTAACATGGTTTCTCGCTGGGGATATAGCTCAGTGGAATAAGCGCTTGCCTAGCAAGTGCAGGGTCCTGAGTTCGATCCCCAGTACCGCAAAAAAAAAAAAAAAACATGGTTTCTCCATCTTTGTAACTAACCACAGTATGGAGAACATAGATTTGATGTTCAAATGAACCTGAGTTAGACTTTCTATGTGACTTGCATCAATTTATTCAAAACTTACAATTTCCTCCTCTGTAAAATGGATATGAGAGAGGCTGCGTTATGTTTGATGTGAGGGTAACCTAAAATAATTTACCTAGAAACTTAGTACAAAAGCCAGTGTCCAGCCAGGAAAGCCTCCCGCCTCAACTGTCCCCATGCTCGCTTACCTTCCTCCATCTCAGCCTGCTAAAAACTGCCGAGGAAAACCGCGTAAGTCACAAGGGGGTACCTAGCCTATGAATAATAATTTATTAATATTTCAATCATTTTTCCTTAAAAGTGCTTTTGGTCCTTCACCATTCTCTGCTCGCCAGTTTACCTCTCATTCTCTTTGCCCTCAGGTGAGTTTCGCCACACGATTGTGGCTGCAAAGTCTAATTTTATCTCATTTTCCTGTCATCAGTCCAATAAACCTGTCTAAGTTCTCCATCTTACTCCTTGCTCCCAGTCTTAGAAAGGGAGATGTCTCTCCTTTAAGCAGCTGCCTTTACATTGCTGGGACAAAGTATTTGACTGCATTCTGAAGGGAGAGAGATTTATTCTGGCTCACAGTTTCAGAGGATTCAGTCCATGCTTGGCTGGGGCCAAAAGAAACATCACGACAGATCACATGGCAGAGGAAAGCTCATGGCAGCCGGGAGGCAGAGATCAGGGGAAGCGTACAGATAAGAGGAGAGAGGGGCAGATACAGTCCTCTAAGGTCATACCCTCTCATCCGCTGAGACACGCCCCAAAGTGAGTTTTACCAATCTCCTAGTTGTCTGTCTCTCACGCCACTCAAATTGCCAGTCAAGGTTGATCGTCACACTCCCTCTGCTCAAACTGTGTCCTTCACTCTACCACCCAATTCAGGAAATTGTACCGTTTATAATCCCCTCTCTCTGCCATATTCTAACTAGCTGTGGCTACTTAGCTCTTTGCCTTCACATTTAGATACCTTTTAATCCTTTCATCTTAAGATGCCTTTCCATGGATTCTAGGTCTTATACCTGATCATTCTAGCCCTTCACACCTTATCAGGCAACATTTCTTAACAGGATATTCTATATTCCCTCCATATACTTCTTCAATTCTATATTTTTTAAACTGCTGCAATCAGTCTTGCTCCTTTACCCATTCTGCAAATTAGAGTCTACCCAGGTATGTAATGACATCTAATTTTGTCCTTTTTCACCCCACATCAAAGTAATGACTGAGTCCTATATAACCAATTTCCTGTATTATTCTATTCATTCATTCACTCCACTCTGTTTCTTACTTGGTTTATATATTCTAAAAGCAAGTATAGGAAAAAGTAATTTAGCTTCACAGTGAAGGGCATACACTTGGGGCAGTACTGCTGGTGTTCAAATACTACCTCTAACAAGTTATTACTCTGTAGTACTAGGCATCTTATGTAGCCTGTGTTTCATTTCTCTGTCCATCAGGAAGAATGCACTTCTTACTGTCTTCACTTGGTCAGTTATTGCTTGTTCCCCAAGAATTGGCTAAGGTTTCCCTTTTTGTATGGACTCCTGCCCAGAGATATCCAGTTAAAATAAACATCCCTTCTCCGTGATTCTCTAATGTTGAGAACAATTGTCACCTGTACCCTAAAATGTTTTACAATGTCACTTCTTCTGATATAATTTGTGTTTCTATTAGTTCCTTTCATTCATATATTCATATGTATATGTGTGTATACATATGTGTGTGTATATATATATATATATATATTACAATATGCTATTTCATTGTGGCATTTTCACACATGCATATAGCATATTTTGACCATATTCATCTTCCAGTGTAAATTAGTTCATGTGTGATTGCTGAGTAGTGAATGTAGTCAACACAAAGTAGAAGTCAATATCATGTTAGTCCACTGATGACTTTTCTAAGGATATTAATATGTTGAAAAGATCAAGGGAAAATTTTGTTATTCCAAAAGTATGTTAGAAATATATTAAAAACTTAAGAGGAAAAAAGGAAAACCTAAGAAATGCCTTACATTAGGTATAAGATATGTTGCCTCAAGAGCAGCTATACTTCCCATAACATTAAGTAAACTAGAGAATTTCAAAATACACATGAAGTAACTATGAAGCAATTCTCATATGTTAAATGCACTGATACAAGTTCTAAATTTTTAGTGCAGCTGGTCTCTATTACAAGTGAATGTTCTAAAGACATTGGAAAGGAACTATGAGAGTAGGGATTCAGTCCAGAAAGGGTCAACTGACTTAATTATTGGGTCCATATGTGGTGTGCACCAAGCACGTAGTGAAGTTATAAGAGTGCATCAGAGTTCATCAGTGCTGTTACTGTGCTGCTTGCTGCTCTAGTTTAAAAATTACATAGGCTTTAAATGGTCTGCACAATTTTTCCTTTATGCCCTCCCCACTTTATAATGTGAAATTTTGCAAATACGATTATTTTTCAGAAACGTGTGAATGATACTACATTGGAAATGTCTGTATTAAAAAGGGCACCGTGGTGGGTAAAACACACCCTGACCATATATTTCTAATGAAAATATGTATTTTGGCAAAATAGTACTTGGTTATTTATCTCAATAGCTGTTCTGGGGAAATACAGGTGGTGTTCACCTACTTGGTATTATAAACAGCCAGGTCTGTGCAAGTGCGTCAAAGTGTAAATGGTTTTACTCACATTAGGCACCGTGGTATATTTTTGTGTATTATATTTTATTACACGTTTGCATTTGATTTTTCTTGTAGACTTAGCACAATTCAGTTCAATGTCACATTAAAACCCACTTTTACAACTTTGAGAGGAGTTAAAAGTGAGCCATCACATGATCCAGCTACTGATGGTAACTGGGATTGTGTCAACCAGAGAAGTTAGCGAGCTACGATGGATAGAGAGTCTAGAATGCAAGATTTGACTCAGAGGAAGAAAGTCATATAAATAAATATTTCACAGGTCATAATGCTGCAAAGTGGTCACATATACCTGGATGACTCAAAGTTAAAATTAGGTCAGTGAATATTATAGGTTCTTGCCAGAGGTGAAACCTATTGAACAGAAAGCCAATGCTGCAACTCAATGCTGGAAATTGCTTGTAATGTATGATAAGCTAAAAGATGTTTTGAAATACATTAATAATGAAATACAAGTAAAACATTCTATATTCACCAATAGTAATACTAAAAATATATTTATCATGACACCTCATCATCTGAAAAATAGCCGTCACAGCAGGACTGTATCATCAGAATCTAAAAGATTTATGGAGAAGTGACAGATGTGAATTGAGACCTTTAGAAAAATAATGACACTCAAGAGATTTGTTTTCCTTAAAAATTGCCATTTTTTGACAACAAAAAGACCCACTGAAAAAGAAAAAATCTGACAATTTGGCTGCTATTCCCTCATTTTCCGGAAGCTTTGTTTTGAACTGTCAAGCAGTTCATACACCGTTTGAGTAAATGACAATAGACAAACAACTTACATCATTTTTTGTTTGTTGAAGGTTTCAGTAACATATAAATAAATAAACCTTCTGTACATGGTATAAAAATACATGCCTCGGTGGATGTGAAAACATTTTACACCTTAAATTTAGAAATTTACCCTGGAACTCAGCCGCGAGGCCTTTGTCTGTGAGGTAATAAACAACATGATGCAGTGAACACATTTGTAGCATCTGTTCATCAAAGGAACCGAAATGGGCCATTAGACAATTGGCTCACTAGCTACTCATTCATGTTACATTTGCTGTAAGAACGTCAGTAGAGCAGCACAGTAACTATTCACAAGAACAAAGTTGAGCTTCCTGGAAAACATGTTGCAAATTCACAAGAGAAAATGTATAGCACAATCTTTGGATTTCAGAAACCCTCCTATGTGGTGAAGAAAAACAAAGTATTATTGATACTGTCAACATTTCACCATGATGATAAAACCAATGGTGAGGTTGGACACAGTGGTATATGCCTGCAATCCCATCACTCGGGAGGCTGAGGCAGGAGGATTCTATGACTTCAAGGTCAGCGTGTGCTACACAGTGAATTCCACGCTACCCTGGACTATATTATGGTAAAGAAAACCAAAGTAATATTGACACTGTCGATGATACACCACAATGATAAGATTGACAGTGAAGCTGGCCTTGGTGATACATGTCTGTAATTGCAGCATTAGGGAGGCTGAGGCAAGAGGATCCCATGAATTGAAGGTCATGCAGTGCTGCATGGTGAGATCAAGGCTAGCATAGCATGTGTGGGGAGATCCTGTCTCAGGAAAATGAAGCCATCAGTAAAGATTAATAATGAAGCCTCAACATAAATGAAGCCAGAAATGGTCCTATTTTACCAGAGGACAGGCAGAGTACATGTTTGTGATGAGTTATGCAGTAACTGTGATAGCACTTGAAACACAAAACAGGGGTCATTGGTTGTGTTTTGCTTGATCTTAAACATGTCAGGCATAATTTCATAGTTATAAAGAAATTAACATGCACAAAATATCGCAGAGAAATTTTCTTAGAGGCTTGAACTGGAGTTAAAAATGATCAGTTACAACAGAAAAAGATCAGTACAAACCTGCCCCAAAACTCTGGAGCAGACCAATGAGCAGACAGCTGAAACTTCACAAGAACCTCCTCAGAAAAGAGAAGATCAGCAAACTGTACAAGAACACCCATGGTATCAGTGTGAGCGATACTCGTGTGTGGGATATGCTGTTCTCATGTGCGAGCACTGCCTCCGTTACAGACTGTTTTTGTGGTAGAGTTTTATTTTCTTCTCCTTGCAGTTCACATAGGAACTTATATCTATTTTTTTCAGATTTAGAAGGCAAACAGTTGATGTAGAAAACGTTGATTTTTTCTAAACCGTCTCTATCTTAGAAATTTTATTTTATTAATATTTCGTTTTCTTTCTAAGTGCACATTGTATAATATAATTGGAAGCTCCTGACCAAAGAGGAAGGCAAGGAGAGGCGAGAAGCACGGCCAGCAGGAGCCGAGAGCGAAGCGCACGCGCTGTGAGGTTAAGCGAGGCTGCGCGGAACGCGCGGCTGCCCGTGAGCACACTGGCATGGGGGCGGCAATTGAAGTAAATATTATTAATGTGGTAGAGTGCTAATTGTATTATCGTTGTAGTTCACACAGGAATTTATTTCTGCTGTTATGTTTTAGATCTTGTAGGGAAACAGCTGATGTTGAAAATATTGATGTTTATTCTACGTGCTTATTGCATACTAAAAATTTAACATTTTATTTGACTGATTTTTTATTTCCCTGTCAAGCACACAATGTTTAATATAATATAACTTCTAAAATCAAAATTAGTAATTCATTAATAGAAATACTTTTTTAAAAGTTAAGTTAGCTGTTATATACTCCCACAATGCTCCTTTAAACAAAATTTGCTGTGACGCCCCCTAACGATATGCCTAGCTGGGTGTGGTCGTACACATCCGTAATTCGAGCTCCTGGGAGACTGAGGCGGGAACAATGCTGTGAGTTCAGGACCAGCTTGAACTACATTGTGAAACGCTGTCTCAGAATAATTAATGAGGTATTTAATTAATTACTAACGGATATGCCTGGTGCCCCACTAATCTGAGACATTTTTTAAAGCACTGTCCTCTGTTTACATTTGTTTTTTCATTTAGTAGCTAGGTAATCTTTGATGAACTGGATTAAATTACAGAGAAACAAAATAATGCCAATAGATTTTCCTAATGTCTTTCTTTCTTCAGTCTCTCCGCCCAGAAAGAAGTGTATGAAATTTCCCTAATGAAAATACTTGAGCCCCGTGTAGGATGGAGCCCAGGTCTCCAGGGGTAAGGGGCCAGCCAGGGCTGCAGCTACTGTAGCGGCAGCCTCCTCTGACTTCCTGCTTCCCGCCTGGGGTGTCAGCTCGCCGAGCTGCCCCGCAGGAAGTAGTTTCCTCACTGGTTCTCTCTGCCCCTTCCTCAGCATCTTCCCCAGAATGACTTCTACCTCCACCCTAGTCATGCGAGTCTCTGGCTTGTTTTAGTTACAAGTCAATTTGTTGTTAACTGGTTATTTTATCGTACTATCATTCATCATTTTGATAAACATGACCTAACTCAAAACAGTGTGAAATTAGCCTGCAACCTGCATTTTTATTGCCTCACAATCCAAAATAGCTTATATATAATATGTATATAAAATATAATATAATAGTATTATATATGTATGTCTGCTGATGACTAAACAAAAGGTAGAACTGAGATAACAGATTAGATGATACTGGGCTGCTGTGTAAAGGGAAATAAACGCGGCCAGTGAGGAGGTTCCCTCGATAATCTCCAGGACAGGTTTGTGGAACTCAACTCTCCCGAAAAGAAAGAGAGAAATAAAAGATGCCATAATTTTGAGAAAATTAAAACATGGACAAGAAAAATATGAATGCAAAGTATAAAGTAAAATGAACTGGAAGAAAGAATCCTACTACTGACATAAGCAAAGGATGTCAGGGACTTTTATAAGGAAATATAGGACTAATTTTCCCTCGCTTTTGCGCTCTGGGTGAAGTGCAAGGTGATGCAACCTATAAACGGCTCTGTCTGACACTCAGCAAAGTCCTCCGTTGTTCAGGCTTTTGTCTGTGGCACCGCACTCCATTCTAGACACATTTTTATCAATCTTGGTGACTGATGCTGATTATCCTCAAAGGACAGGTAATTGAAACAAGTAGAGACACACTGAAATGTTCCAAAATTGTACCTATGTGCATAAGCGTTCTCAGGGAGCATCGGCTGAATCTCCCATGTTCGGGACGTCTGTGTCACTGCACTTAAAATCTCCAGTATGTTAACATTCAGCCCAAAATAGAAGGTAAAATTAAAGTTTTAATGTATTTAATCAATGTATAATTACATGATCCTGAATTACGCCTGTTTAGGTACAAAACTATTTTTTAACTATTTTACATAGTTTAAGGATTTTCTTTATTGTTCTGAAAATTAGAAATGTAAGCATAGGTGTACATGTTACATTTACCAAAAAATGAAAAATATAAAACTAACTCCTTTCTTTTGGGCTATAATGAGCATGTCAAACTTACTTACAAAATAACTATTTTCTGTGAGTCACTGAAATATTTGCTTATTTTATTCATGTTACTCACATTTCTTTTCCTCAGATCTGCTCATAGCACAATAAAATATTTTAACTGAAAATCTAAATTAGAATATTTTCAAATCATTGTGTACATCTGGAATGAAGAAGACTATTACTGTTTCTTGAAGCTTAAATCAGTGTCAGATCTCTGCATTTCTTTCTTTCTTTCTGTCTTTTTTTTCTTGATACCCTAACTCATGGCCTTGCACTTGCCAGGCAGTGCTGTGCCAACGAGATACAGCCCCAGCAGATCTCTGCATTTCTTCTGTGTTGCTGGAGTCAAAGTTAAAAAATTAATCCAATAGTGTTAAAATACATAGGGTTCTAAACATATTTAATATTTTTATGTTAACTGAGTGTCCTATTTATTAGTATTATAGAATTACCTTTGTACATTCACTATTTTGGAGTTAAAATTTTGAGAACATTAATTTTAACTTGTTTCTTAAACTACTTACTGAAACTTTCCTGTGAGACTTATCTGTAAAAACTTTAAGTCATTGCCTGCAACAAAACTCCTCCTATAGTCAAATATTGAACAAGTGAGATGATTTCTGTGTCGGATCTTTGAGGCCAAATGAACAGCCTCATTCTGTTGTGTTTTGTTTTATCTTCGCCGTGTCTTAGCACTTCATGATGATGATAATGAAAACTATTATTTCCACAGTGCACAGTGCTGTCAGCTACACAGACATATCAGCCCATTTAATCCTCTCAAGCTCTTGGGAGGCAAGTAAAAATGTGGGAAAAAATGAGATTTCAAGGGTTGACTAACACATGGTTATGTATATAACACACACGCGGTACTGTTTAAACATCTCAGAATATGTGCTTTGCCTCTGATTGTACAAAGGAAAATTTTCCTAGTCTCCTCAGTTTTTTATTACATTGATATAACTTTAGACATACTTTTCACATCTTTCTTTTCAAATCATAAGCACCTCATCTTCATGACACTGTCTGAAAGAAACTACAACCTAAATATAATTTGAGATATTATTAAAGGATGTTATTAAGTCCAAAGTCACTCATAGATTACTCAGAGCTATGAACTTTTCTGCTCCTCTATGATGCACAGTTTTAATGTCATCTGTTAAAAGGCTCAGCACCAAGGGTCTTGATCCCATGTGCCCATCAGAGACTGTGGGAAGGAAAGCAGACTTTGTTGCTTGAAAGTCCAAGGGTGTCAAGCTGGTCATTTTTCAGCACACAGGCCGATTAGTTACAAATGTTCAACTAGAAAGTCATCGCCTAGGGCAGTGATCAAAGTGGGGGACTCTGTGATGCAAACCGGCAGAGGGATCTGAAAGCGAGTGAGAGGGGCCTGTGTGAGGAGTGATGGAGAAGACTTTCCACCCTGGCCTTGATGGCGAGGCCGCCCCCAGGACTCACTTCCGATGCTAACTTCGCAGGAGACGCACCCTCCCCTTGCATTTGCATCCATTTCATGTTCCTTGGGGGGAGTAAGGTGATTTAGCACTGGTGTCTGCAGGATAAAAAGGGTCTGATTAATGTGTGACACTTCCTCTTAGAACACACGCTCCCATGTAAATGATGGAAGACCCTCACATAATTGGGTCTGAAATTGAATAAAATGATGAAAAATTTAGCATAGCCTTTGTCTTTATATGCTACAACGGGGACAGCGGAGAGGTCAGGATACTTGGAAAGGATGAGGGGCATTTTATATCTCTGCTGGTAAAAATTTGTTTAACACAGTCTCATGATTAAAAGGAATGTGTATCCTGCTGTGGCACCCAGGTACAAGAGAGGGAATAATAAATCGGTGCCATTGACAAGATGTCATTTGTTATCTGCTTTAAATGTCAGGTCATGTCATCGTGCTGAAATATTTTCTCTCTTGATGTATGCCTTCCAAAGCAGGTTCAATGTTTGGCATTATTCTGTTTCAATAAAAGAAAACAGCTCTTCCTCTGGAAGCTCTGTCACTGGGAGGAACGCGAGGTCATCACCGCTCTGATTTGGCCGCTTCTCCACAGCCCTCCATTAGCAGTGCTTTTCATTCGCCCAGTTGGCCCAAATACTTTCTTTAATTTATCTTTTGAGGAGTGTAATTATCCATCTGCTCTCTTGGCCAAAAGCAGACAGAAAAAAGGATTTTTAGATATTGTGGGTTTCCAGAAAAAGGACCAAGGCTCCTAACTGCATATTGTTAAGTGGTATGCTTAATATGTTTGTCAGATTCTCCATAACTTGGTCTTCCTGAAAGTCTCAGAAAATGAAAACAAAAGCAAAGCTCTCCTAGGTTATATCAATGGGAAAAGGAAAGATAATTTTAAAAGGCAGAAATGGGTAAAAATATGAGAATTACTTTATCTGAGGGCTGTGGTGCAGTTGTAGCAATGTATAATTAAAATTACTATATAATGTAGGTTAAAAAACACAGAGCATTAGAACACTCTTTGCATTGGTCTCTAGTTTTCCTGTGTATATGTTTTCATTGCAATTCCCTGGACTGACGCGGAGCAGAATATTTGTCTTGCTCATACTACATCAAGTGCGTGTCTTGAATTATGGAGTCTTTTTCTCACTGAACTAGAAGAGTAGAATCTGTTTTGGATGGTATGACAGAAATGCCCCGAAAACAGATAAATAAGAAAATGCTTTATTTCTTATCGAATACAACTTAGCTCAGTATTTGTTTTTGTACCAAAAGTGGAACTCAGGACCTTTCACTTGCCTGGCAGCACTGTGCCCCTGGGTGATATCGCTGGCTAGCTCAGTATTTTTGACAAATGTCAAAATTGCCGCATGTTTAACCTCAAAAGCAAACAAAGTGAGACAGAGCAAAAATAACTCAAATTTGCTCCAGTAGCATAAGAGAAAGTCATTGAGATATGCTAAAATTCAGTGCCTGCCAGGAGAAACATATTTTGCATATAACCTAGAGCAAAACTTTGCCTTAAGGATTTTTGGATATTTTTCCTACCACCATCTGAAATTTTATTTTTATTTTTATAAAAAGTTTTGTATCTATTTTATATCACCTGCTTCCACATCCATGGAGGCAATTACTGCTGGGCTGAAAGCGGAACTTTACCTGTACCTGTACCTGTACCTGTACCTGTACCTGTACCTGTACCTGTACAGAAAAATCACAGACTCGTCCTCTTCACTGTTTCCTAACAAAGCACCAGAACAACTATCTTCACAGCATTTACATTGCATTAAGATGTTACGAGTAACCTAGAGATGTTTTGAAGCACTGGTGGCGGAATGGTGGATTACACTAAACATAACGCCATTTCATTTAAAGGACTTGAACATCGGCTTAGTTGGAAAGGACCTGGAACCAACCCTCCCTGAATGTGGAGGGAAAATGGGGTTCATGTTGGATGCATAAGGACAGCACTGGAGATACCGCAGAGACTGAGTGAGGGGTGAGGAGGAGGAAAGGTGGGCTTTCGGATGCTGCACCACCCTGGTCAACCAAGTGACAGCTTAATGTGGTTGCTGATTTTACCTTCAAAAAGGCCTTAGCCTGCTCCTAAAGGTAGTCTGCAAATACAACCCTCTTGCACTGAAGTCTGCTGTATAAATCAGCATGAATCCAAGGGCCTGGCAGAGCCAGCCAGGTGCTTGCTGACTCTTTCAGTCCAGGCTGCTCCTACCACGCTCAAGTCCATATTTACCAAAACCCTGTGCCAAATCTTAATTTTCAATGATGTTTATAACTTCAGGCATTTTCATGTGAAATCTCAAAATTTTAATGCCAAGAAATAATTTAAATTGAAGGATTAAATTACATACTCAAGCAAGCCAAACTAATAAGGCTGTAGTATGAGATCACCTTTCAATTGTTAGAAACTGTCAATTTGTTCTTAATTCTGAAGTATTTTTTTCCAAACTTTTTTTGTAGCAAATATATTCGGAGTGGGTTTGCATTATTATCTTACTATAAACTGAAAAAAACGGAAAGGACATTACAGTTGTGCAGAAATCCTAGTGAATTTATAAAACTTCTTGTCATGTTCAGAAAACCAAATATAAAAAGACAAATTATTCATGTCAGAAATACCTACTTCTGCAGGCTTATCTGTAAGTGAGAAGCACAGTATAAGCAAATAAAGGATAAAAAGGTTATGATCCTTAAAAACCTCTATACAGTGAGAAAATCTTCCTTAGAATAATGAGTGTACCTAACTCCTTCAGTCTGCATTTAAATGAATTTTCTAAAGTGGTGGCAGCTGCTTCTTCAGTTATAGTAAAAAATATCTAGTGCCATGTTCCTTTCATTCAGAGTGTTCATATAGTTAGCTAATTTAGGTGGAAATAAAGTTGTTGTGGTGGATCTAAATATCAATTTTAAAACATGTTACTCCTTTCTGGGTTGAGGACCAATGTATAATCTACTTTTGAGAGAAGAAAAATTTAGGGGGATTTCACACAATAAAATATACATTATTAAAGAAATGTAAACATTAAGGGGGTTGAGTTTTGAAGATACAGCGTTAAATCATCACATGATATTTTAACACTTTTAATGTAATTTATAAAAATAATAAAATTCCCCTGAATCCCAAAAAAAAGCAAAAGCCACCAGAGTAAACGACAGAGACATCAGGAAAGTTGCACAAAGTATGACATATGGTAGGATGACTTATGAGACATTAACTTGAATTTTGCTTGTATGTAAATGAATGCTTTTCTGTTTTGATTGCAGGATGGCTCAGAGGCCACAGAATAGTTAGGTCCAAACAGATAAGTCCTGTCCTACATTTTGTTTGTAAGAGTTATGGAATTTTATGAAATAGTCTCAGAAGGAAAAACATGGAGAAAGAAGTTATTAAATGGAGAATATAGGGAAGGGCGCAGAGTTATACGAATCCTACCACTTGCTGAGAAGAGCAAGGCTTCTAGAGGGTACTGATGATTCCTTTTATGTGGCTGGAAATTGACACTAAGATCTAGGCCTTGCAGACCAACAATACCGGAGCTTGACAACAGCATTCTTAAGAGGAAGGTAATTTGGTGCACGCACATGTCAGCAATGACCAATGTAAATCAAAAATAAAGCAGCCCATCCTCAGATGCGCTATGGTCCACGGGGGTCCAGGGAAGTTTGCTGTGTGCTCTTCGCTCCTCCGCGATCCCGGTCAGCGACAGTTGCACTCTGACTTCTGCTTCTCCTTCCAACAGTATTGGCTGAGGAGGGCACCAATCTATTTGTTGCTAATACTTACAGAAGCTTACTGTGGGGTTTATTGTGGATTTATGGTAATTTCCTGTTTTGAAAGAGTCTACGCTTCTTTAGTGATCGAAGTGCTCTTTTGCTGTGCATTCTGTGATTGTGTGTGTGTGTGTGTGTCTGTATGAGTGAGTGTGTGTGTATGTGTGTGAGTGTGTGTATATGAGTGAGTGTGTGTGTGTGTGAGTGTGTGTGTGTATGAGTGAGTGTATGTGTATGTGTGTGAGTGTGTGTATATGAGTGAGTGTGTGTGTGTGTGAGTGTGTGTATATGAGTGTGTGTGTGTGTGTACCTCTTTCTATAATCTATGATAACCCTTCACAGACACTTTAGTTTCCTTGCTCTATCCATTCCCTAAAAACCACCTTTCTTTCTTTTGCTTTTGCTAATTCTCTACTATACTATTTACTTTTCACTGTATACATTCTTCTGGGTGATTCTGTAGTCTCAATAGTTGTGTATTTTTATCCCCTACTCATCTCAGTTTCAAATAATCCTTTCTCCAGTAAATTCTTCTTGACTTGTAAAATCCAGATTATTTGCCTTCTCTGTGGTTTTATACAATTGACCCCCATAACATTATGTGTCAGTGTCTACTGTAATTATCATCTGTTGTAGTACACTACAAAGATCTCAATATAAAAACTACTATTGTTCACCATTGTCTCCCACAGTGTCAGACAAGCAATGGTCACCTAATAGACATTTCCTGATTGATAAAAATCAATTGGAATGGCAGGAAACCCTTAATATCTCTCTGTCTTGCTTCCATAGATTGTAGAGACAGAATATGTTTTACACTTAAAAGAAAATTCTCCTTAGGTCCCATAAAATCCAAGTCCAATGGACCTCCCCTCTTCCTATAGTTCATTCATTCATTTTATCAGTGGTCTGAGCCATGTAGAGATGGGCAACTGTACAAAGGCAAGACAACAAGGAAAAATAATTTAACTTATACTAACCTTGCTCCTGTTTGAGATCAAATCGCTCTTACAGGAGTACTTGCTTTGTCCTGCTGCTGCACTGTTTTAAACTTGGCTTCTGCCCATCCCATTTGTGGAACTGTCTTAGAAATGACCTAGTGGCCCAGTCTCTGTAGAACTGTCCCTGTCATATTTCGGACTGCCTCTTTTCTGCAGATTGGAGGCTGTTTAAATACCGCTTCCTCAGGGAAAGCTTCCATAATTCTTTTGACTAGGTTATATTTTCTGACCATATGGTCCTACAGCACAGTGTGACATTTATTCAAAATACTTTTTTACCACTTCCAGTTATATATTGTGTGTGTGTAAGTTTATGTTTGCTTATGGCTCTCCTTAGCCACTTGCTCTGTGGAGGGAAGACTCACTGCGTCCCCCTCCTCCAGGCCCGCGGTGACCTCCACCTTTGTGTGCTGCAGCCAGCTCCCGCTGCTTCGGCCTAATCTACCACGTTCACTACTCATGGCTTCAGAGGGACAGCACTTCACTGGCACTTCTCTCAGGGTGGATTTTCTTCCAGCACCTGATGCTTATTCTTTTTCTCCCAACATATAATTGCCTTAGCCCAGACCTCAGAGACCCTCCGATTGCCTAGTTTAGCTGTACATACCTAAACCTTGCCTAGTTATAGCTTAAGTTGAGAACTTACTTTCATAGCTCAAGAGATATTAGATATGATTTGATCAAAGCCTCTCTGCTACAGAGGCCCTATCTGATGTTTCTGCATATCAACATACAGGCACGGGGAGGAAGGAGATGAAAAGTGCTTGGGATGTGTTGTGTACATGTGCCACCTCCTCAAGATGTACAGCAAACACGTACAGAAAAGGGAAGATCAGAAGGCAGTAGGGAGGGAAAGGAAGGGCGTGAAAGAGGAAAGAAGACACCTTCTTCCTGCACGGCTCCACACGGCTCCACACAGGGCACGTGAGCACCGGTTATTGGGAACATAGACTAAAACATAACAAATAAGAACTATATTTGAGGCTAAAAACTTCTGAACATAAGTCATTTCTACAATTTTACTTATAAACTTTATCCATATTGTGATAGAATTCCAATCTTCTAAATCTTCTAAAATCTGAAACTGAGTTTCAGGGACATAGGTGACACACAAATATGGCTCAACAGGTACTGAAGTGAGGTAAAGACACACTTACTGTGTGCAGTTTGGTCTCTTCATATCAAACTCCAAGTCACTGCTTCTGTGTGTTGTCTTCTCAGTATTTTTAAATTTGTGCTTTCACAGCCCCCCGTCCATATAATTCAAATATTTGCCAAAGCATACTTCTTAGTGCCTTTGAGTCAGAAAAACCAGAAGCAAAGCCTAATGGCAAAGGCACTTCTAGACCACGTTAACTGAGGGTGTACACCTCACTGCTTGCGTTCTCAGCTTCCGCATGTGTATGAGTGGAAATAGGAAGTAGATTCAAAGTTCATCACAGAACTATGACAGATTGAGTAAGTGATAATATATGAACAGAGGACTCTTATCAAATCATCTGTTTTGTCCAAAAAAGCACCAAATGTGACCGCGATGAGGGCAGAAGATGCCAGTCATATTCAATCCTACCTGAAAATATGGAAAAGAATTATTTAAATATCCAAACTTAAGTAAATGGATGCATGAAAATTTTAAAGTCATTTATTTTTCTAAAACAATTTACATCTGCCTCTTTTTCTTTTGTTAAAATACATTATTCCCGTGTAAAAAATATTTTAACTATATAAAATATATAAATGTTTATTTATATATTATCATTTATATGTTTATATGTAAATATATATTAATATTTATATAAACATATAAATATTTATATATATATATTTTAAATCAAAGTAGATAAAATTTTTACTTAGTTAAATGCTGTCTAAATGCACTACAACATACAACTCTTATACAAATCATAATTTTGGAAAAAATCACTGAAGCAACAGGTAGAGGTTCTACTTCTAGAACTCTGTGAGCATGATGGGGTGAATTCAATTCATAACCCACCCAATTCAGTATAAAACCAAGAAAGGGTGAACGAGACAGCTATTTGAAAACTCTGAAAAGTAAATAATTACTACAAGATCAAGGGAGACCAGCACTCAAAGTACTATTGAACAACACTGAGTGCACCATAATTTTTCCCTGAGTATTTCCAGCCCAAATTCAATGCATTCTGACATCTAAAAGAGAGAATCAACACAGAGAAAGAATTTTAGGAAAGAAGTCATTAGTTCTGGCTTGAAGAGTAAGAAAGAGATGCCTGAATGGTCAGAGGAACTGAGGAAAGTCACCAGTTTTTTCTTTGCACACCCATCTCTCTTCTTCAGTGCCCTAAGACCCGAGAAGCCTATGAAGGTGGTAACAACGTGAGGGTGCAGAAAGCTTTCCAGGATCCGGGGCACTTCCTCTATGAGCAAGATGTGTGGTCGGTGAGGATCGGGAAGGGTCAGTTTTGCCTCTCCTCATCTTGGCACATCTTCATCCTGGATTTGTGTACTGGGAAGTACTTAGGAGAGGTATAGGAGAGCCAGATTCCAGCTCGATGATGAGAAACAGGGATGGCCAGACAATTGCTATATGGCTGCGCAACACTTCGGCGGTATGAGCTCAGGGCAATCCTTTTACATTGTTTATAAACTAATCTCTGAGATGAGCATGTGCAATTCTGACTCTAGCCGGCATATACAGAATTTGAAAAGAGACTGTGATATAGAATATCAACTCTAGTCCAGATGTGGATAGTGAATATATGCGACAGATGAGAATGTTTCTGTAGTGGTTTGAAAATTAAAGTGATATGAAAGTTAGAACTCACAGAAAGCTGCTGAGAACTTTCAACCTAATCTAACTGGGTCAACTTTTTGCAAAGCACAATTATTTCCTGGTTAGAAAATAAAAATAACACCACAACCTAGAGCCTTACAGTATCAAAATGTGTAGACTAAATAAAAAAACTGCATGGTATTTAAAATTAGAAATATATCAACTTTAATGTAGTAAAAATTGTCACCAAAACTAAGATAATGCAGATGTTCAAACCATTGATTCTAATGTGCAATTATGAAGATGCAACAAGAAATGTTAAATACTCTTAAAATAAATGTGAAGACAATAAACCTCAGAAAAGTAAAAAATAAAGGCTCTCATGGACATTTCATAGCTGACATATATGACAACCATAAGAATCAATACTGATCTTAATAGTGCAATAGATATAACGGAGGAAAGATTACACTTGAAGAGATTAATAGGAAAACCTAATATGGTAAAAGAGAGGAAAAAAAGTTACAAAGACCCAAAAATCTGTTGTACAGCCTCAATAGAAATAGATTATATTTTCTCATGTAAACAAAAGAAAAAGTACAGTATGTATGAAAAATAATATTTAAAGGAATAATGGCCATAGCTGGGTATAGTGGTGCATGCCTGTAACCCTGGCATTCAGGAGGTTGAGGTGAGAGGATGGTTGGGAGGTCCAGGCCAGCTTTGGGTAATAAGTGTGATCAAGGCCAGCCTGGAATACACAGAGAGACCCTGTATCAAACGATGCCCCCCCAAAAAAAGAAAAACAAGTTTGGCAAAATATTGAAATGTAAAGATTCAAGAGAAGAGTGAACCCACCACAAACAAAATGAAATTAAAGACATGAAAATATGTTTTCCCATTGTGAATATTTCCTGCTCCAATTATTGAAAACAAAATGTTTATTTTTCTGGTCTTTGAACAAATCAACACTACAGGAAAATGTTGAAATGTTTGAAAATTACTTTTAAAACCCAACAAAGTGTATATGAAATATATAAAAGCAAAATGACTAAACTGGTGAAAAAATCGCACAAAATATGAGTAAATAAGTAGGAAAAAAGTCAGTTCTAGCCACTTGATTTATGGTTTCAAAGCAATCCCAGACCAAATCTGAGCCAATATTTTCATAGGTATCACTAAACCAATTCTAAAATTTTATACAAAGAGGCAAAAGATGGAGAATGTTGGAAAGTGAGTAGTCTGATGATTGGAATTACCTAATTTCAAAACAAAATATAAAGCTACTGAAATCAAAGTAGTACAATATTGGTAAAAGAATTGACATGTTTATCAGTGCAATACAATACAACACAACACAATATAGTACAATATGGAGGTCATAAGTAGATCTATACGTGAATTTTGACCAAAAGCAAAAGAATTTAATGGAAAAAGATTAATTTTTCAACAAATGATGTCACAACTTGGTATCTACATGCAAAAATGAAATGTCTGGACAGACACTATAACTTTTATAAATATTAACTCAAAGTAGATTATAGACTTATATGTGAAACCATAAAGCTCAGAGCAAATATAGGTCATGTGGATGTGGCAATAATTTCTTAGACAAAAGCTTCACCTCTAAACGAAAGGATAAATTAAACTTCATTCACGTTACAAACTCTGCAATAATGTTAAGAGAAGGAAATGAAAAGCCACAGAGTAGAAGAATAGTTTTGCAAGACACATCTAATAAGGTCTGGTACCCCAAATACAGAACTTTTAATACTAACGGTAATGCTAAAATTTAAAAGTAAAAATTTGAGCAGATGCCTCACCAAAGATTTTATTTTATTGTATTTTAAGAGAGCAATAAAAGAAAAAGAACAATAGCAGCATACCAACATCACAAACACAAACAAAACAAAACAAGAACACTTAAAGTGATACTGCGTTTCAAAACAAAATGATAGGAATTAACAGTGGTGGTTATATTGCATATTGTTATCTTCAACTATGTTGCTCGGATTACCAGATGTAAGAATGGGAGATTGTTCAAACCATTAAAGAGAATAAAAAAATTATTAGATAAACATTAGAGATAATACAGAGTTTCACTAGACAAGATGGTGGGAATTCACCAATGGTTGTTCCTTTGCCTGTTGTTGTCTTCAAATCAGTTGCTCCAGTTACCAGATACAAGTGTGCAAAATTGGTCAGAATATTCAAAATTTTAAGCATTAACTGTTCCTTTCAGTAGACCATCAGACATCAGCAATACAGTTATCCCATTTATTTTGCTCTCTCTGTCTCTGTCTCTCTATTGAGCTATGTATCTATCTAGATATACGTTTTGCCTGCCTTCTTTCTTTTTTCCCCCATCCCAGTTGTTCCTTCTTTTGAACAATTTCTTTCCCTTTCAAACCATCTATTGTGTGTTTTGAGTCTTACTTATTCTTTCAGGTTGCTCCACCAAGGAGACAATATGATGTTTACACATTTGGGTCTGATTTATTTCACTTAGGAGTATGGTCTCCAGTTGCATCCATTTACCTATAAAAGCCGAAAGTTTTTCTTTTTTATAGCTGAATAATACTCCATTGTATAAAAATACCACATCTTTTTTACCCATTTCTCAGTTGATGGCCATTTGAGTTGCTTCCAACATTTAGCTATAACAAATTGCACTGCTATAAACATGGGTGCACATATATCTCTGAGGTATGATGTTTTAATTCTTCTGGGAAAATACCCAGAAGAGCACTGGCTGGGTTAAGTGGGATTTCTAATCCTAGTTTTGTGAGGAGTCTCCAGCCTGGTTTCCGCAGGGGTTTCACCAGTCTACACTCCCACCAACCGTGGAGAAGGGGAGGGTCCTTTCCCCCCACAGCCCCTCCAGCATTTGTTATTGTTCGATTTCTTGATGATGGTCATTCTCTCCGGGGTGAGGTGGAATCTCAGTGTTGTTGTTACTTGCATTTCTTGAATGGCCAATGATGTTGAACATTTTTTCATGTATTTATTCACCATTAGAATTCCTTCATCTAGGGGCTGGGGGTATAGCTCAGTGGCATAAGCACTTGCCTGGCAAGCGCAAGGTCCTGAGTTCGATCCCCGGTACCGGAAAAAAAAAATGTATGTAGAATTCCTTCATCTGAGAAGTGTGTATTCATCTCAGATGCCCATTTTTGGATTGAATCCTTAAATTTTGGGGGCCTGATTTCTTTTTAATTCTTTATTTGTTCTAGATAAATGTCCTTTGTCTGAGGGGCAGTTTCACCAAAGATTTTGAATGTCATATGAGAATATGAAAAATTGCTGACTGCCATTTGTCATTAGGGAATTTCAAATTAAAACTGCAATGATATTCCATGACAGCTATGCTAACATGAGGAGAACCGAGGAGCCCAGTAGCACTGATGCCATGGTTGTGGAGCAACAATATCCCCATTCACTGGAGTTGGGAATACAGAACTGTACAGCTACTCTGTAGGACATGTTGACTATTTCTTAAAAATTCTACAAGGATATAATATAAGATTTAGCAGTTATGCTCTTTGATGTTTACCCAGATGATCTGAAAGCTTATTCATATAAAACCTGCCATGGGTACGAACAGCAGCTTTATTCATAATGGATAAGACTTGGGAGCAGCCGACACCTTCCATGAGTGGATGGATGTAAACTGTACTGCATCTGTACAAAGATATATTCCTCGATAAAAATTAGCATTATTATAATCACGAAAAGAAATAAAGACTTGAGCTAGATTTTTGCAGTGCAAAGTCACAATTAGCCACATTTTTCCTTTCAGTCTCTAGATCCATCTTCTAGATTGGACAAAGCTGCAAAGTTGCACCCTCTGAGATGGCAGGCGGTTGTTGATTGAGACACCTAGTACTGTGCTGGATGGGGAGGGGCTGGGTGGTTGAGCACAGCAGAGCTGAGACGGGCACAAGGCATATCCGTGTGGCACTGGCTATCATTCAAGCAATTCTGTCTCCTAGGGGATGTTTGTCAATATCCAGAGTCACCTTCATTTATTGAGAAGGGTGCTGCTGACATTTAGTGGAGAGGAACCAGGCACGCTACTGCTAAATAGCCTAGAATGTACAGGATGCATGTCCTACAACAAAGAATCAGCTGATACTAGAGGGTCATAGCGCCAGTGTTGCCAAACCATTCTCGATGGACAGTTGGTCTGCACAAGTATGCGGTAGATTTCTCCAGCTTAATCATCTTATAATAAGCTATAGACACCAAACCTTAGATGAGTGCTCTCTAGAGATGATCTTCCCAAGCATCACTTGTTATGCAAAAGTCTGTCAAGTCATAAAACCTGAGAAAACTTTTATTTTCTTCAGTGTCTGAACACGATCTAAAAGAATTTTGTGCAGTCTGGTTAAACTTTCCAAATTGAAGGATTTGGTAAATTTGATTTAAGAACCTAACTTCCAGTTTCAGTGCATTAGTGTTTCAAATGAAATGTATACTTCATTACTATTTGTGATACAAATGCCTGACATTGTCATGTACTAAGTTATTCTCTCCAAATAATATAGTTTTCTGCTTCATTCTTTTTTACACATATCTGGAGAATCCATTTAACCTTAAATAAGCATTTCAGGAAAACTTTCAATGTTTGGATTATGTAGAAAGCTGAACTTAACCAATGAATAACATGTTATAATGAATTAATTCACAGCACTAGAGTCGCCTTGTTACTACAGTGAACAGAAGCCCAGTGATTTTTGTAAAGGACTTATAGCACTTACAAAGTCAACTGGTGGCTTTAGACGTTTTGTGCAGCATAGTTCTCTTTCTTCTTAGGACAGTGATTTAATATGTCTAAATTTGAAATTGATATTTAACAACTTATTTTAAGAGTGGTATATAAGTATTTAAGCACAATGTCCCAAGTTCTTAAGCTGTAATTAAGCATATGGAGAGATTACAAATGAATATTATCTGAAACCAATATTGAAATGTCAATAATGCAACAAGATTCTCCTCCACTGCAGCCCACTAATAAAGAATCAATACTAAAGTCTATTCACTCAAGCTTGGAAAAATGGAAACTTGATTAATTGTTCAGTTAATTTAATAAATGTAGACAGCTGACTTAGATAAATCAAATTGTAAAAACAACTGCTTTTACCTCATTAGCATTTTGGCCTGAATTATCTGGGCAGTTATTCCAATTTTTCACATCACTTTAATCTTATTGACAGAGTGTCTTTCAATTTTTCATGTAAATACATTTCTTCTTTTCTGCTTAGAGCTAAGCAAGGTGTGCATCTTTTATGATGCAAATCTAGCATTTTCCTGCTTTGTTAGTACTTTTCAAAATGCTATCATTTCTGTTTGTACAACCTTTAGCTCACTACCGACAATTTGACTATAGTGGTTCTCAGAGACTTATTCATGAATTGTACGGCCCTGAATAGAAAACATCTCTGGACCATCCTCCTCTATTTTTCTTCACACACACACACACACACACCACACTATAACTTATTTGAATTTCCACAGAGTATGTTTTCTCTATTCCTTTCTTCTAGTATATTCTCATTGAGCTGGTGAGATCTGTTTCCTTACTCACTTGGTTTATACTAGTTATACAGCAATATTGCATTCAAGGTATTTCAGGCTTCTACTCCACAGAATACAAACTAGTATGATTCCATGTATCTACTTCTAATCAAAAGTGCTTACTGAGAATTAATTTGAGATGAGAGAACATATTACGGAAAGCAAAGCCTCTGGTAAGTTCTGTCACTGCTTATATTCCTGTTACTGGAAGAGCAGTTGGTGTAGGGAAGGATTAGAGGTACAGAAACAGTGTTTACTTGCTCTAATAGTGCACTTTCCAATCACTGCTCAGTAATGAACTACAAGTCACCCTTCGATTAAATATTGAAATGATATTGCAGAAGAGAAAAACTGGACAAAGAAACTAGAATTTTGAATCATATTAGCTAAGTATCACTCACCATTTCAGAACGTATCCCACTTTTATTTACCATACCTCTGACAGTATTCTCCCTCTGCTTGCAAAATTTATGTGCAACTATAAATACTTTATTATTGATTTTCTGATTCTCCACCATTGTGAATTGCATTGCAAGTGTTCTTCCACCATCAATTAGTTATCAATTAAGTAGTATTATCTTACAAAGATTCCTAAAGCATTGCATTTTTAAAACAAAAATTTTTATTGCTCATTGGTCTGTAAATCAAGAGGGGGTATTCTGGCAGACGACCTCACATGGCTTGCACCTCTATTTGAGGTCTGCCACCAGTTTGCTGGGGCCTCACTCCTGTCTTACTACCTCATTTGTGTGTATGAAGGCTAATGCTCAGAACCACAGGTCAGGAAAGCTAGGCCACATGAGGCACGCCATCTGTCATATTAGCTGACCTCGTTCACATGGCAGTTTCAGAGTTCAAAGTGGGAAAGAACAGGAGGCACGCAAGGTTTGGAGTTCACACAATGTGTTTTCTACTCGATTCAGTTGACCAGTACAACTGCAGGAAAGCTCAAATTTATAGGGTAGAGAAATAGATGCCACTCCTTGATACATGGTATGAAATGATATATTTCAAATAGGGCATGGTGATAGCAAAGAAATTATTTTTGCAATAATATTATTTTTGTAAATGATAGCCCACAGTCCACTCTACTGGCATAACTGTTTATAACACCTGTTTTCAAGATATCCAAATTCTCCCTCGGTTATGGTATCCTACCAAAGTGCAGAATTTGTCATCTGTTTTGGTTCTACATGTTGATGTAGCTCTTAAAACAGAACGTTTATAATAGTTGGCTCTGTATGCATAGAAACAAGAACTGAAAGACCCATCTGATCTCAAACATGCAAGTTACAAAGAAGGGACAGAAATAAGATGGTACATTGAACCTACCGCCTCTGTATTGAGTTTGTACATCTCCAGCCCTTTTAATTACTTACTTAATTAATTTTTTGAGACCAGGTTTACCCAAGTTGCCAGACTGTCCCTGCTGGGCCCAAATTTGTGCTCTTCTTTCTTCAGCCTTTCAGAATGCTCGGGCTGCAGGTTTGCCTCCTTCAGTAGTCATCTCAGTGCTTTGCTGACTGGTGGTTACCGGCTGCTTGGTTGGTTGGGGGTAGAATCTAAGGGCACAGGACAGAGTAGAAAAGCAGAGTCGGATGACAGGTGACAGCTGTACAAGAGCTCAGCAGATAGACCTCATTTAATTCCTTTCATTATTGCTTTCCCGTGTAGCTCCTGATCTCAAGCTGGGTCTGCCATTGTCTCTGCATAACTGATGGGTTCCTGCTTGAATTGGGCCTTGTTTCACAAAATAGTTCCCCTCTGACCTTGTTTATTGAGCCTAACTTTTCAAAGTTACCATCAAATTTGCTATTATATATTTTTATTATCTTATTAATATCTTCAATGTTTATATATTTTCAGTCCAAAAATTATTTAATGTTTTTATTTATATCTATTTTCTGTTCCTTTGGCTTGTCCTTTGCACATTTACCAATTTTACTCTTTGTTTTATCTTAAAGAGAGTAAAAAATGATAAAAAAAAATTAGAACTGATAGAGAATTTCAGAAAAGATGATATGAATTCAACAGTGGTTGTTAGGGCAGGGAATAAAGCTCAACAACACAAGCGAATGCCTGGTAAGCACAAGGTCTGAGCTTGATTCCCGGTACAAAAAAAAAAGAAAACAATGGTTGTTATATTGTTGTCCTCAAAGTAATTGTTCAGATTACCAGATATAAGCAATGCAACATTGATCCAAAAAAATCAAACATTAACTGTTCCTTTCAATAAATCAGTAGAAATGAGTAGTACAATTGCCTCAGCTATCTTGTGTATACATGTTTTCCCTTCCTTCTTTCTTTCTTTTCTCCTTTCTCTCATCCCAATTGTTCCTTCCCTTTGAGCAGTTTCTTTCCCATTCATAGTGTCTACTGTAGCTTTTGGATTTTACGTACTCTTTCAGGTTCTTATACTATGGAGACAATACAGTGTATACACATGTAGGTCTGATTTCTTTCACTTGTGAGTATGGTCTCTAGTTGCACCCATTTACCTATAAAAGCCTCAAGTTTGTTTTTCTTTACAGCTGAGTAGTACTCCACTGTATAAAAACACCACATTGTTTTAGCCATTCCTCAGCTGATGGGCATTTGAGGTGTTTCCAAGATGCAGTGATTACAAAGAAAAAACTATTAGATATTTAAATTCATTATGCTATATTTTAGTGGTTTGTACTATTTTTCTTTCTTCCTACTTTCTTTACATTTTGTAAGTCTCAGTGATCTTTCTTTGAAACACAAATATCTGTAACTTGCAAAGTGTACTCTAAAGAAAGCTTTGCAACATTCCACAAATTTTGGCTCTGTTCTAATTTTTAAAGTTCTATTATAATTTACTAACATTATAAAATATTTAATTTTCTATTTTTCAAATGTATTAAAAGCATCCATATAAATGGATATATATTTCAATGGACATTCACTGACTGGAAATACCAGCATAATTAGCAGCCAGTTCAAAAGCAGAGCATTTCCAAGAGCTGAGACCATCCTCTGTTACAATACTTCCCCAACCAATGATCAGCAAATATTCTTATTTTTTACACTGCAAGTTGGTTTTATTTATTATGCAAACTTTATTGCAAAATATCTATACCCCCACCCTTTTTGTTGGTTATTTTTCTTCTGCTTTGCATTTGAGAAAATCATGCATGCTAATATGCATATAGTTGATTAATCTATATTATTTTATATACTTCATTATATCATCAATTAAAATATTGCTGAGCATTAAGAAAACTCTGAACGTTCTGGTACATTCCTTTCATGGATGTCTGTAAACATTTATTCTGAATATACATGTTTTGTCAATGACTCCTTATGAGTCTTTAAGGATA
Organism: Dinomys branickii; assembly: GCA_004027595.1. Taxonomy (NCBI): domain Eukaryota; kingdom Metazoa; phylum Chordata; class Mammalia; order Rodentia; family Dinomyidae; genus Dinomys; species Dinomys branickii. The sequence continues at coordinate 51,228 of PVLD010000788.1, forward strand.
ACTACAATACAGCTATGGAAATTACAGCAAGATGAACAAAACTGAAGGGTTGATTGTGCACACAGGTCCTGAAGCAGGAGGCATGACTGTCCATAGAAACATATAAATCACACGAATCACCTGAGGTTTGGTCACAGGCAGTAGAAAGAGCAGAACAATAACCCACTGGCCACTGCTTTTGTCTTAGTTATTTTTCTCTCATTGCTGAGACAAAATACCTGACCCTCAAAATTAAGGAAGGCAAGGTTTATTTAGCTCACCGTTTGTGAAGGTTTCAGTCCATAATCAGCTGGCTCCAAGGCAGGGTAGCATGGTACAGGGTCAACGGTTCACGGAGGCAGAAGACAGCAAAACCAAAAAAAGCAGAAGCAGGGCAGCAAGCCTCCTTTCCTCCCTTATATTGTAAGCAGGCTACCCTTCTCCAGAGTGAGTGTAGCACTCATACCATTGCAATGCCCTCCTTTTTCAAGGGTGAGTTTGTTTAAGAAATGAGGGCCCGGGACCCCTGCTGAGTTGCTTAGTTAAACTTCTAAACTTCTCAACTTCACAGTGTATCAACCATTGTACCTTTATAGGTGATCTTAGGCAGAGTGGCTTCTGCCATACAGGAAGCATTCTTGCTGGGTAATCCTAATGAACTGGGTCAATGTGAAAGTTTCCTGAAAAGCGGCAATAAATCAGCAAAAGTTCAAAGCAAGCAGTGTAATTCTTGTGGAATCCCAGTGGAATCCTTGAAGCACCGATAGCAGCTTCCAGTTAGAGTTCACCTCCAAATGAAACTTAAGTATCCTATATATGTATATGTTAAAATTTAAGAAGTTTTAACAATGCTTCTGACATGGTTATATCAATTTACAGTATACTGAACTGTGGTGCCTTAGAGACACCTACAGAAATTAGAAGTAGAGCCACACAAGCTTAGTCTCTTGTGTTTTGAAAAATGTGACACAGAAGTGCAGTATTTGAAGATCTCAATAGGCAGTGCTGGGTCAACTGGATATGAGTGTGCCAAAGGGTTTTTTTCTTTGTGTGTGTGTGTGTGTGGTACTGGGGATCAAACTCAGGACCTACTGCTTGCCAGGCAGGTGCTTATTCCATTGAACTATATCCTCAGCCCCCAAGAGGGTACATTTTGAATGTTCTCTATCTGACACCTTAAAAGTAAACTTCACATGCATTTTTAGATGAAAAAAATTATAGGAAACACCTGCATGATATTAGAACAAGCAAAACTTTATTATAACAAAAAATACTCTCTGGTAAAAATAACTAATTATATAACAGTGAAATTAAGGACTGTTCTTCAAAGATGCATTAAATTGTGGTGAACCAATCAAAGAAATAAAGAAGATATATATCTGTACATTTTTCTGATATGTATATTTTTCTGAGATATATACATGTAAAAAGTAAAAGGCACTTTACAATTCAATAAAAAGGAGGTCTGGAAAGCTGAGGTAGGAGGATCACAAATTCCAGTACAGCCTGGGCAATTTAACTAGTGCTTCAAAATAAAAGTGTTGCCATGTGAAGGGCCCCGCACCACAAAGAGCAAGAGTGAGCAAGAGAGAGAGAAAGAAGTCAACCTACTAACAAGTACTTCACACACAGAGGTAAAAACTGTAAAATAAAAATAAGAAAGTGCTCAATATCTAACTTACAGAGAAAATGTTTATCAAAAATACAACATAATACTACTACATAAAAATGGCTAGAATAAAAAGCAGTGAGAATACCAAGTGTATCTCTTAATACCAAATAAATACAATCTGTCTAGTTGTCTTTCTATTCATTTCAACCTTGATTTCATTGACATAAAAGTTTATATGAATGTGTTAGGGCAGAGCTGCACAAAAGTTCTGGGCATATGTATGAACCGTATAGTGTATTTCAAGGGCATTGCACTAGACCATTAGCTCACATCCATTAATTGTGGTACTGATTTTTCCAAATTCTTCACTCCAATTGAACATTTGACATGCAATAATTAAATAATGGAAAATGGGAATTATCCTTCTTTATTTGTATTTATTTTGATTTTTGCTCAAAATATTTTGGTACTTTTACATAAATTGACTTTGAACACTTTTTTTTAAAAATTATATGGCATTCTTACTTCTATGACATACACTTTTATGTGTCCTAGTTACTCTTGTCTCCTTACTGAGACAAAATACCTGACTCTCAAGTTAAAGTTAAAGTGAAAGGGGGAAAGATTTAAGGAGCTCAGTTTGTAGAGGTTTCAGTCCATAATTGGCTGGCTCCAAGGCAGGGTGACACGTGGAGGCAGGAAATGCAGAAGAGAAACAGTCCATGACAGGCAGAAAGTAGCAAGGCAACAAGGGACAACCACAGCTCTTTTCACCCCTTCTATCTTATCCAGGCTACCAGTGGGGAGCTAGCACTCACAGCCTTAATTCCAGCACCCTTGATCCTAGCGTTGCATCATGAGTCAATCCCAGCATCACACACTCTAGATCCAGCCACCTCTAAGAAAGCCCCACCTATGACCTCCTAAGGCTTTGCAGAGACATCTAACCACAAACCATTTAAGTCTGATAGCCTATTTTATTTCCTTTTGTTATTTTGTTTGTGGGAAGTCACTAGGTTTTTGACAAAATACGGTTTTATTTATTCACAATCTCAAACCCATTTTACTACACACTTCTAATATAACAGATGTTTTCAACATATTTAATGTAATGTTCTACTTTTTTTAGTTTCTATTCTTGCTGATAAATCACTTTGGAAGTTCCCAAAATATGCTTTGTTCTTTGTTCTCTACCTGTTTTTCATTTTTTTTGTGGAGGGGTTCCTTAATTGGTGTCCATTGCCTTCTACTTATGATATGTTGAGCACTGGGTTTTTCTATCCTCGCTTTCTCTTTGTAACTGTGTCACTATGATAGGTGTTGCAGGCTTGTGTGGTTCTTTGCGTCACACTCTTTGATGTCCTAACTTTGGCAGAGCTATACCTGTCTCATGCACCTTGCCAGTGCCCTTACTTAAAGGTGCACATAAGAGTACCACTTCTCTGCTTTCTAGAGCAGACTTTTCTCCAAGGCTATGAAAAGAGTGCTCAGATAATTTATCCTGTAACTTCAGGGAATGAACCACTCTGAAAATGGGGTAGAAGGTCTTTTAATTACTTTCTCAACATCTCTTACATGGTAGGTTCAATTGGAACGTATTTCTTACGTGGTCCCTCACAGGATACAGAGCCAGGTGGATGCCTGCAATGGTAATGCAGTCATAATTTTATACAAGCCACGATTATCTTTTGTCTTCTTCCACTCTACTTTGTATTCCTGTTTCCTAGTATTCCCTTAAACATAAATAATTCTGAGCTATTCTTGTTTAAGATTCTACTTTCAGATGTATCCAAATTAAAATATATCTCCTGCCATTAGTAGTACATGATGCAGCAAGTGCAGTTTACAACCATCTTGGGGAGTGGGTACGTGCACACACCACCACACGGTTCCTTTCTAAGTCCCTCCCCTTTCCTCCTGCTGGCCTCCTTCCTCCTCTACAACCACTCTCCCCATGTTCATCCTTGTTGATATCATTACTCTTTCAAGATTATTATACTCGTGTATGTGCAATGTCTTTACTCCTCCAGTTCTATTAACTTGTATGTATTTTATATTACTTTACTTTTCTGTATTATGTTCTCAATATTTTTGGTGACCTGTTTTCCTTTTTAATAATTTTCTCTTTTACTGTGTCTTTGCTGGTGTCATAACAAACCCATTAAGTTTTCTCTTTTTAATACACTATTTTCATTTTAGAATATAATTTTTCTCACTTTTAAATATTCTATATTATTGACATTTTTCCAAGTTTACCTTCTATATATGTTTAGTATTCACTAATGCTTATGCTGGCCCTTGCTTAACTGTTGATTTTATTGGCTATATTTTCTGTTACTTATTACCTTTTGTTTCATTTCTTCATATGAATTTTGGTTAATTTTGACAACGAACCTCAAATTTTCCTCAAAATTATGCTATCTTACTAGTTTGAGTGTGTATGTGTGTGTGTGTGTGTGTGTTTATTATCACTTAAGATAAACATGAATATAAATTCCCTAAAGAATCAGGAGCAAGCACAATTTATCAGATAAAACACATCAGTTTCCTTTGATATATTTACCTGCCTGTTTAATGTGTTGTTCTTGACCACAGATCTTTTGATTAATAACAACTTTGAGCAACAAGAGTCAAAATTCAACAAACGAGCAGTAAACCGTCTTGACTTCAAAGAAGTGCATTTTATCTAGATTCAAAGTTTAAGCAAATGCTTATGCTGTAGTTATCTCTTGAAGATTTTACTATTATTTACATACTTGGTTTTTCATTTGACTGAAATATATTAATCACATTCTATGGGTAGCACTATGAAATATTTAAGAGTACAGAAATACATGCACCTTCTATGATCTGAATATATTTAGAAAATCAAGTTCAAATGTCCTATCTAAACTTGAAAAATCACAATTTCCTATAAAATTTTCTTAAGTCTTTAAAAGGATTCTTGTATTTTATTTTCAAGTTTTTGACTCAGAATTTCACAATGTGAAAAATAGGATATTCACTTCATGAGTATATGAGTTCTTAATACTCACTTTACATTTATATATAAAATAGTGTTAATGGTCTACAAAAACCTCTGATAATGTATGCCTGAAAGTGAATACTTTAATTACTTCTAAATTGATCTACTGCAAATGCTTTTGATCTTTTCTTCCATTTAAATCACTTCTCTATTCAATAAAACAGCCCCTGTGATCAAACACTGCAAGATCATTTAAGATATAAAATTCCTAACGATGTAACTGTAAGATGTAAATGCAACCAGAGAATAAAATAGAAATCAATATATGGGAAGAGATCTAGGGGTGTGTATGCCTAGTTCTACGAGATTGTAGGAGAATGAAAGACAGGAGGTGCAATCTACTTTGATAGTAGAACTCCAGGAGTATCTGGAGATAAATACTAGAGAAAGTGACCTGGCTATTAAAAGTAGCACAGGCATTACATAAGAAATGACAACATGAATAACCACAAGAATAGGAATGTAACAGAGATGAATAAAAACGAAGTTTGAGTAGACACAGCAGAGTAACATTGGAGGAACTCTAGAAAGGTTTCCTTCCACTAGAAGACACAATCATGACTGCCACACTGCTTAAAGAAGAAAGAAAGTGCTTAAGAGTGTGAGTTCTGCCTTTTGGAAACTGCATGTTGGAAACTCAGTTCTCTTTTTAACATATGCTATGATGGAAGGCAAGAGCCATGAATTTACTTCCCATCGGGTCTTTCCTAACAGTTCTTCCTAGGGCTGCAGTGAATTGTAATGATGCAAAATGTGCCCGTGGTTCAGAGCAGTGCCGAGTATGCAGTAATTGTTTGAATTAAGCAAACACTTTGAAACTTGTGACACTTTGAAACTTGTGAACAAGTAAATAATATTTTTGTAACTAGAATGTTTTAAATCTAAATGTTTTAAATGTAAAATGTTTTAAATGTACATAGATTATTTTCCTTAAATAATTTACTTTATCCTCGTCTTGCACAGTATGAACAGTTTGAAGTTCAAAGTTCATATAATATATTCAAACTTTAAGCATAATTTATATTACTAATAAAATCTGATGAGATATTGTGTTATTTTTAATTAAAAACTTTCAGAAGAAATAACAATGGGAATTTTCTGCATCTCATATAGAATCACTCATATATTTCTGTGTTTATTCTTTTGTTTCTTTTCTGAAAGACAGAACTTGTAGTATTTATAAGAAAGAAACTTATAAATTTCTTTCCAGCAGAAAGTAAGAAAGTGAAAGAAAATATAATAACAGCATCATTTCATCATCAAAGAACCAAGACAAGATTTTATTTATGTTCTCAGGCCCTTAAGATATTTATTATGCTATATATAGTCCTTATTGAAGAGTTTTCATATGACATATTTTAATAAATTATTTTTTTAAAATAAAATTCAGCTAATAGATTAAAAATTATTTGAAACTATAAATTTAAAACATGTTTTCATGTGCACAGTAACAATGAAGTAAGATATCTATAAAATCATAATTTGATCAAATATTCTTAATATATGAAGTAAGAATGTATATAAACCAAAAGAAATCAGTCTTTATTTTTTCTTTTGCCATTTGTTCTCCAAGTTTTCTCACATTTTAGGAATTTAAAGTCTAAGAAAGTCTTCCCTTAGTCCTTATTATTCACACATTATCTTCAACTTCTAAAGAATTTAAATCATGTTTCCACACACACGAAAACCTCCATGCAATTTTCCTCATTTTTTTACACTGCTAAGGCTGATGTTTAAGTTTCATTGCTTTTTAAATTCAACATGAACTTCATAAGGACCTGTGGTGCTTAACATGGGACAAGAATTTATTAACCACAGTGCACAAAACACTTCAGTTTTCATTCTTCCATGCCTGTAATGAATCCCATCAGCAATAAACTTTAGTAGACTGACGCTTTCTGTATTCCTGTGGTCTAACGTGCCAGCTCTTCTCAATCTTTCCCACATTCTACCAGTACTCTGCAGGCTGCATTGCAATCAGTCTACTCGTCTCATAACTAGTTATGGACATTCTGCATCTAAATTGGGCCACCGTACCCAAACACAGGTCCTATACATCTTCAGAAAGCATAAGAACAGGTGTTGCAGTCACTAAAACCTGAAGTCATGACTCAGACTTCTTCTGGGATTTGGAGGATCACTGTTAGTGTTAGTGTGGGGAAGATGGTCATGGCCACGTTCTTTACCCCAATGTGGAGTCCAGGAACAAAAGCAAAAGTTTGCTAAATGCTTCTCTTTGCAAATCAAATTGCGAACACAAGAGTGATGGGAGTGGCATTTGACATTCACCCAGGATATCTCAAAGAGGACCAATTTGAAGTGCCCAAACCTCTCAGCATATAGTTGCCTGTCTGTGTCATACCTCCCTTAACATCATGTGGATTCTTATTACCAAGGAGCTTGTTTTCTCTATTTTCAAGTGCCTAGCACAGTCTGTTGATTTATCCCTTAATTTCCAATAATCATAAAATTTTGTTTTATTCAAAACTTGAAGTCACTATTAAAGAGCACTAGGGAAGGAATGAAAGCCTGTAAGCTTTGACTGGATAACATTATCTACTCTTTTGGACCAAGTTTAGTATTTTAGAAGAAAAAGTAGAAGCACATTCACAGCTCTGCATGAGATGAAGCTCCAATGTTGCCTTTTGGTTGCCTTTTGTACTTCTTACTATTCACCCTCACACTGACAGACCACAGAACGTGGGCGACTCTATCCACTTAGTCTTACAAAGTAATTTCCTATGATGTTCCTGGAAAACTACCTACCGCATTCAGGAATCAAACCAACAATAAAAAATACCTTTCGGGTAAAACCTTGCTGTTTTGTGTGTGTGTTTAACTCTATTCATTACATAAACTCTCACGCAGGACGCTGCCGCTCTGTTTAAAGTCACAGCACACACAGAAGTAAGGAGAATGATAAGGTCAATGAGCGTGGCTGCTTCTGTTTAGTTGTAACCCATTTGGAGTGCGGCCTTTCTAGGCAGGGTTAAGGCCTTTGTATACGAACACACGTACAAGTTTGTGAGCCCAGGTGCCACTGTATATAAAAGCTGATGTGTCTTAGTTATTGTGTAAAGGCAAGAATTCCAAAATGAAAAAAGACATAGAATTTGTCTGTGGAGATTTAGTAGCATTCCTGCAAAGTCTTTTTCAGTTTTGAGGCTTATTTTCCCAATATTTAGTTCTCACTGTTATCAGCTCTGTCTATCACATGGTAGTTATGCAATGGTGTTTGTTGAAATACTACTGCTTTTAATGTGCTTTTCTTTTATTTGTTTAAAGATCAATTTACTTTAGGGTATACAAAGACAGATAAAAGGGCAACTTCTCTTTAGCCATGTCATATGGAGGGATGATTTGAAATTGGAGTGCATGCAAAGAAAATAAAAGCCAAGACTCCTCAAAAAGCACGGGCACAGCGCCCACAGGGAAGAGCCCAAGGAATGTTGTGTGCACAGCGGCAGCGGCCACTCTCTGCCTTGACGGCCTCCACTGCACAGCACAAGCAGAGAACACTGACGCATCTGGCTCTTTCGGCTCCGATTTGGAGATCTAGTGCTTTTATAACTGACCATTTTTCTCAGCATTTTAATTGAATTTTACAACATAAAAACTGACATAAAGATATGAAGATAATCATTTGAGTGTTAATCTCAAAGCATATATTAAGCAAAGAAACTAAAGGAGAACTACTCAAAATAATCCTCTTACTTCTGTTATATATGCATTGGTTTCTTTTATTATTCTACCAATATTTTTTTCTGTTCAAGTCCTTTTTTAGACAGAAGAACTTGCTCAGTTGAGATATGAGAATTAGGACGTTTAATGGACTAAATACTACAGATAAAAATAATATATTCTACTATTCTTATCCTATCAGTGTATACAAGTCACAGCACAGTAAGGCTTCAGAGAAAAAAACTAGAGAAGGGATAATAAAAGATTTATTTTTTAAGCAGATAACCCCATAAGCTCTAAAAAATAATTTTTTCTTAATGTGCCATCATGTCTTAAGTTAATCTATGCAGTCTCTGGCCTCTCTGTATAGATTTTGTAAATCCTTCCTCTTTGCTCCATGAAAAGCTCATTAAATCTGTAAACAGTTGTTCTACCCAGGAAGTATCATATTTGTTATGTTAAATAACTGTCTCAATTTGGCATATTTTTTCATCTCACAATATATTATAATTTGGGGCATAGTGATGCCACCAATAAATAAACTTATCTTTAACCATACATTTTCAAATTACTCAGCAAATGAGTAGATTTTGGAAATTGTAGTATTAGTCAAATATAAAATAAAGATGATTAGTGAATTTCCTGGATAATGGCACATGGAAAGAGGTAGAGAAGGTAGACGGTGTGCTGTGGGAAAAGCTGCAAAAACGGAATCATAAAGTGTTACATCTGCACAGAATATGAACAGTTCTTAGCTCAAACTCTGAGGTGTTAAGTGCTTGTGTAAGAGCGTAAAGCTGGCCTTGTAAGAGCCGGCAGAAGAAAACCTGACCCCGGTGCCTCTTGGCCTTATGATCCTTCTACTAAGCAACGCTGACTCCATAACGGTACGAAAAACGGAGCTCAGAGAAAGTGGATAATAAAAATTCATAACCTTTTCCAGTACTATGCACGCTCTTCTTTTTATACTTAGCAATCAAGATTTTTTGTGTCTTTGTAAATGTTCTTATAAAATCTTCCAAATAATCCAAGCAGTCACCAAAATGTAGATTGTAAGGTCAGAAACAGGTACACAGTTATGCCTCATCATCGGAGGCACAATAAGGAGGAGAATTTAAAAGTAAACATGGTGGTTCACGGCACTAATACATGTACCTTGTCTAAATGTATGGAAGAGGTAACTGTTACATTATTACTACTACTTAAATTCATTTTTCTTTTAGCTACACATACAACTTCTATCCATAACATTTGATTTTTCTAAAAGAAAAATATTGAAGTAGATTTTTGTATTTTCTCATCTCTTGATTATAGGAAAGGATATTCTCACTAACTCTTCTCCCAGTATATTGTGAAATGCCTGTGATATGTGAATTTTCTACAGAATTCCAGTCAAATGTTCTGCAGAGCTCTGTGCTTGCTCCTAATGAAATAAACCACATTTTCTTCAGTGCAGAACATAAAGGAAGGCTTTTTCAAGAATTAGGAGAAATAATATCAGTTTCACCTTTAAAGTAAACCATGGAGAACTTTGGGTCAGATTTGGAATTAGATAAGTTGTATCAGCACATTTAGTTTAGAAGACGCAGTTTCCAAGGATCTTTGGGAGACTTTCAAGGTTTCTGGTACATAAACCCTCAACAATTACAGGCATGAATAAGGAAGTAATAGTTTCAAATTCCACTGTATTTACTTAGCTAACAATCCCTATATTCATGTATTTTCATTTTCAGAGAAGGAGCGTAGGTAGTTATGCACCTGAAATAATGACTCCAGCTCTAACACCAGTTAGTTTAGGTTTTATTGGTTAGATCCTCAGTTGAGTCTACCATATTTTGAAATAGATTCATAATGGGGCAGGCTTTCAGAAATTTTAAACTCCAGCTCTTTCAGGAGATGCTATCCGTAAAAAGCTAATTGTACCTGGATTTGTTGAGTGGTGGTGTAGCTTGCAGAGTCAAAGTGCTCTGCATTCTTCTGGTTGTTATGCCATGGTGCTGGTGCAGTGGAATGGGTCGGCTACTCTGGGGAGTCTGCAAAAGCTGCCATCTATCCTTTGCTCTTCACTGCAGGCTGTAAATGAAAAGATAATCTATATGTTGTTGAATTCAGCACAAACATGAATGTACAATAGTGCAATCTGTAGGTTTAGCATCAGCCAGGCCAAGGTCTTACAGATAGATGCTTAAGACCTTTAATTTGATATTCTATTCACTGATTAGAAATATTTTCTGTACACTGAAAGGCTCTGGAATTGGCACTGTGAGTTACATGCTGTAGTAGAGATGTAAACATGACTTTGAAAAGAAAAGAGAATACGAGAAAAAAGAGAATACTATCTTTGAATTCTATAATTTTTCCAGGGTCTTTTGAGCAGAATAAAGCCTAAGTATTTCAGATCTCAAATATCTCTAAGTAAATTCATTCAGTGGTGCAAAACAAAACTCATTAGAGTTTACTCAGTAAATAGTAGCTGGTTATTACTTTATGTGTAATGATATTGGTAGCAATGATATTAGTGATACCAGTGGAACTAGGCAGTCAATAGATTCAGAAATAACCTAGCATAGACCACTGATCTCAGCTAGTTGAGAAACTTGGCAGGGGTGTTAAAAGTTCAAGGCAATCCTGGGCAATTTAGTCAGACCCTGTCTCAAAATATAGTGATTTAAAAGGGCTGCGGATGTAGCTCAGTGATAGAGCACCTGATTCAGTTCTCAGAATTGGAAAAATTAAAAATAACTTGAAAAGAAAATAAAGAATCTACCACCCTTTCCCAGATAACTTAAGGAGATTTCCCAAGAAGAAGTAATGTTTCAGTTATTCCGAAGCAGACGTTTGCAAGCTTAAGATATAGGGTAGGCACAGGGAGAGAGAAAAGCAGGCCCAAACTGTGCAATATTACAGAGCTGGGTGCAGTGACAGGGAGCTCCTTATAGGCAACAGGGAGAAGTACAATATAGGTGGAATGGGACATGGAGATTCAAAGTGGCAAGCTATGATAGGGGACATTTGGAATATGTGTGCTTGACAAGACACAAGGTTAGAAGCTCGTAAGTAACTAAGAACCATCAAAGATTTTGGAGCAACATAATGGCATGATCTAATCTCAGTGCCACCCAGGGTTTCCTCAGAGTGGAGACTGGTCACTATTCCCACAACTTTTGGTGGAACTCTCTATGATAAAATTGAGTCTGGGTCAGTTCTGTGACTGCCCTTCGAGGAATAAAAGAGTCCAGATTCTTTTCTAGGACTTTATGAGTGTTGGAACTTGAAATGGGTATTTTGTGATAATTGGCTTTTATTATTCTTTGGACATAGGCAGTTAGGTCATATACTGAGATGTGAGAACTGAGGTTTTAGATAAAATGTAAAGTTTTCTTGTTTGTTGTAGTAAGCACTAAGCCTGGAAAGGTACGAGTAACAGAAAGCTTCCCTCCTAGAGCAGACTGAGTTAGGTGGAGACCGTTGCTTTATGGCCCTCAACTTTACAAGAGAAGCAGTGTGTAGAGGAGGTGGTGGGTGGACCACAGGACTGCTGCCATCTGGGCTGTGATGGCCTCAGTAGGTAGGAGAGAAAACAGAAAACTGACCAATCAGAGCAGGCAATAGTTCAATCAACCAGAAGTAGTGTCTTAGTTACTTTGCTCTCTGCTGAGACAAAATACCTGACACCCAGAATTAAGGAAGGAAAGGTGTGTTTAGCTTAGAGTTTATGGACCCCATTTATATCCACACCATCTCTGTGCCATCCAATTGCACAGGCTCAGGATAAATACAAGTAAGGACCCTGGCTCCCTGCTGAATCACATAGTTGTTTTTAAACTTCTCAAGTTGACACAACAAACAACATCCTAGATGGATATGGGCATGTCCTTTTCATCCCAGGATGTAGAACTGCTGAGTTACTTAGTTAAACTTCTAGACTCCTCAAGTTGACACAATGTATCAACCATAACAAGTAGGCATTGATTAAGGACAAAAGTAAAGTCAGGAAATAAAATAATCTAGTAGTGAGTACTGCATAGAGGCCAATGGTCAGATTTGATGAAGAGATGGAAGTTAAAGGACAAAAGTTAAAGAGTGAGATACTCAAATATATAGGATGTACTGTGTAGGATGTAGCAGACAAATGATGGCTCCCAAAATTATCCATCTACTGATCCCCAGAACTTGTGGCTGTGTCACTTAACAAAATAGACTTTGCTGATATAACTGTGTTAGGACATTTAGGTGGCGTATTGTCCTAGATTATCCAAGCAAACTGTTAGAGTGTAGATCCTCACTTCCTCCACAGGCCCATGTGTCAGAATCACTGCCAGAGGTAGTAGAACTTCTAATAGGTGGAGCTGCATGGTCAGGACTCGGGTCTCTGGAGACAGGCCTGTGGGCTGCTGCACGGGTGTCAGGATCTTCCTCTCATGAGGTGATCCTGTCTCCTCCTTCCCAGGCTCCTGCCATGATGTTGAGGCCACAGTCTCAACATGAAGGAGCAGGGACACAGAGACCATGATCCTGGATAAGTGCTTCCCAGTTTAGTCAGTTACTTCAGGCATTTCGCTGCAACAAGAGAAAGATTACTCAGGTGCGAAGCAGTGTAATCACACAGGTCTTCACAAGAGGAGCATCAGAGCAAAGTCAGTATTCAGAAATGTGCCTTAGGAAGTTGTGGTGACATGAGAAAGAAGTCTTGAACCAAAGAATGCTAGGTGTTTCTAAAAAATGAAGAGAAAAGGAAAAAATTCTCTGAGAATTAAAAAAGAAAGCCTTGTTGATATGTCAGTCTGAGGACTGTAAAACTCTTCAGCTTTCTCACTTCCATAATTATAATGGAATAATTCTGAATGGAGCTCAGTCACTAAAAGTACAATAATTTACTATATGTACTCAGGAACTAATGCAGATGACTTCCCGGTCACATATTCAGGTGTGGGTGACCAAAATTGGAGTTGAATTATAAGACTTCACTTCCAGAGGTTTCCTGACTAACACATGGAAACAGGGAAAAATGTGATCTTTCTGAAAAAATTTTACAAAAACTCTCAAAAAATAAATAGAGATGCCACCTCTACTGAGAAGCACTATTAATATATTTATTCTCTGCTCTCTCCAATCATTTTGATTGTATTTTTATGTGTTAGCTTGCTCAGGCTGCTATAAATGTGCTGCAGCACAGAAATGTATTTTCTCTCACTTCTAGAAGCTAGGAATCCAAGCTCAAGATGTTGATGGGGCTGCTATCTTCTGAGGAACACTTTACTCCTGGCTGAGGGTAGCTGTTTTCTTGTGTGTCATTACATGGTTTTTGCTTTGTTTTGTTTTATGTATTTCTGTATTTTAGTCTTTTTTTTGGTAAGAAAATCATCCATATTGATTTAGGGCCCAGCACAAGACCTCATTTTGTCTTATTCACTCTATATAGTCCTTGCCTCTCCATATAATCACACGCTGAAGTAGTAGTGATTACGATCTCCATGTATGAACCTGGGGCAGGGGAGGGACACAGTTTAGCCCACTGCATTATTTCATAACGTTTATCACAGCTGTATGACTCTGTTTGGTTTTCATTTCTCTCTCATGGTCTCACACTTGAGGATGAAGAGACATGCTTATTGATCTTGTTTTCATTACAATTTCTATCACTACTTTATCTTTAATAGATGTTTAAGACATGCATAATTAAGTTATGATGTTGGTAATCTACCTTTGCAAATGTCTGTGCCTCAATTTCTTGAAAAGGTAATTAAGCACCTAACATTAAAGGCTAATGACTGTTCTATATTTCTGTTAGTAACTTCATGTAGAGTCATTCTTCCTATCACTATGACAGTATGCAGAATTTAGTCAATAGAATATGCTTTTCCTAAGTGGAATATGTGTAGTTCTACCTCAAACAGAGAACATCTTAATAACCAAATTAATATCAAGTATACCATTGCTCAATTCCCTATAACTTAGGCTATATAAAAATTCACTCAGTTTGTCCTACATATCTAACAGTACACTAGCATTAAATTTGACATAAATGAGATAATCAGTGTAAAAATGTTACTATGTAGTCAGGGATCATTCTGATTTTCAGGACTTTACTAATAACATTTAGGAAAACAACGGTGACAAGAATTACACAGAATGTATTTGTGTGCATTCATTCATTCATCATATCTGTATATTACATACTTGAGCTTTATTATATGCTTCTATGAAACCAAATTAATATATTGCCTTTAAGTAAGGGAATGGTAAAGAAAACCTTCAATGAAATAGTTCCATAAGGAGTGTATGGTTGTAATCGTAGCCAGTGTCACAGGGGCATGGTGAGGTGTTAGTAGGCCTTCCAAGGGGGTTTCACCTAAAGGAAAAGGGCAGGAAATATTTATCTAGGAAACTTCCTTTTTTGTAGAAGATATTCAGCCAGACAAAGAGCCACTGGGTGAAAGCAGAAGAACCATTTCAATGAGGGGGCAATGTAGGACCCAGCGCTCTGGCAAGACAGAGCTTGGAGCTGAGAGGGTAAGAGCAGGGGGTGGTAGCAGAAGTAGGGGAGCTGGGTGAGGAGGGGCAGAAATGGCAGAGGCTCCGGAGGCACGTGAAAGACCTTTGTACAGAAACCAACAGCTGGATTGCAAGTGGGAAGTGGCACACAACTGGATTAGAGTTTCCAAAGCACTACTATACTTGAGGATTGAAAGAGACCAAAATGGACACAATAGTTCAGAGGCAGGACGGTCGCGGTGATGCTCAAGGAGAAGACGGTGACTTGATGGTAGGAATCGCCAAGATCTTACACACGGTTTCAGAAAGGTCAAAAGTGATTCAATGCCACATATAAATGCCACTCTGTGCATATCGTAGCACACTTACATGTTTATTTCTTAAGACAGGTCCCCTTAGAAACTGAGAAAAATAAATGTACAAGCTTGGTAGGGGGGTGGAGGTTGACACAAAAGAGGAGGAAAAGGGGCACTTTTACTGCCAGAACAGAGATTTCTTAATTGTCACTTTTGAGTAATTGTCTTAAACATTTGTGTAATTTTGAATACCATGCCGTAACATATTTGTATTGATTTACAATTAAAATAAAATAATTTTTCTTTCTAAAGCCTTTTAGCAAAATCTTTGATGATAAAAAATATGCCACTTTTTCCTGAAACTTCTCAGCCTCTAGATGGCCTCTTTCTTTTTCTGGGGTCCTTGTACTCCATTTCAGGAAGCTAAGCCTCCATCTTACCTCAATGAATCTTCCCCCCGCCCCCCCCCGGTACCAGGGATCGAACTCAGGACTTTGCACTTCCAGGCAAGTGCTTATGCCACTGAGCTATACCCCCAGCCCCTAACCTCAAAAATATAAGCTCCTGTTTAGGAAGCTAAGCCTCCATCTTACCTCAAAAATATAAGCTCCTGTTTAGGAAGCTAAGCCTCCATCTTACCTCAAAGACTTGCACATTAGGAAAGATTGTAGTTTTTGTCTGAATACGTTGTTGGCTCTGACAGTGGTCCAGGGGAAGCCACAGCAAAGAGACACACTGCCACTTTAGAGATGAGAAAGCTACATTTTAGGATGAGCACTGCTGTACCTGAATAGAGGCGAAATTTTACAACTATTGTAAACAAGAAAAATATTTGTTTGTTAGATCTTAATAGCAAGATTGAAACATATCAGAGGCTAGTTAATTTTCACATCACAGTACTGGGAACATTAAAATGGAATAAAACACAACTGACTTCAAGAGCTAAGTCCATATAGATTCTAGAATATAAATAAGTATTGCCAAAGGAAAGCTAAGATGGTCTCTTTCAAAATGCAGTTATTACACAGAATAAATTGCAATTTGAATAGAAATCATGCTTTATCACAGGTGAGTCAAGGTAAAGTGGAAATAATAACATCATAACAAATAAAATGAAAGAGCACAACCCCGGGAATTTTCAGGGGCCTTAGAGTTGTTGACACAATATCTTGTATTTCATTCATCCTACAGAACATCAACTAGTGCAAATGATATGAAAGACATGAAAGCCTTGAACATTTATTTAATATAAAGTACAAAATGTACTTTTATAAAGTACTCAAATGAGAAGGGAAACAAAACTAGTCCACAGCAGCAAGATCTAAAACCCAGAGTTTAAAACTTACTCTATCTGTGGACTCAAAGAAAAATTCAGTTTTGAGCCACACAGTTTATGTGCAATACATTTGCATGAAAATAGCTAGCATTTGGATGTTTACAGATTTTCTTACTATGCAAAATACAATTTGATTCCCTGTATTGCTACTGTTATATAGACATTTAGGAATTGATGTTGGACACGAAAAACAAAGAAACATTCTCTTTTCTTTTTTTCTCTAGTGTATTCTTTAAATTCTATTTTTGCTTTGACACCTTGCCAGGCTCTTTTCCCAACCAGAATAAAATAAACTTGAGGTTTTAGCAGCTCTGAAATATATGCCACTGAAAAACTGAAGTAAAAGTGACATAAAGTGGATATATTTTCTTCAATTATGTCCTACAATGAAAGACTAAGAAAGTGGGTCAAACTTGGTTAAAAATAAAGCAAAACGTAAAACAATAATTAAAAGATAAAATAAGAAAATAGTTACTATATTAATACAAAACTTATGTGTTTCATTGCCCAGAAAGAACCAAAACCAATTTCCACAATCTACATCCAGGCTGCATGAGAGTTACATCAACAGTCTCCCATTTATGGCCTATTCCAGAAAAATAAAGCACTAGTGGAGAAAACAATCAGCCTTAGGAAATTTAAGGCATTCTATGTACTAATGGAGCTTATAAAGCTTCCTCCATTTTTGCCATTTCAGTAGAAAACTGTTACTTCTTCTTCTTACTTGAAAGTATTTACATTGAAGTAGTGCAGTAGCAGGTAACTGTCAGAGATGGAAACTTGCACATTAGGAAAGATTGTAGTTTTTGTCTGAATATATCATAAAATTACTGAGATATCAGAGAGAGAGAATGAGCAGAGTATGGTGGTTATGCAAGTGAACTTTAGGCCTGGGCAGGTGGACTCAAATCTCACCTTTGCCTTCTAGTAATTACATGACCTTAAGCAAATCACTGGCATTTCTGGAAGTGATTGGTGGACGTCGCGTTCCACGTGGACCACTCAGTGATCTCCTCGGGCTGGCTTTGTCTACATCGTTCTTTAAAATACATTTTGTAGATTAATTGCTCCAAAATTCATTTTTAATCATCCACCTCCCTGTCCACTGTACTGTAGAAACTCGGAAGCCCCATTACTTGTCCCACCGCTCTGATAGTAGGGAGTGACGCTGTGACACAGCTGTAGCCAATGGCTCTAAGTGGCTCAGCGGTATAAGGCAGGGACAGCAGTATGGGAAGATCCTGTGTTCTTCCAAAGGGGAAAAAAGAGGACAAGTTCTAGTCCTTTATCTCTTCTTTCTGTTTATATAGCAGATATGAGTTGTGGCAACACTCTATGACCACAAAGTAATAAGTACCATGTTGAGTTCTCAATTGTATTTGCTCACATTGCTGTTATGTTATGACCTCTCAGAATGAAGATCTATCTGCAAGTTATCTGTATGGAGGTAATTTTGCCCATACTATATCACTGGACTATGACAGAATATACCCATTGTACTTAAAAAGAGTAGACAGGACCACAGGAACCTAGGGGGAAGATCATATGAGGACAGGAGAAGATGGCCATCTACAAGCCAAGAAGCAAGGCCTCAGAAGCCACCCAGATGTTAGTGTTGTGCCAGCCCTAGCAATCTTCTAAACATGCGGTGGCAAATCCAGGGGCTAGGACGATAACACAGGGGGACACCAAAGGCTTAGGTATGAAGACCAACCACATAACCACTTATCCGCAGACTTTTCATGTGAAATAAATATTTCATGCCATTCTGAGCCATTATAAGAGTTTTTGTGAACTTCAGGTAGTACTTAAATCTTCTTACTTTTTGTTTGACTCGACCGTGAGTTTGGCTTGATTCAAGACATACACGTGAGAAGTATCCTAGATCAGCACACTACTTGTTACTTGTCTGTCCATATGAGGTAAATTTGCCATAGTTAGATCAGAAAATTCAATTGACAGCAGCAAATGGTGCATCAAGACAATGATTACTTTAAAACAAAATCCAATGATTTTTGGAGAAGATCTTTTAACAGCTAATATTTAACATTTTCTCTGAAAATACAATTAAAAAATGAATCCTAATACATAGCTATCCCAACATTTCAATGTTTGTTTCCCATTGTTCTAATAAAGAACTTATGCCTGCCATAAAAAAGAAAACCCCACCTGAGCAAGAAAGGACTTTGATAGGCTCACATGAAGACAGGAGTGGCACATAAAAAGGAAACAGGATGAAAAGTTCATAGAGAGATTGAAAATAGAATCATAAGAAAAATTCAGATCTACCTAAGTCTTATACAGTACTGCTAAAATCTTTATTAATGGGGTTACTATCACATCCTAGAGACTTATGTCACCTTACTTGCCACCCCAAAGAGATGAGCATTTATTTCTTTCAGAAATCCTACTCCCAGTTTGCTCCCAAAGAACTTCTCATTGTGATTATCAAGAATACAAGTTTTCTGAGCTTTAGTTCACAAGTCAGCAGTCCCTAAGGCAAAGCTGGTGAGTAAGTGGGGAAGGGGGGCAGCTGTCGGAGTCAGACATGAGGAAAAGAGAAGGAAAGCCATGGAGAGCAGCAGGCAGGAGTTTATCTGTTGCTGAACTACACTAGGTTCCCAGGAAGTACAGCTGGCTGCTCAGACTCGCAGAAGATCTGTGTGGAGCTGCATGATGACATCATCTCAGTACTCACAGGCAAGGAAGGGGCAGAGGATGCTCTTTCCTGTCTTCGGTTTTTCTTTGATTAAAGATTGCTTCATGAGCTCTGCCTCTCCTATTATTTTACACTTTGTTAACTACCTGATTCAGGTAGCTTTGGGGGAAGCTACCACTGCCACGACTTGCGGCAGTCACACTGGCTCACACAGAAGAACAGAGCTGCTTTGTCTCACACCGAGGGCCCAGTGCGCTGACATGGAAGCCCCACTCTCACTCTGGGAGCTGTGAGACAATGGGAGTGTTCCAGTGGAGGCAAACCTGTGACAGCATGGTTTCAAACCTTTAAAAGAAAGAGAACAATGACTGGGATTACCCTGGATGGGAAGCAAGACAAATGACCGTGTTATTGGCCAAGGATCTGGGTACAGCTAAGTAGACATAGAAGGCTCATAAACTCTCCTGAATATAATCCAGCTTTCAATCACTTATTGTCCACACGTTTATGTTTTCCCTTCGGTCTAGCTGTTCAGCATTTTTACACTAATTGATGCTTACCGTTTAAGCACAAACAGAATCTTATTCTACATATCATATGTACTGTTATCTTTTCTGTGATTTACATATATGAAGTTAAAATGAATTGCAGTTTGCTTTAATTCAATCAAAACCTCATACTCCCAAAACCCCACTTTGAACAATTTATAATCCCTAAATTGTTTCAGTGTTTTAGTTTAGTCGCAAGATAGAATGTTCTGTTGTTTCAATGAGGTATAAAATGTAAACAAAGTAGAATACTCAACTTCCAGAGGGGTGTGCAGAGAAAGGGAGAGAACCTCATGAGTGGTCTAAGACCCTTCCTACGGGTCAGCTGAGCACAGCAGCCCAGCAAAGTTAAAGCTTGCAGTGCTGAGTGTCTAATGCGGTCAGGGGCTCCTGTGCATACCCATGGGACAGGCGGCCCACAGTGGAAATGCACAGATGAACTTTCTAAATGCAGAAAAGTGGAGGACATGTATTACAGAAATGTAACGCTGTCTGATGGGCCTCTGAAGAAAGCTCCTCTAAATAGTTGACTGAGGGCAGTGCAGAGTTGAAGGCCACAGAGGTTAGGGAAAGGGAGCAGAAAGGGTGCTGGGGTTCTCACACTGGAGACAGATTACAATCATCAGACCTGAAAGAGCAGAAGTTGCTAGACAATGGAGGACAGTAATGTGCAAGGGGCCTTCAGTGGAGGATTCTGCCAATTGGCAGTGACCCTTAGCAAGAAGAAATAGCCTCAGTCTACTTTCCTTGTAAGTTCTGGGTCCTTCCAGTAACCTACTAGTGAACTTTTGGAATTCTGGAGACAAAGGAATCTACTGATGCAGGTGATAACACCTATCCTGCCCCTATGACTTCAGAGCACAATGTATTGAAATGAACCATAAACTACACACATCTAGAAAGGCACACAGAGATATTCTTCAAGGTAACCTCTCCTGATTGATAGAGACATTGGTAAGAGATTTTGTGGTAACAACACAACTAAACACACAGCACAGGCAAGTAGGGGGAAAGCCGGGACAGGAGCCCAAAGTGACGGTCCATGTTGTGCAGGGTCAGATATGTCGGTATCGTGTCTGCCTTTGCCTGGAAGCCCGCTAGTCTGGTTTTAGGATGAGTTCTGGGAACAACAGAACGTTGACAGTGTTTTGTGATTGCTTTTGACTGCATTTGGAAAAAGGTATCAGTGGAAAAAGAAGATCTCAAGAAAATAATCTTTAAAGAAAGAACATGAATCTACAAATGAGGGACTTAATGGATTGGAAACAAAACTTCTCAACTCCAAACAGTAAAAAATAAAACAGAGAGGCAGTTTGCGTTTTTAAAAGCCCCATTAAAATGCATATTCTTGGCAAGCATCAAACCAAGGTTATGGCCATTAATCTCATTATTAGAGCCTCTGAATGGTTCGTGGTTTCACATGAAAAGTAAACGCCTTAACTTAATCAAAATGTCTCCAGGTACAAAAATTAAATGTTTAGGTTTCCCACCAAAACCTGACGGGATCATAGTACCTGCAGATAGGTCAAAAGGTAGATACACAGGGCTTTTGTCAGCAAGATGTGAGGAGATGAGACCCATTAGTTCTGGGCAAAGTGCTCAGCCAGCGTGGAAGCTGCCGGGCCCTGATTTCTGGCATGGCAGACTGATGAACAGGTACGGTGAGCATAAGCCGAAGGTCTGGGTTCCTGGTGATTCTGTGAGGAGAGTTCCCTGTAACCTATACATATGAACAAAGAGGTAAGGAAACATTTAGTTCTACTAAGCTGCTGGGTTTTGTAGTTGCTTGTGATCACATAACATCTTGAATAACATAAATCAATAATCAACTTTTGGCGTTGAAGGTATTATGCATTCAGGCAGTAACTATGGAAACACAAACTGA
The DNA here is from genome assembly GCA_004027595.1 of Dinomys branickii. Lineage (NCBI taxonomy): Eukaryota > Metazoa > Chordata > Mammalia > Rodentia > Dinomyidae > Dinomys > Dinomys branickii. The sequence goes on from PVLD010000788.1 coordinate 72,744, forward strand.
ACAAACTGAACTCATAAAGGGCAAGTAGTGCACACAAGAGAGGCAGAAGCAGCTGCAGCCCAGGAGAAGGGAGTGCTGAAGGTGCTTCAGGCCTAGCACAGCCTTTCTCATCCGATGATAATCAGCACGAAGGACAATGGTTATGAAGATGCTGAAGAATTTTATTTTGGAAAACATATAAGAATATTTTTCCATCTAAAATTTCTAACTAGCTCATGTGATGTGTAATGTTGGGGACACTCTTTGTATGTGCACAGAGCATGATGAAGACCTGATCATGTTACCCCTGGGACTCAGAGAATGTCCTATCCTACAATAAAAATACATGTGTTCTTTGTTGCAAATTTCTGGCACACTGTCCATGAAACCATTGGAATTCTTGAGCGATAGGAGTATCATTTGTAATTTATCAGGAATTCCTCTGGACCATGCTTGACTTTGTATTGAGGAATTGACACTAACTCAGATAGAAACTGGTCACCAAAGAAACCAATCATGTGATTACAGGATTGGATCTTTCAGGCCACCACCTGGAGCTCCAGAAAAATGAACTGAATTGTTGAAAACTCCAGTTGGTGTGAGAAAATCACTGGAAAAATAAAACATAGCTTCACGGAAACAGAAAGAGAAAATTTTAGTTTCACCCTTCACTGAAACCAGAATACATTAGGCTTTATCTGAAGTAAAAACTCCAAGTGGGAACAAAGGATTTGCCCAGCGTGTACCACATGTTTGAAGGGAAGAACAGAAAAATCATATGCAACTGTAATGCACAAAACCTCCTTTCTCACAGCCTGAGAAGTCCATGTGAAGCCATTCAAATGTACACACATGAAAAAAGCTGGAAGAATATAAAAAATAGTAGCAAATGTGTTTGCTTGTGCTATTCCTTATGATTCTGCTGGATATTCTTATCTAAAACTGATTGAATCCTTTTGTCCCTGCAGATGTTCCATTGGCCTTTGCCAATGTTTGTTTAGTGGCTCTTCCTTCTAGATTGAAATTTTATGCATAATTATTTAACCTTTGGTTTCTTTTTGGCCCGACTTCAGGATACTAGTTTGCCCCTTGCCCCATAGGATTGTTGTCAGTCCCTAACTTTACCAATTCAATGTCTACTTGTTCCTACATTCATATCCTTTAGTTTTAGTCACTTCAGAAACTCTCACAGCAAGCCTGTTACTTGGGGAATAATAAGCAAATGGCCCAAGGAAAAATAATCTCAGTAGGATCTAAATTCAGTAAAGCTTCAGGGAGACAGAAATGCAAGAAAGCTCAGTATGTCAAATTCAACGTGACTCTGAGGAGCCCTCCTTAGATTGTTGATTTGGAAATAAATGTATTTTTGTCTAGATTCAAAAAGCCTTTGCTTCTAACTCTTGAAAAACTAAGCATTACAGAAATCAAAGTACAGACCCAGAGAAGGACATAGGGATAGGAAAAGTAAAATAGAACCTCAATTTAAATCCTAAATGAGAAGTTGGAGATCAACCAAACATTATTTGACACAGCTGGGAAGAAAGTATCAGCCCTATCATACTTGCACGACAGTGTAATGGTTTGCATGGGTCCCCCAAAACTTATGTTAGCAGCACAATCCCCACATTATGGGAAGAGATAGGCAGCACGCCGAGGTACCCTAACAAAGTGGTCATGTGGGCTCTAACCAGCAAGGCCATAAGGCCAAGTCTTGAAAGCCCATATCCCGTCATAGTGTGCATTGGATGCCAGACATAGAGTTTTACAATTTAGCATTTGCCCTCCTGGAGTTTCCAAGATTAGTATGGGCCAATTGCTTGTTATTTCCTTAGTCTTCTCTTTTGGAATAAGAATGTGTGCCCTGTGGCCATTCCACTACTGCATCTTGGAACCAGGCAACTTCTTTTTTATTTTTACAGGAGCTCATAGCTAAATTTACCTTGAGTCTCTGAGACTTTGGACTTGAATTTTTGAACAATGCCAAAGCAGTTACAATGGAAACTCTTTCAAATGGACTAAGTGTATCTCATAGTGTGAAATGGATATGAATATTTGGGTTCAGAGCAAGGAGCAATGGTTTGGGCCTTAAGTGTCCCTCTGTGTTTAGATCTAAAATATCGCCACAGACTGTCATGTGTTTGAAGGTGGAGTCAGGCTGGAAGGGATGGGCCACTGGAGGCGTGAGCTGGAGGAGTGTCACCTGGTGCCTCTGTTCTCCCCTCTGTCACTCTCAGCTGCCTGCCTGACGTCAGGTGAACAATTCTCCTTTGCCATACTCTTCTGCTGTGCCAATTCTACTTTGGAGCCAACCAACCATGGGCTGGATTCTCTGCAAACCATGAGGTAAAATAAACCTCTCTTTTACATTGTGGGTATTTAGTATTTAGGAAAGTAGCTAATACAGTTTCCTGAAGGTCTATGTGGTGAAGGCTCGGTATTCAGTATGGCATCATAAAGAGATGGTGGAAGCTTTAAAAGTTGGAGCCTAGCAGATCTTCATGTCTTGCTCCATGAGGGAAAGAGTGGAACCCAGCCCCAGCCTCTTCTGTGTCTCTTCCTGGTCATGAGGTGACTGGTTTTGTACCACACTGCACTGCTGCTGTAATGTGATGTCCTGTCCAAGACCCAAATCAGTGGGACCCCCGACCATGGACCGAAATCTCCAAGATTGTGAGTCAGAAGAAATCTTTGCTCCTTACAGGTTGGTTGTCTCTGGAGTCTGCTACACAGGCACAAAGCTGATGAGCAAAGCAGCAATCATAGATGCTCCCAAAAGATATTGAATAAAGTATATCAAAATACATCACAGGCACAAAGCACCTACTATGTTCTCAAAATGGGTGTGCGCATATGTATGCATACAAAATATATATTATAAATGCTAAAAATAATGTATTTCTTACTGTGAGTTAGTATCAGAAAGCTTTAGGAAGCACTGTTCTATAAAAGCATTCTTCAGGGTGCAGTCTACTCCCACCTTCACCTTGTTAGATACGGACATTGTAGCAGACACTCCTGGTCACAGCTCAGAAGGGTTTCATTTCCTCCCATTTTCAGGAACACTCGTCATTTTCATTTATTTTTATTGTTATCTTATGTAAACTTTCATTCCCCAAATCTAGGCTCTTTCATGCATGTTTTCAAATATAAAAACCTTCTTTTATGTCCATTAACAATTTGTTTTTGCATTTTTGGAAATTGTCTATTGTTATCTTTCCTTAGTTTCACCTATAATTCATTTATAGAATTATAATTCACTTATGTGTTTTCTATAGTAGTTATTTCTTTTGCTATTATATATCTTGTGAATATATTCTTTTATTATATTATTTCCCTTCAAGTGTAGAGTATGTTATCTATTATAAAAATTAATTTTGTAGTAATTTTACCAAAACTAAAATGATCTCTTGGCAATTTTTCTCTGTTCTTATGGCATTGTACTCTGTGTATGTGTTTAATGTTTTGAGCTTTTTTCAGTTTTAGATATTTGATTCACTTGGACTGTTAGTACAGCATGAGATAGAAATGTATTCTTTCCCTATCTCCTTATCAAATATTCCAGTACAATTTATGACCAATCTGTATTTATAAAGACATAAAGTTGGCTGTAGTAATTTTTCCATATATATACATATATAATGTATATTCCATACACACACACACACACACACACACATATATTACATATATACTGTCTTAGTCACTTTCTCGTTGCTGGGACAGTGTCACCACCCACAACTTACAGGTGGTGTCTCCCAGCTGAGGACCTCAAAGGTCTCTGTCCGTGGTTGGCAGACTCAGACACAGAAATGAGATGGTGGAGGGCCGGCGCTAGAGGAAAGCTTCTCACACCATGGTGGCTGGAGAGCAGAGAGAGAAGGAAGAGCTGGGGTGGGAGGCATTTACCTGATGAGCACCTCTTCCGACCGGGCACCTACCTCCCCACAGAACGCCTAGACAGGAACCCGCCAGCGGACCAGCCCACTGAGGACCACAGTACTCCCATGACCCAGTCACCTTCAAAACTCATGGGGCCATTAGGGAACACACTCCAGATTTAATCATCACATCTCTGGTTTTTGTTTCTTTGAAGATTATAATGCCATCATTTAAGTTACTAGGTCATTACTTTAATAAGTTTTCATAGATGTTATTTCAAGAATGAGGTCTTTTCAGTTTTAATTCTATAATTTCCTTCATATTAAGCCATTCCATCACTACTAAAATAAGTTGATAAAATCCATTCTTTTTTATTTATGGTTATTGACATATAACTGTCTTCTCATTGTTAAAATGTGTTATCTCTTGTTTTTTCTGGTATTTATCTTTTGTGTCCCTTTGTAACTCTTATTTTTCTTCCTATACATACCATGCACCTTTTATATCATGTGTTTCTAAGTTATCTTTTTTGGCTATTGAAATTTCAATTTTCTACAATACTATTTTCATGAAAAAAATTTAAAATGGATTTTGTAGAGCTTATTAAGAGCCCAAAGTGAGTAGGAAAATTGTTACAAAGCTCCATTAAAAGTTAGACCTAAAATGTGAAAAGACCTGGCAGTCATCAAATTAAATTTAATACAATACTAGATGTCCTATGGTACCAATAATGCTTAGCAGGATAACAATGGCTCCTCTAAGGAATCCCAGGAAGACAGGATAACCACACAGATCAAAGGAAGGGAGGCGGCAGAGGTCTGGGCCCCGAGCGCAAGGAGCACAGGCCACACTATCATCAGAGATGCTCCAGCAGCCCTCATATCTAGAGCAGGCATTGCCATAGCAAGGAATAGTGAATGTCCATGCACTATTTCTCCCAAAATCAAAATCCTGGATAGAAACATGGAGGTGTATACACTAAGGCCTCAGATCCACGTGCTATCTCTGGAATAAAAAAAAGAACATATTTGTTCTATTTTAATTTTGAAGTGGAAAACAGGATACTATTGTCAGCCTATCTTGAAGCTTCCATCAAAGAAAATGTATATGTGGATGATAAATGAAAAACAGAAAACCTAGAAATAATCACTAAAGGCTGGTGTACAGAGACTCATTTTAAATTAGAGCCACTCATTTAAGTGAAGAGCTGTTTATTTTAAAAGCGTTTGTCCTCCAAAACTAAAAATAAAATAAATTTTGTCATCCTAATTAAATAGTTCTTGTAAAGCCAAAAGGGAAACATTGTGGGATTATATTTAGAGTAATACGTTTAATTTCCTAGGTGTAAGAGGCAAATGCACAAAGCAAGTACAGACAAAAACACTTGGCTCTGCAACTGAAAGAGCTTTCATGATCTTGTGCTTATTCTCAGAAGATAATGTTGAAGCCATTAGCAGGTATTAATTGCCTGGTATCATTAGAATGTGATAGTAAGACAATAGAAATTAAGCTGAATTTCTATCTATGAAATGGAATATTTTTGTTTTATTAGCAGGTAAATCCTGGTAATGGAATACATTCTGTTCTCTAGGCACGCCAGGATATTCACTTCCATTTACGAGATAGCAACGAGAGTTAATGAAGAAGCATAATCATCTGACTCATATTTATATTCTCTTCCTTTCATTTTCATGTTTAGCTTCTTCTTGTCTTATTTTGCAGGAGAGATGTCCTTCTGCCTCATTCTCCTATTTCATTATAAAGCAAATATGCTGTAAATAAACAGGCACCAGAAGGAAAATTGCTTATTCTTCCCTTCCAACTATTCAGTGTCCTTTATGTCAGGCAGCAGAATCAAGCCGAATGGAGGTTGAAGCACTAGGAATTCATCAGACAAAATGCACATTAAGTCTGGATATTATAAACTAGAGCTATATTAACATTTTGGTCATTAAACCTGCTTAATTAAATTTAATTGTGTTTTCTTCCATTGCATAGCAATTGCAGACTAACCACACTGCCTTTCCATCCTCAGAAAGGAATCCTCATTCCACTTAAGTCAACAGTGTCAGCTTCAAACTCAGATGTGCCATAGCAATGGATTAGACCATTTCTTAAAAACAGGAAAACTGATGAGGAAGATGAGGGTGTTACTTATAAGATGCTCAGTTAAGGGTTGAAATGGTATAAAATTGCTTCTATGGACCACTGTTAATTGTTTAATTGAAATGTAAGCACTGCTACCCGTCAGCCTCGCATGACTTTTCTACAGAGAATGGTTCTGTTGAGGAACGGTCAAGTTAGACCGGTCAGGTTAGAAGCACAGACCTGACTGACAGTGCACAGCAAAGACCCACATCTGAAAATTTAATCAGTGCTTTGCAGTTCAGTAAGGTCTGCGGGACACTGTGCCCTGGAAAATGCACAGGCAATTCAAATATGCAAAAAATACAAGATACAAATAAGCAGCATTTTGCAATTTTAGAGGAAAGAGAGAGCCATCTTCCTGCTAGAGATTTAAGGCCTCCTTGAGTGAGAAAAAATTAACTAGAATTTTGAAAATGATTGTGAAAGGTAAGTGTCTTTTCAACATAAGAAAGAAAAGCGCACTTGATTGGTTTAGCACAGTTCTGGGTGTGGCTGAATGTATTTCCTGAAGAGGAAAGACCCAGCAAGGATGTGGGCGGCACCAACCAATGGGCTCCTAGTGTGAATGGAAAGGGAAAGAAGGCGCCGTTAGTCCCATTTCTTAGAGCTCCGGGCCTCACTTTCTTTCGACTGAGAAGTCCATTTCCTGGCTTACACCTCAGACTCCTCAGTCTCCCGCTGCAAACCCCTCAACTTCCTGATAGCGAGTTGCACAGGGCTCTACAGACAGCTCCAGGATCTTGATCTTTGACCGGATCGTTCTTCAGGGAGCGAATGACCCTTCTACACTCTTGCACACCTGACTCTGCAGGCAGCCATTGTAAACCTACCTTATAAAGCCATACAGTGTGTGTAAATATATCTTATACTATATGCATTTCTCTAATGGGCACTGACAGAAAAATTTGTTACTATTTGTCAAAGAGAACAAGGTTAGAGCAGGTGTAGGGAACCCTGTGAGTTGTGACATAAACATAGGAATTTGACTAAAGTAAATGATTCGTGATAAAACATCCTAAAGAATTATTATTTTGCAGTTCTGGGGATTGAACTCAGGGTTTTTGCACTGTTTTACATCCCCAACACTTTATGTATTTATGTGTTTATTTTAAATTTTGAGACAGAGTCTTACTGGGTTAGTAAATTCCCCAAGTTGGGTTCATAGTTATGATCCTTCTGCCTCGGTCTCCAAGAGAGCTAGGATTACAACAATACAGTACCACTCCTTGTTAGAAATATTTTTTGAAATAAGTGATTAGAGTAAAACAATATGTAAGCAATATGCTCAAATTAATTTTTTAAAATAAAGAGCCACTGGAATTTTTGAGTAGTAAATGAAAGGGAAGATATTAAACTAATATTGTACATTGACATTTTAATTGTTTTCAGGCCTATGCTGATCACAATTACTCATGTTAGTGACCAAAGCAACCTTTCAGCAGTCTCCATTCCACATAGCACATTAAAGATGGAAATGTGTTTGGAGGGTCGCAGATCCTGGCAGCTATACTGTTAACCAGTGTTTCCCAGTTTATGTGGGCAAAAGGGAGGTGTTACCATGTCCAATCAAGACTGGGGACTCTCCACGTCCTTGCTGAAGGTGGCTGGGCTGTAGCAATCTGGACTCGGTGTGCTTATGGTAACCTGAGTATGCCTTCAGTTGGAGGAGCTATTTCTTTCATTGACTTCTTACTGCCACTCTTGTTTCCTTAAAAATAATAATTGGTAATTATATTACTGCTCTACAAGAGACTAAAGGCATAAACATATCAGTATTCACTATTTTACTGTCCAAGTTGTTTTTATGTAGTGGAAATCTATCAATTTCTGGGTGATACAAATTATGCTGTTTCCCTGATAAGACAGGTTATAAATGAAACATACTGGCTGTTCCCAAGGTGCACTGGTTGCCTGCAGTGTAATTCGTGGGGTGTGCCTTGTTTCTGTGATGGTGCTACTGACTTATGCATGAAATACTTAGGTTTGAGTGTGGAAAGTTACAGACACACCCATCAGAGTGTTAGGAGCTCACTCTGTTGTAAGTCAACCATTTCGGTATGCAATAGAACTTGTCATAATGAGATTTAGCCTGAAGGGGGAGCAGAAATTGCCAAATATAAAGATAGATAAATTTGGCTGTTTGGGTGATGCCACAGACAGATTAATATGTAACGTTCTCTAGTTTACTCAGGTGTTTTATTATTAACTTGTACCTACACATACACTGCACAGAATGGACAGATCTCTATAATTAATAAACCTAAAGTATTTTAATGGAGATAGAATGCATACTTTTCTTTGTAGCATATTTCTAAACAAAAAAAGTCATTCCTTGAAAAATGAATGAAACCTCACTGATTCTCAAAAAAAAATCCCAGAATTCAACTTATAACTGGCTCCTCAAATTGTGCATAGGTTGTGAAATCTAAGCTGTATTATCTTAAGATACTGAAATTTATTATAGAGTACTGACCGGGTTTTCTTAACTTCAGTCCATTAAAATTCTAGGTTATAAAATTCTTTGCTATTGGAAGATTTTCCTGTGCGTTGTGGAATGTTTGGTCACATTTCTCACCCTTGTGAAGATGCAAAACATTTATAAATATTTACAAATTATAGAATGTCCTAGTCAGAGTATATACCCATGTGTTAGTTATCAATAGCTATGAAACAAATTACCCCAGAATTGGACTGCTGAAAACCAGACACCTTCATTTTCTCACAATTATGTGAATCAGGAACTGTGCTATGATACACGTGGCTCACTACTTAAAACACTTTCAGTAGACTGAATCAGAGTCGGAGCTGAGGTCTCATCTGAAGGTTCAAATAGAGAAGGATCCCCTCTGAGCACTTCCATTTATGCAGTTCCTGTAAAGATCTTCTTGAAAATCCTGAGAGCCACAAACCCATCCTAGCTGTTGCAGGGTTGCAGGGAGGACACGCCTAAGTCACTTCTATCTGGACCTCTCCCACATGGAAACTTTCTCCAAAATGAGTCATGTATGAAGGCAATATTGAGACCCTATTAGCATGGCAGAAATGACAACCATTTGTAATCTAATCAAACTGATATCCCCTCATCATTGTCATATTTTATTAAGAATTAACTTAGTGAAGGGCATTGCCAAAGGCCAAGAACACTAAGAGATGAGGTGCATCTGGGGATCACAGTGAACTTGACAAATCATGGTGGCTCACCAACTACGCCACTATGGCATGTTCTTCTAAATTTGGAATATTCACAACTGTCTTCCGTACCTGCCTCATACTGAATAACTGATAATATATGCACTGCATAATTAGGGTATAAGCATGAAGAACTAATAACCAAGTTAGGAAGTTTCAGATCAACAAAGTGCATCTAAATAATTTACAGTGGAAGTGATCCTACAGGGTAAAGGCAAATGCCAGTTCCTGAGAAAGATTCAGATGCTTCTTTTCATCTAGAATGAACCAGAATGCACACACAATTTAAGTGTACATTTCCCAAAATATTACATATCCTCTTATTTGTTTGTAGTCTATTCTATTTCAATAACATGTAGTCTTCTATCTGATTTTATTTTATTATAGTCTATTTCACTTTCAAAAGTGATAGTCAAAATCCACTGAATGATCAAATTGATTTCATGTTTTTTAATTGATATTGACTGTGCGGAAACCACTCCCCTCCACCAACTTGCTCAATTTCTCTCTCATAAATAATCATATCCAAAGATCAGGCAGAGCTCAGAGACACAGAAACAATCTCTCACTGTGTACTGCTTCTATGGAGAGCTAAGCCAGGTAGTTTTAAATGCTCATGTGAGTAAAATCATTTTCTTCTCCAAATTACCCTCATTTATACATTAGTATAATTTAACATTATTAATGATAAGCCTCCTTGTACTATGATGATAAAAGGGATGTTCCCTATAATCTTTCCTTGCAGCCACTCAACATGCCACAGCATTTTTATCCATTTAAATTCTCCTTCTCAATGACCCATATAAATAGTAAGAGCACTGCTACCAAAAATAAAATCCAGTAGACCCATCTCCACAGCACCTATTCCCCTATAAAATTTTCTACAAAAATAAATGGTAAACTGACAGCACTGATTTCTTTACTCAAGAAAACCATCAAATAAAAAGAACTTTTAATTTTGTTCAATCCACATTAGTCTAACACATAACAAAATAGAAAAGGAAAAGATGAATCTACTGGGCCAAATGCAATGACACCTCTGTGAGTCAGAGTTTTTAAGTAACATTTTTACTCAAAAAGCATGCAGAGTTATTTGTTTGTCATTAAATTTGAATAGACTATGGAGAAGTGTACTTCCTAAATATTTAAATGTTTACTGATTTTTAGGTCTAAAATCTCTCACAATACTACCTGTGAGTTTTTGCCCTAGTCATTCAAGCAGCCAGGTATTGCAGGTGAATAAAGGTATCTGCTAACCCAGCTGCATCACTGTAGGAAGGTTATCAGCAGACCTGGTGAGGAGGGATAGGAACCGGCCCATTTTAACATGAACCCTACCCTCACTAACAACTTGAGTACTAACCAGGGGTCTATGAAAGGAAAGGAAAGCAGGTCAGTATTTTTGTGTCTTTGAGGTCATGTCAAAAGTTAGAAGTATTTCTCAACGTTGAAGGTTTTTATACGCTTGCTTAAGTATAAAAGAATTACATACTTCCATATGTATTTCTGAAAGGCTCATGGTAAGTGAAGAGAAAAAGACTAAGGTATATGTTATGTAGTTTTAGAACCTTAAGAAGTAAAAAGAAAGAATCTAATTGGAATGTCTGCAGCTAGCACAGTTCTTCAAATTCCCAGGGAGGTGGATGGTAGGAGGATGGAGAAATGAAGATAAAAGTCAGAATACAGAAAGCCCTCTTTCAGGATGGGAGGAAAGGAACTGATCAACCACTGCAGCCTACTTATTTATATATTCATCTGGTTGATGTCACATGACACCACTCTGCCTAGCAACCTGCCTGCGTAGTAGCTTGGGGCACCGCTTGTTCTCCGAGCTGGAGCAGCCTGCTCACAGGGCTCACCTCAGGTGCTCTTTGTCCTTGAACTGGGCTTGCTCCAGCCCTGCATGTGTGATTGATCTTCAGCTGCTCCCCGTATCTGTCGAAAAAATGTACCAGTAGATTTCAAGGTTTTAGTGCCCAGTGCTTAGTTTGATTGCAGGCTGTTATGGCATCGATACTGTCTTGACATCAATGTATAGGAGCTTTCTAAAAATTCTGGCTCTCCAACTCTCTCACTGGGGGAGAGGGGCTGCAAATGCTGCCTCCCAGGGTGTTTTTCTACATGGCCCACGCTGTCAGCACACTCAGTGAGGGACACTACTGGGGATGGGAGAGAAACCAGGAGAAAGCAGCGTGCTAATCTCCCTTCCTCAAGTTCCATGTCACTCTGAGTCCTTCTTACTCTAGCTCTCCTTTTATAATGAAGCTGCTTCCAGAGGGCTGGCCATCAAAGGTCCAAGCCTGTCCGCTCTTAGCCAGGGTTCTGCAAGGAGCATTCCCCAGCCCTCCAGAGAGCAACTGCTGCATGCAGGTTCCCATTTCTGAGCTAACTTACACTCTAGTTTTTACACATTCCAAAACCCAGAAGACTAATTCCTTGTGTTAAATTGTTCTGTTTGAAATAACTAACATGGTCATGTTTTCTTCACTGTAAGCTCATTACCGGGAACTTAGGTTTAAAAATTACCTTTGGCCATGTAGTATGTGGATAGCTCTAGATACATTATTTAACTTTTCTCAAATTTATCTGTAATAACATAATAAGAATAAAAATAATATTAGCAATATTAAAAACTGCCCAAATTGTACAAATGTTAGAAATTTTAATAAGATGATATATTTAATTTATAAGGCACCTAGCAGCATTGAAAATTGTTATTATTAGCATGTGTCTTCTTTTTTTTTTTTTTTTTTTTATCTTTTTGAGACAGGGTCTCACTATGCAGTTCAAGCTGGCCTTCAGCTCACTTTGCAGCCCAGGCTGGTCTCAAACTCATAGCAATGCTCCTGCCTCAGCCTCCCAAGTGACGATTACAGGTGTACACCACCACCCCCAGCTTGCATGCGTCTTAATATTTAGACCCATAGTATTTACTTTTGTATCTGATAGATTGATTGTACATGCAAAATAGTAAAGTTAACTGATTAATACTGAGGCAACAAACAGGTAGTTCGGTTCATCAGATGGTGGTTTAGTGATTATCATTCTCACTTTGAAACTTTACTTGATGGTTAGTTGCACTCATCCTGTATCTTACACATGTAAAGATCAGGTTAACAGATGCTAAGAATACCCTGTAACAGGGCTGCAGGTTGTGAATGCCAAGGACGCTGTGAGGGTCAGAGCCAAACCTAGTGTGAGTTGGAGTGAGCAGGTCTTCAGGTATAGCATGCACAAGGCCTGTATTTTTCAAAGAAGACAATACATTAAAACTGTGTTTACCACTTAACTTATCTTTCAAAAGCCATTCTTAGAAATTTAAAGGAAGTTACAAAAATATTATAGAGAGATCTGGTGGATTCATCTTCCAATTTGTCTCAGCAAATATGGTTCACATAACTATAGCACAATGTCAAAACCAGGAAATTCACACTGGTATAAATAGGTACGTAGTTTGATGCCCCTTTATCATATTAGAGTGACCAATACCAAAAATCAACTGTTAAATAACCTCAAAACTCCTTATTTCCCTTAAGCTCCTTTCCCCATCTTGGTTCACATTAGAAGAGTCATAAATTTATATTTCTGCTAGATGTAGAAAATCACACCAAACAAATGTAATCTTGCTTCAACCATGAAACATGGTTTAAAATCTTCTGAAAAGGAATGTTTATGGATTGCCCTTACACTTACTTTGTTTCCTTCATGTTCCAGGATTTTTTCTCTTTATTCTGCCCATTTGGATTCAAAAGCTTCTTTGCACTATTCTTTTTATGTATTCTTTTAAAACAAATGTGCCAGTGAAAAATTTCACAGTTCCACTTCACTTGAGAATTTTTTGACCTTCCTTTTATTCATGAAGGATTTTTCCCTGAAAGTTATTTCATTTGAATTGTTTTTCTCCTCTACAGAAGATGTTTTCACTCTTGTTTCTTTAAGATTTTCTTTGTCTTTATTTCAGAAGCAGAATTATGATTTGTACTGGTACGGCTTTTCCTGGAGGGTGGTTATGCTACTCAGTGTTCACTGAACTTCCAAACTCTGTAGGTGCCTGTCTTTCAGCAAGTTCATGGGAGCTTTGGGCATTATTTCTTTGGATAATTGTTCAGCCCTACCATTTTCTTTTCTCTTGTTGGAAGTCTAATGACAAAAGTCAAACCTTTTCTTGTAGTTTCACAGATTCCTGAAGCAATTTTCATTTGGTTTTTCAGTCCTTTCTCTCCCTCTTGTTTATATTGGGTAATTTTTATTTTATCTTCAACTTTTCTGACTTTTTTCCCTGTATATCCTTTTCATTATTCTGTTGAACTAATTTATTGAGGGCTTTTTGTTTAGGGTTGTTGCAATGATGTTTTTCCTGAAATTTTTGCTTCTTTATTTTTTCTATCTTGGCTGGGACTTTCTATATTTAATTTGTCTGAATGATTGTAAAGTTTATATTTGCTCTTTGAAACTTTTCTATAAATGGCTGCTTTAAAATCTTTGCCAGATAATTTTGGCAGTTGTCACCATCTCCAAGTTGGCAAATTTTTTCATTCTTGTTGGTATTTTCTTGCGAGTTTGTCAGTTTGTGCAGTGAGTCAGTCTTGATTGTATGCTGGATGTCTGAGTGTGTGCCCAGGTTTGGGTCCCTAGACAGCAGTGGGGCTTTCCATCACCGGACTTGACTTGGGAAGAGAGTTATTGTCAGAATCTTTCCCTCTTGCAGTGTGACTACTTTTTACAATCCTCTGACTAAAATGAAAAGAAATTACTTTATAAAACTTTTTAATGTTTTGTTTTCTCCAATTTGCTTATTTCTTCAGTGTCTTGTCCTGGATATGTGAACCGCAACAAAATACAACAGAACCGCCCACTGTGAACTTCCACCATGTCACTGCTAGGGCCCCAGGCCACACTCGGTGTATCCTCCTCTCACCCACCAGTTCCCTTAGGTTTGATTTGTACATGATCCTCAGGATTTTTAGCTTTACTTCTCAGAAACAATCAGGCAAGGTGAAACTACCTCATCTTTGCTCAAGATCAAAAGTCCCAAGTGCAATCAACTTTGAAAGAAGAATTCATGTGCAATAAATACTCTTTTATTAGCATTTTTAAATGTTATTTCAATATAAAATGAATTAATGGTTATAATTTTAGTAATAAAAGTTTTCAATCCTGAGAAAAACCGACATTTCAGACTTCAAGCTCCTGTTCAAAACCAATGACCTTGCTTCTCTGATCATCACAGCAACATCAGAGCCTAAGGCTTCGGATGGGTTCTTCCATTTTTACTCCTGTTCGTGGCCATTAGGGTAATGAAACAGCATCCAGGAGCTTTCTTCTACAGGCCCGAAGGTAGACGGCTACTTTCAGACATCCTGTGCATTATACATAGCTGTTAACAGAAGCATAATGTGAACGCTGTTCAATCAAAGGCTGAAAAGGAACATTAGAAAATATAGTTTTTAAAGACTTTGTTCTAATTAATATATCTCCGCTCCATAGCTTTTTATTACTATTCCTTATACTCATGACTCAAAGGACAGCTCTTCATTAGGCAAATGTGTTGAAATGTCCAGGAGCTAAAGGCGCTCTTCCACGCATATTCATTTATTCATTAAATATTAAGTGACAAACTATATGTGAAACATTAGAAATACATTCTTAATAAAACAATTTGCCCTTTAAGCCTTTAAGCTTTGTGACTTTGAAACTCCATATAAAGAGACAAGGAAAATATTTACAAAAGTGTTTCAGTAAGTATAGCCAAGAGAGGAAGTATAAGAAAACCAAGCCAAGTAATCTACAATCTCAATTTGATATTTCATCCAGACTTTATCTAAAATCATTTGTTCCCTTATTACGCCCAGCTCATCCTCCCTTTCAAACTTCTTCTCATACACCAAACATCAAAGGCAAGGATAATTCCTCACAGAAAAAAAATTCTCAGAGGAGTAAGTGATTAGAAACTTCTGCTCACAAAATTCTGATTATTGTTTCATATTTCAAAACTACCCAGTTAAGACCATCTTTAAAAAATACCTGCATTTTCCATTAAATAGTTCATCTCCCAGATTCATTGAGGATTTCAGGCTTAACTTATGATCTATTATCAAATTAAAAGGTGCAATGCTTGGATCCTTTTTTACTCACCCTGGACAGAGCCAGAAATCACAGGCAAAGGCACACAGGAATTTCCCTGCCTGTGACATCTTCTCCCGTCTTCGCGCTGCTGCCACTGCGACCCAGTAAGGAGACGGGGCTTTGTGTGGGAAATCCCACCCAATCCCAGCCTTATCCGGTCCCACTGAGGTAGCTTTAAACTAGGTCCTGAGCCTGCTGTGTGTTGTCTTTCAGTTCCCCAAATGGGATTGCGGTGAACATTAAGCAGAGTAGAACATATAAAATCGCTCATTCTCTTCCCTGCCACTGCCGCCATTCATACCTCTGCCGCACTGTCCTGGGAGCAGCACACAGAGGACATCCTCCAGGGGGACTGGGGACATGGGCTCTACGACAGGGCATTTTCTCAATGAGATTATAGAGCTAAAACTTGTAGGAGACAAGCACAAGATAATATTTTAGTCACTTTTGGAGTCACATGAGAACATATGTGTGAATAACAGGAGCGAGCATGGGCTTCTATTGCAGTGAGATTGTTAAATTGGAGCCTGTGGATGAAGTTGTAAATGTGGAGCCCAGCAAGGAAATAAGAGGGGAACCTTGCCAGAAACACGCACAGACCTAGAGCACAGTTAGGTAGTTAGGCTCGGGGATATAGCTACCCTAGATTTACTCTAAGCCTTAAATTATAATCTGTCTTTATTCACTTCACATAAACCGTTGGAAGTTTTCGTGATTTGCAGATCTATCTCCTCCCAAAGCAGATTCAAAAGATAGGACTCCTTCATTTTGCAAAAATAATACTTTTATTTAACCGTTCTTTTTCTTTAATATAAATTCAAATTATTTTTATTTATGGTAGTTAGAACAAACATGTGTCTAAGCACCAATGACTATATCAACTTTGGTATTGTAGTCTTATTTAATTTTTATTTTGTTAGTACCTGTTTGCAGTACGTAACAGACACAGTGATCAGGGAGAATTGATACAAAGATCCACCACACTGTAATTATTTTTAGGTCTCCTTTCCCTCCTCCCTGCACTCTTGGTTCCCTGTGCCATTTGCAAAAAGTCTAACTTTCTGTTTCCTATTATCTGTTATTTTTCTCTTTACTTACACATTGGGCTTCTCATATAAGAAAAATCAGGTGATGTTTAAGATTGTGTTTCTGATTTATTTCATCTAACATAGTCTCAAGGTACTATATTCTTGTAAACTTTTATTTTGTTGTTAAAATGTATTTCACAAGTTGTACTTTTATGTTTCTAAAATAAAAAAAAAATCCCCCCCAAAAAAAAAGTGTATTCTAGAAACAGCTGACATGAAATTTGTTAAAAGCATTCAATATATTAAAGAAATCTATAAAATACAATAGACAAACAATAACAGGGGGAAATTTTTCACCAATTGTCTTACAATTTCGTAATTTCTGGCAATTAGTAGGATAAAAATGAGTTAAATGTATCTTTTTAAATATTCTAAGATGTCATAATTTTTGGTACATGATAATGATCTCCTTAGCTTTAGGCATTATATATGTGTGACAATATTTGGAAATCTAAGAGAAGAAACACAAAATTCAGAGACCATATTACAAGTCTCAGTGTCTTTAAATGGTAAGATGCTTCCTGATGGATTACAGTTGCAAACAGTGCTTGTTACAATCAAATATCTCAAGGTCAAATGAAATAAGCAATTAATCACATTGTGTTCAAACAGGTTATACAGATTTAAGTGATATTAATAAGGAAAGGTAGATATTACCTTTAAATCACTCCTCTACTTTGCTCCCAAGCACCTTCAGTTGGTCGTTTTTGCACCCACTTGCATGCTATTGGATGTTCTTTAGAACAGAAAGCCCTTTTATTTTATCCAAGGCTCACATTTCACTTGATGCTTTTCAATAAATGCATTGCATTGCCTGAGAAGGCTAAATTTGCCACATGAAACTTACTCTATATTCAAATAATTACACAAAGTTATAAAAATGATTCATTTCAGAATCTTGACATTTTTGACCAAACCCAGGAAGCACAGGATGGACAGTATTGCAATGCTGAAGAGTAATTAGCAATTAGAATCGTTTTGGCTGGGAGAAAATCACAGAGTGTCTTATTTCTCTAAAACTGTTCCTCCATTAAATGGGAGGGTGACATTGCTAGTAATGGTCATTAAAAGAAACTTAGTATAACTGCTTATAGAAAAGATCTTGCCAGAGAGAAAATGACATGAAGTAAGAGCTCTGTGACTCTAGTTAGTAATGAAAAACTAGCAGTTTGAACATTATATCAAATTTACCATAATATTGCAATGTAGGGTCTTTTTCTCAAACATATTCCACATCTTTTCATATGCATATTTGGTCATTATGAATAACCAGGGCAACATTTCAGGCATTGGTGGAAAAGGTATTTTTAAAATATTTATATTTTAAGTATCAAGAATCACCAAATAATTTAGAATACGTGTATTTCTTTGCACTTAATGAACCTCGTTATTTCTTCCAAACACAGTAGTTACCAGCAAACACAATAGGAAAAGTTCCATCCCCTAAGCCACCCACTGAGCTATTGTCATGGACAGTATATTTTATGAATTGATTTAAAACAGTCTCTTAGGCTCTGACTAAGTAGTTACAGTAAAAAGTGAAGCTGCCCTATGCATCAGTTAGTCTTACTCTAGCTAAATATATGCCATGAGAAAGAAAATCATGCAGCATCTTAGAATCTGAGTTTGAAATCAATTCATGTTGAGAACAAAAATGTCCCCTTTATAAATATTTATAGGAAAGGATTTCAGATTATATGTTCAGCATTGAATGGTGCTTATTACTCTTATCAATGTTTCATAAACATCTGTACAAAAAACAATATGCTTCACTCCCCTTCTAAGCATTAAGTAGAGTTATTGCAGCATCTGCCTCCGATGGCTGAGTGCACAAGCTCTTCTCGTCTTGTCGTAAATTCCGTGATGCATTAAGATGTCATTAAATGTACCTTCTGTGGTTGTCTCCTAATTCATATTCCTTGTAAATCATCAGGTAAAAATCAGGCGAACTGGGGAATGATCTCCTGTGCTCTCCCGTCTGCTGCAAGTTCAGTGTTGTTCATATTCTGCTTCATTCCGACCTCCAGCCACTTCAAAGGCCTCCCCACTAAGACTACTGCATCACAGAACATTTGCAAATACAGTTATAGACACAGAGACTCATAGTGTTTTAATGATTACTAAGATGGTATGGAAACAAAGTTAGAAAATAGTTTAGCACACTGTACAGGTGGTTGGAATTAAATGAAGGCTGCCTTACCAACACCCAACAAAGAGAGAGAAATTGGGGAAAACCGCGGGATTAACGGTGACTTCTCTCGCAGTTCTGTTGTTAAGTCCCCCACCACGTGGCTCCTGGAACCACAGAATCTCAGCAGTAGTCAGGGCTTAATGCTCACCTGGTGCATCTTCCCTCAGTGCAGGGCTCCCCTAGATTAGCATCCATCTGTTGTCTGAACACTTCCAATAAAGGGGAGCCCACAATTTTATAAGAATGACCATCCAATTCGTCATTTGTATTAACTTGCTTTCCAGCTCTTAAACAAGAAAAGTTTAATTTGTAGTCCCACATCACCTCTTGTTTCACCCTCACAACAATGGTGATTTTTCTCTGGTCTCAGTGGCCAGCCTGTAGTTTTCTCCCGTGAGTGATGCTTTGTGGAGAGACAGTATCGCAACAATATTCTTCCACTTTCTGCTAACTAAGGTGTTCAGCTCCAAAGCATCTAGCAAAATAGCATAAAGGTTGCTTGGCTGAATCGCAATTGCAAGGCTGCCGTTGCTGCTGGAAGACTGACTAAGGACAGCACATTTGTGTTTTTAATAAACTGAGCTTAGAACATTTTCTTACAGAAAGATCAGAACTTTAATCTTCACCGCTGTGTTTTTATGAAGTTTGGATGAGATTAATATTCCACAGATATTTAACATGAAAGATTCTTTTGAACAATGTCATTGGAAATGGATAAATACATATGGGTTTCATATCCGAGCCCCGGGAAGCAGTACGATGAGGAATACGGGGGCATAAAGTCATTACAGAAGAATACATGAATTTGAAATGAACTGTAATTTTGCCAGATTAAATCAATTTGTTTCATTTTGAATTATTTCTTCCAATAGAGGTTATCTAATAAATAGACTAATCTTTTACTTCTAGGTCGATATTTCCCCTAAGTGTGACTTACTGGCATAATGACTGCAGCTCCTGAAATAACAGAGGTCACTTTCATAGGCTCATCCTGGAAGAGCATCCCCCGTCCTCCGGAGAAGGAGACCTGGTCATCAAGGGTTGGGCAATGGTAAAAGTACTAGGACATCCACAGGAGACTGCAGCCTTTGGTCTTCACTCATTCTTTTTGCTCAAAATCAGTTTTTGCAACTGGTCATACATCAGGATTTTGCAGCAGTCAGCCCCTGAGCTGCTGTTGAATGGGGCACGGTGAGAAATGTGAATGTTCTGCAAAATACAAACCTTAAAATGCTATTTCCTTTCACTTGTGTCCCCTAGGAAAGCAACATAGTGTCCTGAAGAATCAAGGGGAAAAGAAGATGAGCCAGGAGAGCCGAGAATAGTACCTTAAAAAGAATTAACATACTGTGCGTGGTTGTAGTGTATCATTTTTGCAACATGTTTTCCTTTTGAGACCCCAGAGGCAACGCCAAAAAGCAGGTATCGGGAGAACAGTATAGGCAGTAGAATCAAATCCAAGCGTGCACGCTCCTCTGACATTTTTCTCCTCTTGCCTCTGTGAGGTTTCTGTGGGCACACGGGGTCTAGGAAACCAATTTTAAATGTCACTCTCACTGGAACACAATCATATTTTCTCTCAAGGAGAAAATCAGATTCATTCTTAATAATAACATACATACAAGATTAAACCTGTGTTAAATCAGCTTTTCAGATGGAATTAAGATCCTGCTAATGTCAGAGAAAACAAGCACACACTTCCCTCATGCTCTCACTTAGAAACTAAATTCCCCTTGCCCCTTAATCAATGGTAATTCTTTGAAAGGCTCCAAAATGAGCTTTCACATCCAGGACAAGGCTAGAAGGCTGATATGGAAAAAGTTTACATAAAGAACATCTTTTTTTCCCCTTATTACAAAATGTTTACAGTTTCATGCATGAAGGATTTCACAAAGTACATATTAAATATATTTGCAGGTATTACAAGGCCTTTGATTCAACCCCATATTTACATAAATTTAAAGACAGATGATATCTTTGAAATAATTCGTTTCTTAATCACACCTTCATCTCATCTCCAGGTGACTGGACACTTGGTGGTAGAAATAGGAAGGAATGTTTCAGCTCCCAAGTTCTACTCATGGTTGTTCACTTATACAGCATATTAAAAAGTAAAGCACCTTTAAATTTTTCTTTTTGTAACTTCAATCATGTGAGTCCTGGGTATAAGAAATTGTATTTTATCATGATAACAATATACAGAGATGATCTAAACAATAGTGAATGTTTAAATTAAAACTTATGCCAGGCATGGTGGTGTACGCCTATAATCCCAGCACTCTGAAGGCTGAGGCAGGAGATTGTCGCGAGTTTGAGACATCCTGGGCTGCAAAGTGAGCTCAAGGCCAGCCTGAACTTCATAGCAAGACTCTGTCTCAAAAAAAAACCCCTTATAACAGTAAAGCAATATTTCCTAGAACAATAGAAGTGTATTTGAAGCAAGGAAGAGTATTTTGAGTATTTTGAAGGGTTAATAGCAATGTGTTCTTTACCGTAATATTCTTTTTGCTACCTGTGTACTACCTATTTTAGTCAATAATTAATATCCCTTTATTTTGACTTAAGAAGTTTGACAGAAAAAACTAAACTCTGTACAAACCTAGAAAATGTCTATGATTGAAGTTTCTGAGGAAATTTTTCAGACTCTAATTTCAGGAAATACAGTCATTCGCACATCCTAGGCACCTGGTTTTACTTAGGCTTTCTTCCTTTTTATTTCTCTTTCCCTATCAAGTTCTTTTTAATTACTTTTTGAGTTATTTTTAAGTACTTAGCTTTTTCTCTCTAGAAGTTTGATTGGCCAAGAAGCTACGAGTTTTGAAGACCAACAACCAAATTTCTGAATCTTTTTTTCTTCTTCCTCTCCTCACCCTCCTCTGTCTCACTTTTGCTTGATGGGGAGAGCGATCTGATGTCTTGTTCACTGTCATGAATTACAATGAAATTTCACATAGTTTCAATTAATATCTATTCTACATACACCACGCGCACACACACACACACACACGTGCATGGTCTACTAAAATAGTCAATTCCTTAAGGTCATGTTTTATGTATTGTAGAATGCAGCCCATGATTGATGATAAATAAATGATATTCTGATGGACTGAAGTATTCATGGTTGCCCAATTTTCATGCAGTCCAAGACCATTTGCCTCAATTATTCTTTCAATGATTAGCCATGATAAATTGTCTTCAATTTCTGAAATAATTTTAGAAAGTGACAAATTTCACCCTCTATGCAGTTGAACATATTCATATAGGAAATGATTTCAAAATCAATTCCAAATGATATAAAGAATCATTTCCTTTGTATCCAAGCAGTACTGTATAATGAAAAAGCTACTATAGGCTAGTAGTATAATTTACTTTTCTCCAACAGTGTAAAACCTACAGAAATTACTGGGGCGCCCTATTCTTGATTTCTTCATCAAGACCCAAGTTGTAAAATGATAGAAGGAGGCAGAAAGAAGCAAAGGAGGGGAGAAGCTTCTATGTTCTCCCCAACCTGAGGGTCCTGGGGAGTTCAAGCTTCCAGACACAACTCACCTAGCTGCTTGGGTGGACTGGAAGGCTGGAAAGCATGAGGCTTTTTACTCCATTTATATGTATTTTAAATAGAGGATTTCCATTTTTATTGGTTATTACCAGCGTTGGGTATTGGATTTCTGTGTATGCTTTCCTTTGAAAAGATTTGCTACTTTTGAAAACCCAAAGCCTTGTATATTTCAGTTCAAAATGTGTATATTATTGAGATTGCTTTTTGTGTTCTCCTGAGAGCTGTAAGACTAACTTGACTCTTTTTGCTTCTCAAATTCTCTGGCTTCTCCTGCAACCAGGAGAAGGCCCCTTCCACAAAAGCTCACATGGTGGCCTCGTTGGCCACCGAGGTGATGAAAGCCCCAATCAGAGGAACCTGGTGCTCATGCTTAGTCTTCTGCTTCCTGCCTTCAAATGGTTTCTGCCATCAAATGAAAAGTGCAAGACACAACCTTTTTCTACTTCATTTTTATTATGTGCAAAACACTCAGAAGCTGGAGAAAAAAATCTCCTGTGTATATCAACTATCCAAAATTACAAATTTAGGAATTATCATTTAAAGGAAAAAACATAAGTTGGTAAAGCTTCTAAAAATCAGTTTTACTTTAATCAGTTATCAGTGTCTTGTCCAAAGGGAAGTGGGAATGTAGTCATACTGCCTGTAATTGTAGAATTTCTGAATTGTGAAAAATCTATATTTTAATATCATGAGGTATTTTTGCTGTGTCACTTGCTGAATTAGATATACTGTCCTCAATGGTGTCACTTTTGGTTGGGTACTTACTGTTACTATCCAACTTCAGTCAGTTCTCAGGCCAAAAAAGAAAAAAAAGAACCCATTAGAGACAGTACAGTCTGTTAGGTCTTGTTCAGAGAAATATGTATGGCTTTCCAAGTCTCCATTTTCAACTAATAATCTAAGGCCATCTTGGCTCACCTGGAAGTTCCTCTTTGCCATATTTTTTTCTGGGAAGGAATATTTAAGGAGTTGTTTGTGGATAAGGACTCTAGACACCTATCACTTAACCAGCTGTTAAATTTCACCTATGGCAGATATTTTTCCTAATGAAAAATATGCATTAAATCACAAATCTTATGTCTCTTTTTATATAATGTTTAACCTATTAGATCAAATTAAAATGATTATTTGTACATAGACACCTTCTGAAATCATTTTGGCACCATGATCTCATAAGCAAAATAAATCAAATCATTTCACTGCTTCTAGATACATTCCAGTTGTGTCTACCCACATTAGTCTCTGATTTACTTAGGACTTGTGTTTGGTTACTGAAGTGAGACTCCATCCTCGAGGAAACATTACAGGTCATCACTTCACAAAGAACATCAGTAGGCATTAAAGGGTAGGTCATGTGGCTTCCTAATGTAAAAAAGCACTCAGGCATTTTTTATTTTCCTGCCCCACATCCTTCCACATCTGTGCACAAGCAGAAAACAGTATATGGATTCTGAGTGTCATGTGCACGTTGCAGCAGAAAGATGGGCAACAAAAGGCAAAGGCAAGACTCCACCCATGTAAGTCAGCCCCATTTCAGTTCTTCTCTGAGTCCCACCGACCACCTGTTTGTGTCACCCCTTGGCTGTAATTCACTCATTTGCCACAATTAATAGAGAAGGGGGCTGTAATTTTGTCTTAAAGCTATACACAGGGCCAAATGAATTACAAGATGCATGGGCGACCTTTTCTTAGAAAGGAGAGAAAGGCTATTCACTAGCAAGCAGTTATTTTGGACAAAGTGATCTACCATATACTAGATGTTTTATTTAATTATTTTATGGCTTTATATTTTTATCCTGTGTGGTACATGAATTACATTACTTCCTAACTATGCATTCTCACAAACAGCACAGCTTAATAGGTTGGCAAACCTAGATTTAATGATATGTAGAAAATTGTTGCTAGATAGTTTTAAAAAATGAACTGAGGGAAGGCTAGCTTATTTATTTGACATTGTAGTAAAATAGTTTTTAAGATAAATGCTGTAAGTCTGAAAATTTCTTTAACCCAAGTGATACAGGCAGAAAGCTAAAGGCTTCCTGAGAAAATATTACATTCATATTATCATTCGTATTATGAAGAGATTCATATTATCAAAAGATTGTTCTGAAAATAATATTATACATCATGGAAGAAATAATTTTCAGTTCTGTTTCAGGGATAAATACATAGGACATCTGTAAAAGTATTTCCCATTATATAATTCTTATTAAATAAGAAAAAGTGACTTTATATTTCACATCATATTTACTTCAGTTCAATAAACATAAAAGATATAATTCCTGGCTTCTGAAATGATAACCACAAAATAGTAAATGTTTTAATGAAATCCAAGGACATTAGAAAACCACTGGGATCTCTAAATTAATTTAAAATAATCAGTAACCACACCTATTTGGGTATTGGTAAATCTTATGTAATAATTAGACTACAGTGTCAGTGAACTAACCACTTTCATTATAAGAAGTGTGAACTATATGAAATGTTTTATTGTGTGTGTGTTTAGCAATTATTTTTTCAGCTTCAGCTCTTATGGTAAAACTAGACTACTTTTTTTATAGGATTAACACTAGGCTACTCAGTTGTGATAAAATTATCATAGCAGCTTTTAGATTTTTAAAGTTTTTTTTTCTGTACACATTTTGTTGTGTTTCAGAATCTCAATGCAACTGAAAAGGTTAGTATATCTCCAAACTTTTAAAAAGTATTTTTACCCTGGTATAATTCTCACAACAAACTTTGAAATTTTCTCTTACATGCAATATCAAAACTGTGTGTGTACTTATATTTAGTAAAATAGATTATATTTTAACTTTTAGAAATAAATCAAATACAGTATGTCTTCTATTTAATGATCACGTTACCTTGTGGGAGAAATTTTGTAAGTTGAACTTGTTTGTAAGTAGATAAAGTTAATCTTGTCCACTTTTGACACCTGGGGCACGATCGCACTGTACGGTGGGCGCACAGCGGCATGGCGGAAACCAAGTCTGGCAGACATGTGAGCTGTCTGCATGATTTGTTCACGTCTAGGAATGCTCCTAACGTGAGATCCGTTCGTATCTGTGAAACTTCACATCAAGACACCTACAAAAGTTACAAAAATATGTCCAACTTTTACCAGTCTGACAGGAGAAAATGTGTTTCTGCCTAATATTAATGAGAAAAATTTCCCTTCCTAATATTTCATAATCACAATACCAGTAAAATAATATTTCAGGTCCTAACACATATTCCACTGTTAACTGTGATATAACTGTGACTTCCACTGTTAACTGTGACTTAGATGATTCTTCTCAAATTATGGAATTATATGTAGACTAGAATAATATCACTGGACATTCGAAGGCCCCTCTTAGGGCAAAGTTTGAGAGAGAAAATCACAATCTAACTTTAAAGAGGTCATTCTATGTTCTTACTAAAGCATGCCCTATAACAAACACAAACATCAACACATAGCAAATTTCCTCACACACAGGATCTCCCTCCCCTTACCTGAGATACCCCATGTCTACTGGTGCAGCCTAAAATAACTGCTGAGCCCAGCTCCTGTCTGCTCTCAGGTCCTTCTTGTGGGGCAACAAAACCGGAGCCAAGAAAGGAGCAAACAGCAAGCAGTGGAGAAAGGCCACACACGTGTTTATGCAAAGAACAGAAGAAAACCCATGCCCCTTACCAAAATGTGGAGAAACCACAGATGTGTAAGTCCAAGGGCTTTCAGACAGTTTTAAGGGAGGCTGAGCCAGTGAATGTAGGGACACTCCTGGGTGCTGGTCGGCCTTTGACAGAGGAGGAAAGCAGAAGCTTCCTTTGCATCTCATGGTCTCCAAGACTTCTCCCCTTTGTCCCTTGCATTCCATTAGCAACACCTGTCACGTGAGCAGCTTCAGGGAAGAAAACAGATAATATCAAAAGGGGTCCGAGTAATCTTGACTGTTCACCTGAGCAGCTTTCAAGACACTTGCGAGCTCATTTGATTTGAAGCAATTATTGGGTCCTTCATCGAGTCAACTCATGTAAGACCCATTAGTTCAGTTCAGGTTAATTATTCAAGACCTGTGACCTCACTGCCTAACTTCCTCTGTCTTCCAGCTTCAGTATCTCAGTTTCCACCAACTCTCTGATGAGGGGTTTCCAGTCAGTTAATCTCACCAGGTGATCCTTCCTTGTTATTTAATTAAACCAGTTTTCTCAAATCATAAGAAACCTTCCCAATAGGATGGTTAAAAGCTAGATGCCTTATGATACTTTGCTATCCCAGTGAAATAATCCTGGCAAAATAGGAAAAAATGAAGACTGAAGTTCAGAGAAGAAAGAATTAAAGGGGGGGGGGGAGAAGGAAGGAAGGAAGGGGAGAGGGAGGGAGGAGAGAAAAATTTCATGGTGATAAAATACATCTTACTATACTATTTTCCTCTATGCTACATTGTCATTGAGCTCATAATGTAGGAAAATAAAATATTTTTTATCACCTGCTAAAAGGTTCACGGATGATCCCTCTCTAACAGGAGCTAGGTTAGCAAGAGAAAGCATAGAATTTTATTTGATATAAGTACTGTGTGTCATGGGAGGTTTCAGATCAGGAAGTAGCCTCTAGAGATGCTCACTGAGGTTTGTGGGAAAGATTGGGAGGGGGCCCGCCCCTTTACACGGCTTATACTATTTTTTCAAAATTGTTATTTTGCTTCACATTAAAATCTTTCAGAGAAATTTACAAAGAACCAGCCAAAACCCACACAAGTATTCAGCCTCATTCTTTGAGATGACATAGTGTGGCTTTGCCCATTGTGATACCACATCTTCAGCCCAAGGGCATTTCTGTCTGCTGCTTCTTCAGCATACAGTGTCTGGCCCTGCACTGAGTGTGGTCAGGGATGCACCCACGTCCACCTGTGATGATGACTCCCCCATAAGATATCTCATCCAATAAAAGATGCTGGTTTCATTGTTTGGAAAGTTATTGCTTTGGGAATGATGCCAGCACTCTCCTTACTTGCTGTAAGTAATAAAACTTTATTTACTCTTCCATCTCCTGGCTGTGCTTATCGGTTTTCTAAAAAAGGATTGGGCACATGGCATTGGGTTACACAAAGACTAAGGTAGAATGTGTGCTTTTGCAGAAAGGCGTGCGCATCCTCAGAAGACAAAGGCTGGATGTGATTGACATGAGCTTGAGAACTTGGAGCAGCCTTCTCACTCAGATTCCCCTTGGTATCCTTGTGTGACCTTTCTTCTTCCTCAGAACAGGGCAGAACACCTGTCACATGAGCATCTTCAGGGAAGAAAACAGGTCATATCAGAAGGGTACTCAGTAATCAGCTTGCAAGACACCCAGGAGATTCACAGAGCCCATTTCTGGGTGTGCCTCGCTAAGATGGAGTTGTGACAGGGAACTGAATCCAGCCCTGGTCTTTTGCTCTCGGTTCTGTGTTGCTTGTTTCCTGGCTGCCCTGAGGTGAACAGTTTTCCTCGGTAGAGTGGGAGCAGTAGGCACGACCTACCAACAGAGGAAACATTACCCGTGGGCGCAGAACAGCAGCACCCAAGCCTGACACAGGATCAGCGCCAACCTGCACCAAATACCAATCTTCTCATGAGAGGACGCTCCCAGCGCAGCCCTGGATATGTCTCCAGCAGAAGATTGAGGACTGATACAGACAGAGAGCTGGCAAATCTGTCTGGGGAAATGAGTGTGACCTGTCAATCACAAGATCAGGGCAATGAGAAGACACGTATGTAGGACATTCCAAGCAAGAATTTATCTTTTTTCTCTCATAAAACAAATAAAGAATAGTGGTATTCTAGAAAAATATACCTGTCTTAAAGATTCTCAAATCATCTTTAGCTATTTTTATATGGGGCAACATAGCTTACACCCCATTAATATAACATGTAATGATTTTTTTCTTTTCATTCTCATATAATTTACCTTGAATGAAAGAGTTGTCTTCAGCACATCTGGTTGCAAGACAGAACAATGAGATGTTTAGAACAAATAATGTTGCATAATGAAGCATTTCAAATACATGGAGAGTTAATCTCCATAGAGATGAGAGCTGTAATTTATATTTGTTCTGAAGATGGACATCTGTAATAGTCACTTTCCCTCATGATAGTTATCTTCATACAATTAACAGTGATTCATATCTATATTTGACAATTAATACATACTAAATTTGTGTGCAACTGTTATTTCAAAGAAGTAAAAATGCTTTTATTTCAAGTCAAAAACAAGTATTTTAAGATTATAAAACTGTCTTCACAAATGAAAAGCAAGTATTAAAAGGGGATATCTATTTGGAAGAAGTGAAATTATCATTATTTGCAGATGATATGATACTCTACGTAGAAAATCACAAAAATTCCATCAAAAGACTTGTAGATTTAATAACCAAATTCAGTAGTTTAGCTGGTTACAAAGTTAAAACTCAAAGGTCTATAGCATTCCTGTACAAACTCATGAGGGGGATATTAGGGAAACCATAGCCTTCACAATAATATCCCAAAAAATGAAATACATAGGCATCAATCTAAACTAGGAAGTAAAAGATCTGTATACTGAAGATCACTGTGCTTTAAAAAAAGATTGAAGATTTGAGAAAATGGGAAAGTATTCCTTGCTCATGGATAGGAAGAACCAACATTGTGAAAATGGCCATATCCCCAAAACTATTATACAGATTTAGTGCAATCCCAATCAAAATAACATTAACGTAACTCACAGATCTAGAGAAAGGGCTCCTAAAATTCATGTGGAACCGGAAGAGGCCTTGAATAGCAAAGGCAATTGTGGGCAACAAAGACAAGACCAGAGGCATCCCAACCCTGACTTGAAACTACACTGTAAAGCTACTGTGATAAAATCAGCATGGTACAGCCAAAAAAAAATCTGAGGATCAGTGAAACAGAGTAGAAGATGTGGACACAGCTACAAACCCACTCAGCCACCTCATCTTTGACAAAGGGGCCAAACATATTCACTGGAAGAAAGATAGCCTCTTTTTTAAAAAGTGCTGGAGAAACTGGCTTTCTACATGTGAAAGACTAACACTAGGACCATGTCAACTGCCATGGACTAAATTCAAAATGTATTAAAGATCTAAAAATTAAAATGACATACTAGATTTACTAGAAGGTAAGGTAAGTAGAAATCTTGAAGACATAGGGGTAGGCAGAGAATTCATGAACAAAAAATAAACTGCATTGGAAGTATGTCAAAGAATCAACAAGTGGGATTTCATCTTAAGAAAGCATTTGCACATCAAAAGAAATCACCAACAGGGTGAAAAGAAAACTCAAAAAGTGCTACATATTTTTAGCCAACTGTCCATCACATAAAGGACTTCTATCTAGAACATATAATGTTTTCTAAAATCAGGCCCCCAAAATTCAGACCTAACCCAAAAATGGGCATCTGAGATGTATACACACTTCTCACATGAAGAAACACAAATGGCAAATAAATGTATGAAAAAAATGTTCAACTTCATTGCTCATTTGAGAAATTCAAATTAAAACAACACTAAGATTCCATCTCACCTCTGAAAGAATGGCTATCATCAAGAAATGAACCAATAACAAGTGCTGGAGGGTTAACAGGGAAAATAAAACCCTTCTCCATTGTTGATGGAAGTGT
Organism: Dinomys branickii; assembly: GCA_004027595.1. Taxonomy (NCBI): domain Eukaryota; kingdom Metazoa; phylum Chordata; class Mammalia; order Rodentia; family Dinomyidae; genus Dinomys; species Dinomys branickii. The sequence continues at coordinate 102,539 of PVLD010000788.1, forward strand.
AGACGGGGGCAACCACTGTAGAAATTAGTATAGACATTTCTCAAAAAACTAGGATTAGAGGTCCCATTCTACCCAGTTATTTCCCTACTACATATTTTCCCAGAAGAATTTAAAAGATCATATCACAGCAATATATGTGCACCCATGTTTATATCAGCACAATTTGCAATAGCTAAATGTTAGAAACAACACAAATGCCCATCAGTTGAGGAATGGATAAAAAAGATGTGGTATTTTTATACAATGGAGCATTACTCAGCTATAAAAAAAGATAAACTCGGGGCTTTTATAGGTAAATGGATGCAACTACAGACCATACTCATAAGGGAAATAAATCAGATCCACACTTGTAAAGATCATATTGTCCCCCTAGTGTAACAAACTGAAAGCATAAACTAAGATCCAATAGGAATAATAGATACTGCAAAAGGGAAAGAAACTGCTCAAAAGCAAAGAATGACTGTGATGGGCAAAAGGAAAAAGAAGGGATAGAATTATATATATATACTCACACACCCCCCACACACATACTCATGCACACATATATCTATGTGCACACAATATAGCTATAATAATTGTACTATGAATGTGTATTAGTTCATTGAAAGGAACAGTTAGTGCTTATATTGTCTGATCAATTTTGCATGCTTATATCAGTGATTGGAGCAACTACTTTGAAGATAACAATATGTAATATAATGAGCATTGTTAATTTCCTATCATCTCATTTTAGAATTCTGTATCATTTTTATTTTTCTCTCTTTACAAAAAATACATGAATGCAATATGTAATAACATGAGTCACACCCAATCTGAGAGATTGAAGTTCCTTCTCAGTAAGCTGTATTTCAAGTACCATACTTAAAACTTACTATAATTTCCAAATAGTCCACCCTCAAAGTATAAAATAACAACAGACTCCATAAACACTGAGTGAATTTTGAGTTTATTTAAACAAAATTCTGAAAGGTCATTGCTTCGTCCTCAGTTATTGCACTAGGGCCCAGCCTCGAGTAACTCGTACTGTGTCATATTATCGAATTGACATTTTAAGAAAGTAGGTAGATCCCTAGGCAGACTTTTTTCCTAAAACAGGAGATTCACAGCAACTACTCAGAATGGGCATGGCCTGAGAGGCCCCAGGAAGTGCTCTCTGCTTTAACATTTATAAGAAAAGTGACCTGGACTAATCTTATATTAAATTTTCCTTTCGTTATCATTACTTCTCTGGGGTTTTGTTGTTATTTTTGCTCCTACTTTACAAAAACTAACCATTTTGTCTGCCCCAGTGCAACACTCATCCTATTTTATTAAGAGAGGCAGTGGTGAATGGTAGAATAAAGACTGAAAGCCAGCTTGATGCTTAAACTAAATGTGTCATCAACGTGTCTTTGTCATTTTTAAATTTGGGGACATGGCTAGTGTGTGGTCTCTTTTTCAAAAGACTGAATGCAGCACACAAATTTGTCAAATGATAATTAAATCAATAATTCAGTGAGATGTCCCATAGTTGTTCATACTTAATGAAAAAAGAATTAGAAAATCAGATATTTACTTCTTCAATCTAAAACTTATATTTTAATCCAATTATTATTTGGTGATGTACATTCTAAATGATAAGTATTTAAAATTTTATGTACTAGTGAGAATTGAAAATATTACTAGTTATAAAAAATAGAATGTAGTTAATATCTACCTCATATATGAAGTCTGGATTTAATTCCTAATTAAATACATTACATAATAGAATCTATAGATAGGTATACCACAATTATTTTTATATTGATACAATTTGCAAAATTGACTATTATATAAGAAATATACTTTTATTGAATATAAAGTATGAAAATATGTCAAAAAAGTAAAATGAACATTACCTAGAGTCTTTGGCACAGCACTTACCTAACGTGTGACTCATACAACCTAGAAATACCCACAATTTAATATTTTATCTGGTTTTAAAATGTATAAACAGTTATTCAAATACTTTGTGACTGTTTAGCTAGGTCCACAATCGTACTTTCATTTGTTCAATCAAAATAGATTCCCATGATCTAAAAGTAGAATTTGTTTTAACAAGAGACAAAACGAAGGAAGGGTAATAAAATGTGGGGGTAAATTTTCAATTCATCCGTGAGTCTTTCCACCTCAGGTCCTGTCCTGTGCAGTCAGTTAGGACCACGGCGGGGAAGCAGCTCGCGGCCTGATTGTTTAGTCATCTTGTCCAGGAAGTACCTTGACTTTGCTGTTGCTGTTTTTGCTGTTATACAGTTTGCTCTAATGAATCTAGAACAATACATATCAAATTTGGACTAAGTACATGGACAAAGTTGATTACTTCACATTTCAAGTTCTTTTCAAAACTACATACTTTTGTACAGTATTATTTTCACATGCTAACACTTGCTTTTTTTTCTTCACTAGTTTTTAAATACATGAGAAACCCAAATTATAAATGAAGAACACACTAAAGGTAAATAATATGATGTAGGGAGACAGATTTTCTCAAATGCGAAGAGGATCAAGAGATGGAGGGTAACGGAGGAGAAGGGAGTGGGGAGGGTGAGTGGAGGTGTGCGCTACGGACGTGGATAAATACACACACGTCTGAGCTACACCAGGCAGGGGTGAGGTCTGTTTCCACTGCTCTATAATTTGGGGATTATTTATAGCTATAAGCAAGTAAGACAGCAATTATGTATTAAAATGCATATAGAAGAAAATATGGTTAATCAAAATTACTTTAAAATAACATTTATTATTCTCTGATTAAATGGATGTTTTCCACTTGCCTCATTAGAAAAATAGTTTTGCAATATGATTGTAAATATTTTTTTCCATTTTTATTTTAAAAGTAAAAGAACAAAAACATATTAACAAACAGACACAAAGTAGCATAAGAATAGTACAATCAAAACTGAATTACAGACAAGGTGACAGGGAATCAACAATGGTTGTTGCATTACATATTGATAACTTCGAAGTGTATACTCAGAAAACAGATATAGACATGCAAAATTGATCAAACAAATAATCATCAACTATTCCTTACAATAAAGTGACCTAAGTCAGTAGTACAACTATGTTAGATATGCTGCATATACATACATACTTACATACATAGATAATTGTCCCTTCCTTCCTTTTTTGTTTTTTTATATAATTTTTCTTTTTAAAGTGTGAAAGAGAAAGAACTACATCAACAACAACAACAACAACGAAAAGCAGAAAGCATTAACAAAGAGACACAAAGTAGCACAATAACAGTATAATCAGAACTGAATTATAGACAAAGCAACAGGAAACCAACAATAGTTGTTGCACTGCATATTGACAACTTCAAAGTGTGTGCTCAGGAAAACACATATAGACATACAGGATTGATCAAACAACCCAGTCATCAACTATTCCTTACCATTAAGTGACATAAGACAATAGTAGAACCATGTTAGCCATCGTGCACATATGTAGATACGTAGTACATACATACATTTTTGCCTCTTTCTTTTCTCCTTCCCTCATCCCATCTGTTCTTTACTTTTGAACAGATTTCCTTCATGTCTCTTAGTTTATATTCCCACCCTCAGATTCTTACATCAGTGACACAATATAGTGTTTGCACATTTACCTCTGATTTATTTCACTTATGAGTATGGTAGCTAATTGTGACCATTTGCCTACAAAGGCCCCAAATCTGTCCCTCTTTATAGCTGAGTAATATTCCATTATATAAAAATGTCACAGTTTTTTAATCCAGTCCTCTGTGGATGGACATTTGGGTTGCTTCCACAATTTAGCTATTACAAATTGCACTGCTATAAACATGGGTGTACATATATCAGAGTGATATGATGTTTTCAGATCTTCTGGGAAAATACCCAGAAGGGGAATAGCTGGTTTGAATGGAACCTCTAGACCTAGTTTGCTGAGAAATCTCCAAACTGCTCTCCACAGTGGTTACACCAGTCTGCAATCCCACCAGCAGTGTAGTAGAGTCCCTATTTCTCCACAGCCTTGCCAGCATTTGTTATTGGGTAATTTTTTCATACTGGCCAGTCTTACTGGGGTGAGATGAAATCTCAATGTTATTTTTATTTGCATTTCTTGAATGACTAAAGATGTGGAACATTTTCTCATATATTTATTTGCCACTTGTATTTCTTTATCTGAGAAGTGTGTATTCATCTCAGATGCCCATTCCTGGATTGGGTCTTTGAATTTGGACAGATACATGTTTTTTAATTCTTTGTATGTTCTAGATAGAAGACCTTTGTCCAAGGGACAGCCAGCTAGGATTTTTTCCCAGTTTGTGGGTTTTCTTTTTACTTTGCTGGTGATTTCTTTAGATGTACAAAAACTTTTCAGTAGGGTGAGGTCCCAATTATTGATTCTTTGAAGTGTTCCCCTTGCAGTTTCATTTTTGTTCATGAACTCTCTGCCTACTCCTATGTCTTCAAGATTTTTACCTACTTTCTCTTCCAATAGATTTAGAATTTCTGTTTTAAGGTTGAGTTCTGTGATCCATTTTGACCTGAGTTTGGTGCATGGTGATAGACTTGGGTCTGTTTTCAGTTTTCGGCAAGAGGCAAGCCAGTTTTTCCAGCACCATTTATTAAACAGGCCATCTTTTTTCCAGTGAGTTTGTTTGGCCCCTTTGTCAAATATTAGGTGGCTGAGTGTGTTTTTCGTTGTGGTTGCATCTTCCAGTCTGTTCCACTGATCCTCATGTCTGTTTTTTAGTCAGTACCAGGTTGATTTTATTACAGTAGCTTTGTAGTATAATTTCAGGTCAGGGATTGTGATTCCACCTGACTTGTCCTTGTTGCCCAGGATTGCTTTTGCTATTCTGGGTCTCTTCTGATTCCAGATGAATTTAAAGCATATTTTCTCTAGATCCATGAGGTATGCTAATGGTAGTTTAATGGGAATTGCATTGAATTTGTACAACAGTTTTGGTAGGATGGTCATTTTGACAATGTTGGTTCTTCCTAACCATGAGCAGGGTATGTTTTTCCATTTATTGAAATCCTACAAAGTGTTGGTCACAACAATTAAAAAAGATAAACTACATAATTGTTAAATCTTAAAAATTAACTTTAGTTGTACATAAATTATGATAAGACATATGTGTATATGCAGTTTATTTTTAAACATTTGTTAGTGAATTGTAATTGTAATTAGTTATTTTCTATATGGCCAACTGCTAGAAGATAATGACAGAACACTTTTAGTTACTAGATAGGAAACCAACTTTAAAATTCTAAGGTAAAGAGAATACACAGCCACAGTTAGGTTTAGATAATGCTGTCACTAACAGGATGTAAAATGAGATGTGTTTAATTTTATTAAGAAGAGTTATATTCATTCCTCAAGTACAGAAATGCAGCTTCATAAGGATTGGAACACAGGTTAATTTGTTGTGCTGCTGCTGGAACCCCAGACCTCACACATACTGAGCACACATTTCACCCCTGAACTACATTCCCAGCCAGGAAAGAGCTCTTTTACTCAAATTTTTCCTTCCTTCCTTCTTTCCTTCCTCCCTCCCTCCTTCCCTCCTTTCTTTTTTTCTCTTCTTTCTTTCTTTCTTTCTTTCTTTCTTTCTCTTTCTTTCTTTCTTTCTCTTTCTTTCTTTCTTTCTTTCTTTCTTTCTTTCTTTCTTTCTTTCTTTCTTTCTTTCTTTCTTTCTTTTCCTTCCTTCCTTCCTTCCTTCCTTCCTTCCTTCCTTCCTTCCTTTCATTCTTTCTTGTGGTGCCAGGAATCGATTTCAGGACCTTCTGCTTATCAGGCTGGTGCTGTACCACCAAGCTATATCCTTGACCCTCGCTTTATTTTTCAACAATTGAAATGACTAGCAATGGCTAGCAATAACCAAGAAATGATAACTAACATTCACAGCTTTTTGTGATGGGCCTTTTCTGAGTTACTTTTACATATAAAAATTCATTTGATCCTCAAAAACAATTTTAAATTTGGTGGTGTTATTTTCCTCACTGTAGTACAATGAAAGTGGACACAGAAAAGTCACTTCCTCAAAGACAGAAAGTGCAGAGTGAGATTCACAGTTAAGCCTCTGACAAGACCCCCTCTGTATCGCAGTGTGACTCTCATCTAGCGGGACTTAAGGGCTTTGGTGGGCTTGAGCTGTACCTCCATAATAGACCTACAAAGTGCTGCCCAAAGAACAGTAAGAGAGCCCAGCTCCTGTCCAGCAAGATCCCAGCTCCTTATTATGCAGCATAAAGACCATTCGCTCTGTGACAGCAAATTATCTCACACCAGGCCAATAGGGTATTAACAGTTATCCTTAGGTCACCAACCCTCACCAGAAATGAAATGCATTTGTGCATGAATAGTTACACTGCATGAGAGGCTTCAACTAGCAAAATTCACACAGCACAATGGCTCTTGAGCACTTATTTTATACCAAATGTTGCTTATCACTTAATTAAACATTCCTAATATTCAAATGATGTAGGGAATATTATAATTAGTATTATTCTAATACCCTTGTCAGTAAAGACAGTTTCTGAGATATTTAATGACTTGTTTAATTTCCTAAGTGAGAAAAAGACATAAAAAAGTTACAAACCAAAGATTTTCTGATTCAAATTCCAGATGCTCTTATTCATAAGAAACCTGTTTCCAGACACCGATCACATTGCTTTCCAGTGTCTATGGATTACTGTGTCATTGTGTATGAAGGTGCATTTTATCATCCAGATCCACGCTATAGCTACTTAATCCTCCTCACTCTAAAGTGTATTGTTTTATTTATTTTCCCCAAATTCTAGTTTTTCACCAAAAGGATCATCCTATCCAGGTTTTCTCTTACTCAAATATTAAGGAACAGCTGAAAAATTGGACTCACAATCAGGTTTTTCCTATATATGAAAACAAGTGTTACCTCTAAGTCAGTGCTTTTATTCTCCTGAAGGCAATCTGTGTCCTGAGAAAATGGTCTTACAACACACAGCTCAATGATCAGGTAGCGCTTATCAATACTATATTTATTTATTGGCACATTCTTGTATTTGATCCCTATTTCATGATCTCTTTCTTTGGAATTCAATGGTTACACTGATTACATTTTTTATTCCTTCTCTGAAATTTCAAAGTATGTTCTATTTGGACTTTGTAGACATTTATTGCACAATATATACTTAAAACAGCAACATAATGCATTAAGTGCAGAATTCCCATATTATGCATTGAAAACTTTGCCTAGAATTTTAAGCATTCTGAAGCAATGATCCCCCTTTCTCTTCCTAAAGTTATAATGAAACAGTAGTACCTGACATTAAAAAAAACTGAGTTACATGGTGAACAATATGCATTGCAAGAAACATTTTCAGAAATATGTTTTACCTGCTATACATGTGGAAAGCATACGCCTCTTTTACTATATGTCTTTCTTATCTAAAGATTTCCTTGCCATTGGCCTCAACCAGCTGAAACGTTAACCTTTTTTGGCTCTTTAGGAGAAAGATTCCAGCTTGACCTAAGTCAGTGCACGTAGAAAGTGTGCGTGATTTAGGGGCTTTGATGTGACTGTTAATAGCTCTGCTAATGCAGCACATTTCATGTCCCCATGGATGCTTCTTGTTCCATTCACTTAAATTGTCCAACATTGTAGGTAGAGTTCTTCCCATCCAGCTTCCCTGTTGTTTTACAGTTAATTACTGTTCATAACTGTAGTACTGGATCATTGAGAAGGAAGAAAGAAACCATTCTTTGAAGTCATGTATTTTCCATGGTAATAACGGGATTATTCCCTGAAGGATATTTCTTGCTTGATGTCCATTTGAATTACAACCCAGATACATGATTTCTATCATTTTCACTGAAACATCATTTAACCCACTATTAATTTAATGGATTTTATGACTTTTTTCTTTTATACAGAAAACATACAATCCATTTTCTTAATTTGATCTCATTTTCACTAGATATGATAGTTTTTAATGGCCTAAGTAATTTCTCTCCATTTTCTAGGAACTACATTCTCTAGATAAGATAATGACATAAAATGATCATAGTGTAATTTTATCCATACTATATAATACTAAATTGTTTTTTCAGCAGTTTTAATGTGAAAATGGAATTATATCTTATGATACTTATCATTCAAAAAATACTCTGGCTACAATAACGAGAGAAAAATAAATACATTTTCTTGGATCCCTATACTCCTGTAAAAAATATCATCTTTAAAAGTTGCTAACACTGTCACTTGGTATAAATTTAGAAGGTGGAAGAAGTTACACAGTGATCTCAGCAGGGCACAGAGGTGCACCTTGTGACACTAGATACTGGGAGGCTGAAGCAAGAAGACCCCAAGTTTAAGCTCAGCCTGGGCTACTTGATGAGGCGCTGTCCCACACAAGCAGACGGCTGGGGCTGCAGCTCATGGGGGCTCTGGGCGCGATCTCCAGGACTCTGCAATCCCCAGTCTTTCCCACACTTGGCCCCACAACTTTGTAGTTCAACTTCTCTAATAGATTTCCATCTGCTTATGTATTATCTGTACAAACAAAAACATACATATGGAAATATAATAATAAACTGCTATGGATAGTGAGAAATTCTGAAACACAGATGATAGAACCTAAGAACAATTCATTTTAAGGTTTATGAGAATGCTTAACATGTGCGATCAGCTTTCCACATTAATGTTTCATACAGAGGTACCGCGCTTTACAAACTTAACTTGTTTCACGATCTAGGGGAAGATGGCTGCATTTGTGTTTATGTGGGGAAGACGGCCGTGGTTCTGTTTGTCACCAAATGCATCATTTGTGAATTGTTTACAAGCAGAATTGTTCATGAAAGCAGATATTACTGTAACTAACACTAAAGTTGTAGGCCTGGAAGTTGTAAATAAGAGGTCAGACTCTAAACCAATGTGAATGTAAAACAGGATTTCCTGAATGTTAAGGATGACTTCAAGCGTCTTAGTCCCAAAGCCTGGAGGGAGCAGTAGCCTTACTCTGGATGGAGATGCTCAAAGATGTCCATGGTTTTAGGAGAAAACCAAGGGCTGAGGTTTGAACATACTAACTTTGAGATAAACATTAACCATCATAGATACATATACATGTTTATATGTGTATAACGTGTTAATGCACATAAGAATATAGTACTTATCTGTAAGTATATATATATATATATATATATATATATTCATACATTACATCTACTTCTCTGTTATTAAGAGCTTTTCTCTATAATGGATGTCAAGTTATATCAAACATTGGTTCTAAATGTCCAGGAAGATTCCTATGAATTCCTGTTTATTTTTAAATATTTCTTGTAACTAGAAATCTAATCTTCAATTATACAATCAACATCTGGATTATGTAGAAATTAAAGAGATGTTTTGTCCGATGCCAGGGATGGAACCTTGCTGTGAACTCACACTAATCAAACATGCTCCTACTGACCTGTACACCCAACCCTCAAAGTTTAGAAATATACTGAAAATTTGCTTATTACAATCTCAGTATATCAAGGGAATCAATCTATTCCACAGTTTTGTAACCTCCAGTCAGAGAGGGAAGTTGTGTTTGACAGAACCGTGCTCAACTATCACAGAGTTCAGGCATGTGGCAAAATATCCAAGGGAGGGAAGAGCTGAGGGAAGGAACTAGGTGCACCGGGAGAAGGGCAGACGTGCTCTGTCTCTCAGTAACAAGAGGCTCACAACAGGGCAGTGTGGCTGTTCACCAAAGGAAGCCTGTGGAGCGGTTTCACTCCAGGCGCACCCTTCCGATGAGAGCAGAATGCGAGGCCCACATCACACTTAAGGTGTCTTCCTTCCTCAGCCCCAGCTTCCAGGAATGAGTCTTTACCTGCTCAGGTAGCACAAATTTCTTCCCGGGGGTTGGGTGAAGAATGAATGCAATTAAGTGTAACTTTTCCAAACACTTTCACCAGCATGGAACAGAGAACAGAACATGGATTTAGAATCAGATAGATATTGGGTTTAATGGAGTTTAATGGGCCTGGAGAAGTCACAATTCTCAGTATCTTTACCAAGTAAATAAAGTACTACAATGAGCATAACTTTTATTAAGATTGTGGCACATAGAATCTCAAAATATAGTTTCCTTCACTTCCTTTTCCACAAATATGAAAAGATAGCATATTAGTAGCTGTGTCCTTTATGAGTAGGGGTGGAGGAGGGAGCATTACAGGAACGGACTCTTGAGATCCCAAAGCTGACACGTCCCAGGTTTGCCATGTATCTTTAAGCTGGAGAACCTCAAGTGCCGATGGATCAGTCCCGCCGGAGCCCGAGGCGTGGGTGGCTAACTCAGGTGTAACCCAGGGTGCAGGAACCAGAAGCCCTGACCTCCAAAGATGGGAAATGATAGACATCCTAGTCAGGCAAAGAGCAAATTCACCCTTGCTTTGCCTTTTTTTGTTCTGTCTGGAATCTCCTGGCTTGCATGGTGCTTGGTGAGGGCAGATGTGGCCCATCTGCTGACTCTGCCTTGTTCTCTCTCAGAGGCACCTGCAGAAGTACAGCAGCTACCATGCACCCCGGCACCTGGTTCCCCGGCACCCTCACCGCAGAAGAACTGATGACGTCGAGTGACAAAAGATCACAGACAACTGTCATTCTCTCCAGCTTCAAGTGAGAGAACCCTGGAATACTCAAAATCCTGCTTGCTACACAGAAGGGGGATTTCCCAGAGCCACTAATTCAGTTCAGCATTTGTTAGAAGGTGATTATCTCTGATGAAACTGACTATACTTTTTATTAAACTGAGCTTTAACTCCTCCAAGTATGCCATTTTCTTTTTAATTGGCTTGATATCGTCCTGTCTAGAGAGGCTTTAAAAATGAAATGGGCAATTATTCTGTGCTGAAAAGGAATGACATACACAAAGCCTTTTCCTTAAAAAACTCTTTCTTAGGACAATTGTTATAGGACAAAATTCATCACAAAGCAATGCTGGGGAAAATATTCAAAGAATAAAGAAACAAATTATAATTGTATTCATTAATCTAATTTTCTACATTTCAAAACAAATTGCAAAAACAATTTATTGAACCCATATTATAAAAATCTCAGACAAATTTAAGCATTTGTCTTTCCTTACACCACAGCTAATACACTATAAGTTCCCATTCTTCTTACCGGTACATGAAGGATCCAAGATGTTTCCCACTAAAGATTTGCCTGTGTGATTGAACTCTAGCACCTTAAACATTTACTGTGTGCTTCCTGTGTCCATGACACTGATGTTCCAAAGAAAAACATCAAGGGAAGAAGACCAAAACACAGCCCTTCTATGAATAGTCCATGGTAATTGACTGCTGGTTTTCTTATCCCAAGGTCTCTGGATTATGCCTCTTCCAACATTGGAAACTGCTGAACACAGAACTGTTTAATAAGCTCAGTGGTCTCTAAGAAACACTTGCAGGAAAGAAAACCTGAGGATCATGATTTCAAAGTGGCTCAAACAGAGCTTTTTAGTACAAAGTGCCTTTTCAATTAGAATGCTGGAATCAGACAGTGTGAAGACGTAAGGTAACGAGGTCAGGCCAATTAGGTCTGTCTACTGCTCACCAAGACCGTCTCTTTCACATTAGATTTAGCTCCTGGTAGAAATCCAGGGTGCACACATACCAGTTTCTTGCACTGTCTCTGTTTTGGCTTTTAATACCTCAGTACAGTCGGCTACTCCTTCAAGTCTACTGTGAAGCAGCTGTTCGTTTTAAAAAGCTTTTGTTTGCAAGAAGTAGCCTTACCTCTCCCACACAAGAAATAAATTTACTAAGTACTGTGAGCACGGGCCTGTTTCTAATCATGGAGAGATTAAATAAGGGATCATTTGACAGCCTCTGTGTGCTGGAAACATCAACTAATGACCTTTATGACTAACAACCTAGACCCGGAGGCAATGAACCCAGACAACACTGATTAAGCGAGCCCTGCTGGCTTTTACCGCTGTATAAAGTAGGAGGAATCTTCGTGTTTATAAGAAGCGGTGGGTAGAGCCGAGAAAGAAATGTGAAAATGGAGTAGCCATAAAAACGGAGTTTTCCTTTCTTTGCACTACACCTTAAAAAATTAATCGGAAATGTGAATGACCGGAAATAACTTGGAATGGATGTGTGAACCAGATCAGTAGATGGGAAGTCTTTAACAAAGATCCACCCAATGGAAACTGTGGCCAGCAATATTTTCTACAAAATGCGAAGTTGTCTGCACACAGCTATGCACTAAATGCCCAGACCGGGCAGAGTCCTCTCGACCTCCTGTGCTCGGCAGAGAGCGCAGCCCTTCACGCAGCAGCGGTCCTGGGGCCCCTCCTGCCACTATGCTCTCCTTCTCCCGGGGTGGCCCTGGCGCTGCTCCAGGCTTCTCTGGCGGGGGTTTTATACACCCACCGCCCACTGCTGGAAACGCCTCCTCCAGAATCCCATGCAAGCTTGGTTTAACCGTTCCTGCTCCGTTTGTCCCTGCTCTAGAAGCTTAATTGGTGTAGCTGGTTCATGTCCCCTTCTCCCTGCAGAAGGCCGTCAATACTAAATCCAGGCCTTCCCAGGTATTCTTTGATCTCAACTATGGAGATGCTCACAAAGGGATAATTTTGATAGCTGAATTAGAAAAACGCCCTCATTAAAAGTTATTGGAAGTGGAAAGATTAGATTGTGAACAAACACCAAAGCAGATTGAAAAAACTAAAATCACCTACAAGTCAAATATCTCCTAGAAGTAATCACTTTTGAGAGTTGTTTATATTGCCAAAGAATCTTTCTAAAAAGATGTTCACACAGTATATCAATTTTGTGTACTGCTCTTTTTATTTAAGAACATATTGCAAAATTTTTCCATAATGTTGGAAACATTTCTATTAACCGGTCAATGTTGGACATGGAAAATGCAATATCCCAATACATAATCCAGATAAAAATAATCAAATCAAACCACTAGTTATTTCAAAACTAATCAATGCATGATTAATAGCTAATTATTAAAATGAACTTCTTGATTAATTTGTAAACTAGTTGTGTAACTTGACAAATCATTTCCCAGTGTTGAGTTTAACTTATTACCTATATTAAAAAAGTTCTCCCTATGAAGAACATTAGATCACTGACAGAGGAAAGCAAACTACCTTTCTGTGATTACTGAGTGTATTATCTTTGGGAGTCCTCAGAAGTTAAAATGTCTACAACTTATTCTATTTATACACTCATTTCCTTCATACATTCATTCATTCATTCAACAAATATTTCTTGCCAAAGACTCTGCTAAGTGCTGCCAAAATTATAGAAAAGAATTGGCCCTCAAGTAGCTCACAGTCTAAGAAAGGGAAGACTAACGTAAGCAAGGCAAGAGGTACGTGCTACACCACATCCTGGGAAAGGCGCAGGTTCCAGCCAACGGAGACCAACGGACAGCAGTGAGAAGAAGCGTGGAGAACATAGTGCAGTCCGAGCACCAGGGCCAAAACAGGCCCTGGACACTGCGAAGCCCCCAGCCGGCTTCTGGGAGGGTGAGCGCGGGTGGAGCGCTGCTGGCGGTGGTGACAGGGCCGCCCAGTGGCGGCTGCAGGCCAAGGGGGGTGTGGCGGCGGGGCTGCCCGCGGCTCACGGTTCTGCTTTTGGCTCCTCTTGGCTCTGGTGAGGAAACACCTAGGAGGGCTCTGATCCCAACACCTCACAAGAGCGCGGGGCTCAGCCCTTCTTGCATCCTTTTGCTGGCCTGACAGCCCCAAGGATGAGTCCCTGCAGACCCGTACTCCGTGAGCAAAGCCAATTCTCAAGAAGCAGACCTGGAAATGAGCCTCTCTGAGGAGCGCCGATTGCAGAATCTGGGTAGACTCAGACACGTGCTTGAGCGTGCACGCTGGAAGTCTGGCCAGGTGCTGAGTACCTCTCTTTTTTCTATATTGTCTACAAACTGCAGCAACACACAAGTATGAGCACTCTGTTACCCAAGTGTATGATTTCCTTTCATCTCAAACAGTCTTAAAAAGGGAGCATGATTATTTTCGCTATTTTATAGTGAGGGAAATTGAGGCACAATGACATAGCTAACCCAGCCTCCAGTACACATCCAGCTCTTAGCAGGATTTGGACTTGAAGCCCACATACCTGTTTCCAAAGTTCATGGTGCTAGAGGCATCACTGGTGTCTGTGCCACTTTTCAGCATTTGATCGCGCAGCAGGATGCCATTGTACCCACTCCCTCCGCAGACCTCTCCCATGACTGCCAATTTGAAGTGGGTCAGTCATTCTCACTGACTCATACACGGCACACTGGTAAAAATAAGGACATAATTCTTCCCCCTTTCTGTTTTGGCTTAGAAACACACACACACACACACACACACACACACACACACACACACACATCATAAGAAAATCCAGTTTAGTAGAGAACTGGCAATGGCTTGTGTGAAGCCATTGCTTTTTGTCTGTCAGAGTTCTTGTAGTGTGCACAACAGTGTATACGTGCTTCCTCGCCCTTCACTCACTGACTATTGAAAGCTTGTTTAACACACATGTTAAAAACTGTGCTGATTTACCTTAGAAGGAAGATTGCTGAACAATGCCAGACTTCTGCAGAACAACCACAAAGAGAACAGTGTGGCTAAGGGGAGTCGTGTGAGGGGAGGATAAGTAAAGTGCATTTTTTATTTACCTGAAAATGTGGTCTGCCATGACATTTGAAGTGACATCCAACCATCCCCTGTATCACCTATTCCATCCTTTAACAGGTCTAGAGTCAGGATCGTTCCATAAACGCTGTGGCTAACTTTTTGGTAAGTGAAATTTTAAAATTCATTCCATTCCAAAAAACATTTCACTAATCAATACTACCTGTTTAGTGGGCTGGTTAAGATTAAATTCTACTAGCTTAAAAACATCGTAAAGAGAAGCACACCACTGCACGCAGAAATATAACTGCATCCCTCAGAGATTTTACTGTTTCCCTGGAAGGTGATGATGTTTTTCTTGCCAGTTTCTGCATGATATTAATGTGGCATTATATGGAGGAAGAACACAGTCCAGAACAACACACCAGCTGAAATAATGACTTTTATAAAATTAATAAATCTTCAAAAGTAGATTGATTTTGGTAAATTTAAAATCTTGTCTTCCCCTTGACATAAAATGTTTACTGGGGTATTAAACTCCAGGTTAAGAGAAGAATAATGATTTCAGATGTCGAATTCCAAATATATCTATAACCTCCAAATGGAAGCTAGAGTTTAATTTAAAATACTTAAGTTATCCATAATGGATCTCTAAGAAAACTATATATGGTCAATTTGGGATTATGTGCTCTAAATTTAGCATTTAAACCTTCATATTATAAGGTTCTGGAACAGTCTCACCATTCAAAAGGTGAACATCATATTATTTATCTAGATATTATTTATGCACTGTCTTAGTTACTCTTCTCTCCTTACTGAGACAAAATACCCAACACTCAAAGTTAAAAGGGGAAGGGTTTAGTTAGTTCATAGTTTTTAGAGGTTTCAGTCCATAATCAGCTGGCTCCAAGGCAGGGTGGCTTGGCGGGCAGGCACTGCAGAGGAGAAACAGTCCATGCTGGGCAGAAGATAACAAAGCAAACATGAAACAACCACAGCTCTTTCTATCCCTTATGTCTTATCCAGGCTACTTAGGGTAGGCGGCATTCACACCCTTAATCCTGGTGCCCTTGATCCTAGCATTGCACCATGAATCAATCCTGGTGTCACATGCTCTATATGCAGCCACTCCTGAAAAACCCCACTATGACCACCTAAGGCTTTGAGGGGGACATCTACACACACACCATAACACACTGGATTATTTCTCTCCTTTTTATTACTCTTTTTTATTTTTCTTTGTAGAAAAACTAATTCATCATAGATACAAGCTCAGAATATAGTCTTCCCAGGGCTCCTTTCCTTAGCCACCACGTGACTTTTGAGTCTCAAGGTCTGGATGACTCAGCCTCCTGTGGATGGACTGTTTCCTCACTGCTGCCCTAGGTTCCTTCTCCATTCTTCTTGGCTACACTTCTGAACAGTCCTTAAAGTGTCTCCCTGCTGTCTGCTTCCCCTATATCTTCTCTCCACAGCTGAAACAACATGATATCTAAGGTCAGTTCAGGCTCCTGTCAGTCCACTGACTGTTTTCCTCAATACCTCTTGACTAAAATCTCAGCCTTTCAAGATGGCAGCAGGATCCTGAGCAATGGTGTGCAGTGACCTGAACAATTTTCTGCCTCCAGGTATTTCCCTCCTAACAGAGTCCAACCTTGGTTACTGCTTCGCCATGCTGCTCACACTTCCTGTCACTGCCGGATGCCCTCTCGCGCCTGTGCCTTACTGGTGTGCGGGTGGCTGTGCCCTTTTCATTTCCTCTCACTCAGCTTGGAGAATTTTCACCTCTCTGACAAGCTGGGGAACACCTGGCCTCCTTTCAACACCCAGCTGAAGATCTGTCATTTCTGCAGTGACTTTGGCCACTCCTTACCCAGATAGCCACAACCACCCCTAAACTTTCATTCCAAGGGGACTTTCTGTATGCTGTCGACAGCTGTGATGTCTTTGTGCAAATCATTCATGCACTGTCACCCTCAGATAGGTCATAAGCATCTAAAAACTTCTGTTTTTGCATCCTGGACATCTAAAAAATGTCTACTAAATGTGTACCCAGAGACTGGATTTCAATAATCAATCCATAACCTGGTGTGATGTTCTATTTTACAGTTTCCTTTATTATGTACTTTATTTTTGCTTAATAAAAATCATAAGGTGATTATAGTAAACACAAATATGGGAATAAATGTATCTGTGAAATGACTGTGATTTTTTTCTTGGCTCTCCGCCTTTTACTTTGTGTTACTCATTTCAAACGACCTTTTGCTCTTCAGCGTTCCATGGGAGACACAGAAGAAAGCGCAAAAGAGACTTCCTACCCCCATTTTCTTCCAACCTGGAGCCCAAGCCCTAGTTCCCAGATAACAACGCGAGAGTGGAGAGAAAAGACACTCGGCATCCCTGGGCCACAGATGTGAGTGGAAGGTGCACATTGTCGTGCCCGAGTGTGCCTGGGGTACAGACACTGAAGCCACCTGGCACGGAGGAGAGAAATGTGAGATGCCTTTGTGGCTACTTAGTGCTGGATAGATCTGTAAATGCTCCAGACAAAATAATCTATTCTACTCTTATTTTGTAAAAAGACATTGAGGACCAGTGAGTCCTTCCAATGTCTACTCTTACATAAAATTCCCCAACATTTAGTAACACTTCAGGGAAAAGAAAGCAGTAGGTTATTTTTTAATAAAATTGTGTCTGTCAGTCTACCAGAAACTTAGTTGAGTTGTAGCAGAAAACTTGTTTAAAAGGGTTTCCGCTTTGCTACATGAGTTTCAATACCAGTCCTCACAGCCAACTAACAGATGTGTTTAAGCCAGTATTACTTTTCCCACCTACTTTAATCACAATGACCTTCACTGAATACTGCACAGCCACCTGGGTGAGTCTGCTGTTCACGCTGATTGACAGGTTTTCAACCAGGTAACTGCCAATTAAATATGAACACACAAACCTCACAGCCTGGGAATATCATGCTTATTGGTTTTAGCTTCAATTAATTCTTTGCTTGATTTCAAATTCATCACATTTTAAGAACTTGAACATGTGAAGTACAAGAAAAATCTTTACAAAGTTCCACCACCCCTCTGGCCCAGGTAAGAATGGTTGATCTACACCTTTCTTGGGCAGCTTATTGTTTATATTATATATTACAGATATTTGAGCAATCTTCTTGCTTTCTACACTGGCTTGTAAGTTGCTGAAGGATTCTTATTTCTATGTGTTAAACAGTTTCATATCCCCCACAGTGGTGTGAACTTGCTCAAAGGCAGAGATATTCAGTAAATATTTATTGAACAAACAAAGAAAACACAGTAAGTCAGATTCCTTCACTCTCCTCTATGTCTTACTGTGAGGTCAAAATCAAAGATGCATATCAGATCCAAAATATATGAAGATAGAATTTGTGCCTGCAGTCAAGAAGATGTGAATATAAAAAGGGCTTCTTTCCTAAATACTTCAAATCTAGATATTTTTAATAGTGATGTGTCCTTGTAGGAGAAACTCTCTCTTGGAAGTACCTGTGTACAGAGTGATATATTTGAAGACATGTGTATAGCTTTGGTTCCACATCACTTAGGAAAAACCTTCAGCTAGATTACTCATGCACAGAGCTAGATCAACCTCCCCAGGGCTCTCTCTCTTTCTCTCTCCCTCTGTGCCAGACTCTGAGCAATGCTCTCTTGAAGGTTGTATTATACCATGAGGTGAGGCACTGCATTTGGTACCAGCTTCAATCTCCACTGGTTTTCTGCTCCCGTTTCAGAAAAACACATCAAAATAGACACATCTGAACATGACAAATGTAGGGATCACTGTAGCACAGCCCTGTGCTCTGTAGGAGAAGATGTAGATAGTCAGTCAGATGGAGGGTTTAAAGGGCATCCTGGTGCCCAAGCAATCTGAAAACCATCAAAAGTGATAAATCTAGCGATATTCTCAGGTCATGTTCCAACTGCACAGTTTGAGTCAAACCAATGTTCAATTCCTGATCCAATTTCTCTCCTACGCACTACCAAAAGTATGGTTTCCTTTTTGACAATGAATGTGACTTTTTGATATGGATTGCACTTACTCCTGCAAAACACTGAAGTCCACTAGGTTTTGTATTAGTCACCCTACATAAAACCGTATTCAAGCTGTATATGATCTAAATGCTTGATATTCTCTCTTTACAGGTCTAATATTTGTCAAAATGTCCAATATTTATCATTCAGGCCCTCTCTCACTCACTTTGTATTAACAGTGTCTGCCTGGATTGTGTCTGGGGGGATGCCTCAGCAAAACTGCCATGACAGAATGAAAAAGGGGCTTTGTCATATGCCATGTAATAGCTAACAATAGATTATGATCTCCTCAAATGGTATTTTACCAACAATTTTAATACTTTCAGTGCCTGTTCTGTCTCGGGCACTGTGCTTGGCATTGAAATTAGATTTGACCGGCTTTACCTGAAAAACCCTAAGTGGGAATGTGGAAACCCACGACCTACAGGAGGACAGCCACAGAGACAGTGACTAAGGCCACCTTCAGAGTTACATGACACAAAATTAGGGGTGCCTGACAGACCCCTGGCCCAGTTTTGAAGGCAACATGATGATGTGATACGAGACCACTTAGAAGACCTAAAAATTATAACTATTAGTTTGAAACCTGGAAAACAGCGACAACATGCTCAAAAAGTTATGGTGCAGCTTCAAGGCAAAACAGCAGGTACACACAGAGAGACATGGTGAGATGCTCCTGTTCAGTCACCAAATCTGCAGTCAGTCACTTCCAGACAGACAGAGAGACAGACAGACAGACACACACACACACACACAGGCATTTCTGTGACAGAAAAATAGGTCACTTCCTTAGAATGCTGGACTTTATATCCAGTATTAGTATCTGACGCTATTTTACCACTTATCCCTGCTCATAAATCGCTTCATTTACAATGAGTCTTTTCTATTTCAGCTTCTAAGAGCCCAGCCTGTTTGATGAAGGATAAAAGAAGTGTATTAGAGGGTTTTGTTGGCAATACCTGTAAGAGACAGCGTCTTTCTGAGGCACAGCTAGAGTACAATCCAGCCATTCTAGCTCACTGTTCATTGCAATGGGAAGAGAAATTCTACAAAGCCTTCCAGTTTCTTAGGAAATAAGTTATTTATGATTCAAAATAGCAGTAACTATTGCTTATTCTTTTCTAAAATTATGAACACTGATAAAAAGTACAATGAAAAAATCTTGAAGATTGCATGGCAACCTATTAGTAGGTGCTGTCCCCTTTTCTTGGTGCTTTTCAAATTTTCTAAAGTAAACTTCTTATCACCCTTGCAGCTTTGACAAAACATGCTCTCTAAAATAATGCAGAGAATCGATTTGAATGAGGTCAGTCTTATGTTTTCAGGGCACACAGGACAGCTGGGTTCTTGCTTTATTGGACTTGATTCAAAGATGATGCAGAATTCCGTGTTCTACACCAGAACTGGAATGTGAGTCCCTGACTGTCAGACTAGCCAGGCTGGTGCACCAAGTGCTCAGAACGGGTGCCTCAAAAAGGAATTTAGGGAGAAGCAGGAATTTTTAAAAATACAGTTTATTAGAACACAAAATGTGTTCTGGGACTCAGAACAGTAGATAATAAAGTAAGTTTTCATGCCAGTATCACGGACATACTGTGAAACCGAATTTCAAATTTTAATTCGAGTTTGTACGCAGACAGGTAAAATAAAGCCAAGATATTCACGTGTCTTGGTGCAAGGTCAAATAGATTAATATTCTAGTCTTATACACAATAGTAGAGGACAGCTTCCTAAATAACAATGATATTAAGTGAGCCTGAGCCAGGAGATGACTAAGGAAAGGGCTGGACAGGAGGAGCATGGCCACCTTTGCAGAGCCCGGCCACTAGCCCGGAGCTGAGGGATAAGGTAGCTGAGGGGGCAGCTTGGGGGACAGAGGGAGGGCTTAAGGTGCAGCCCCTTTTCTGGAGCTAGATCACCTCCTAAGTTCAGCATTAGCCCAGGACCAGGAGGCCCAGCCTAAACATGACGGGAAAAAGTAGCCAAGTAACTTAGCCCACACAAGGTGAGTCCCCTGCTGCTCACGCGGTGACTTCCGAAAGCTTTGGCTGACTCCATCCCGCATTACCATACCCTTAACTATGATATTTGACACTCCCAGCCCTTCTCCCACAGCCTGCCCCACGGCGTTTGGATGACATGACAGTTCCTCTGAGGGCTGTAAAGCCTCAAAAGCTTCACTGCCTCACAGAAGGGCTGCTCATCCGCAGGAGCCATACCTCAGTCCAGTCCATCAATCCCATCCCCAGTTCTCAGGCTTAAACCCTCAACACGGAGCCCCACAAAACAGGGAGTCCTTCTCGCTGGCCCACTCCCACCTGTGGAGCATATCTTCTCTTTGCTCTTTCAAACACATCACCAACCCTACTACTACTCTTGAGTGTCCTGCTCTGTCCTCTCAGTTCTCTAGGACACCAAGAACCTAGAAAGACGCCAGATCCAGTAACAAGGTTATTCACACACACATGAAGCCATTTCATTTATGTTTCGAAAGTGTCCCAGCATCATGATCCTGGTAATATTAAAAGCTGTCTAGTTTGGAGGAGTGTTTTGGTTACTTTTCTCCTGTTGCTGAGACAGAACATCCAAAGCCCAAAATGAAGGAAGGAAAGGTTTATTTAGCTTACCATTTGTGGAGGTTTCAGTCCATACTTGGCTGTATCCTTCTCTTACAGTGTAAACTGGCTACCCCCACCCAAGCAGTGCATAGCACTCACATAATCTCCATGCCCTCCTCTTCCACAGGCTCAGGATGTGTACAAAGTAAGCAACCTGGCTTCCTGCTGAGCCACTCAGCCAAACCTCTAGACTCCACAAGTTGACACTATGTATCAACCGTAACAGGGAGGTTAATTTTTCTACTTTTTTCTTGTTTACTGACTTTACATGACAGCTTACTTGTAATTAGCAAGGTCCCTGGCTGCGGACCCCCAGCCTCAGATGTACCCTGTCCCTTCAACTGGTGTTACACTGTTTCATTCTCTGTGAGTCTCCAGGTAGTCAGTTCTTAGGAATTATAAACCAGTCCACATTCTGTAAGTATGTTGAAACAGGCCATTGGCATAGAGGGAAAAATATTTAAATTCTACCTTTGTTCAGTAGATCTTTTATGAATTGTAATCTTTTCCTACAACCAAATAAAAAAAGAGATAACTAATTTGCTTCTACATCAAGAATAAACCAACTGCCCAAACTTTGAAAAGCCAGATTGTTCCTCAAGTCTCACTGACACCTAGTGGCTAAATTCAGCTGGCTTCCTCTAGCCCAAGACCAGCTTTTTATCCTAGGGAGGTATTCCCTGCTGCTAATAATCACAGCGAAACTTTGTATTTTTTCATCTTGAAAAATACTCACTGGTATTCATTTTCTTACCTAAAAAGAGTTAGAAATGAAGCAAAGTTCACAAGCAGTCTTAATTGATCTTGAATAAATTTTTACTCCATTTTCTTCTTTGTACAAAAAAACTAATAAAAGTACTAGTTTTTAATTTCAGTGTTATGATGGATGTCCATTTAGAGTCCAATTATTTTTTATCCAGAAAACAAGCAACATAACAATTATATAAATTCAGAAAAACTATACATTTTAAACTAGTAAAACCTCATATCATCCCACGGTTTTAATTCCCAAAGTTAAAATTTTTAACTTTAGAGTCTGAAGAATCATCCTTTTCTTATTCTAAATGTACATGGACAGGACACACCCTGAGAGCATATAATTCACTCATTCTTGGGGAAAGATCTGAAATCCTGTTATCCTACTCTTGAATTAGAGTTTAGAAATCCCACTGGAATACAGCTCTCACCCTTCACTATCCTATGACTTTCTCAGAATCTTAATATGATGTTCTGATGGAAATTTCCCACATAATTATTTGTCATCACCCATTAATCCATTTTTCCATTTTTCAACAACATCATCCTGGTTTTTCTTTAGTGAACACATCTGCAACTTCAGGTATATTTAGCTAAAGTGACTGAGCAAACCTTGACATCATGCCTATTAGAGGGTCAAGCATGTGTGTGCCTTGGGAAACCAGGGTATTTATTTCCCAGCCCAGAGCAATTGGTTCAAGGATGGGTAGTTGATGGGTAGTCAGAGAAGTTTTATTGTGAGAATTACTATAAGAATAAATACCACTCCCTTGGATTAATTTGCATGAAAGAACACAACCTTGGGGGTGCTACTGGCAATATGTGTCCCTCCACATGAAAGATAAAATCTCACACATTGAAGCAGACTTGGCGGGGGGTAAAATGTAGACCAGGGAAGTTCAAACTTTCCTTCTGAAGGTTTGGTAGTTGAGTCTGCTGAAAAAAAATGACTATAGACAGATTGCCTAGCAAAAAGACATACAAATTTATTAGAGTGCACCTGTCCAGGCGAGCCACACAAAATATGAAACTCCAAAATGACCAGATATTTGAGGTCTAAATACCCTCTTCATAAGTGCAAGGCAATAGTGGCTAGAGCTACTTTTAGAGGGTAAAGAAATGACTTTTAGGAAAGACAGAAGAACAGATAATGACCTGGGAGTGAATTCCTTTGGGCTCTACATGGTAGCGTTTACTTTTTCAGCCTCTTTCTCTGTGATATGAGTTTAATGAAGTTAATGAAATTTCAGTGAGAAGATTGAAGGCTATTGTGCTCCTCTTTGGCAGATCTGTTGCTGCGGTAGATAAGTGTACTGCAGAGAAAGCCCTTCTCTGGGTGTGCTTTCCACCAGGTGATCCAAGGGAGTATGAAGTCCAAGGGAATTTACTTTGGGGTATCATCTTCTGGCGCCCAACATTAGCCATCTACAGACATTGCTGGGGCACGTCATGCAGCTGTAATTGAAAGTAGAAGCTCCTCTGCCTTTTCCTTTGCATGTAACCATAGATGCCGCTTGTGTTTCTCTCATTTGCAATGGCAGGTCTTGCAGTTCCTGTTGCCTGACACATGGTCTGTCTTACATCTGAGAGCCTGTGGCCCTCCTCCTCCATTTTGACTTATCTGGTCAAGGTAAAATCAACATCTCTATACCCAACTTATGATCTACTTACCTGATCCTTCTTAATTAATAATATTAAAGACAAAAGGATAAATTATAAACAGATATCACTAAAATCCAGAGGATTATTAGGAATTATCCTGAAAACTAATACTCCCATAAATTGAAAAATATAGAAGAAATGAATAAATTCCTTGACATTGTTAGGTGCCCAATATCCCATTCTTTGTTTCCAAAAATGTTTCAATAATAGATACTAAAATCTATGATACAATATTCAGTATCCAAAACTTAATGTTTTATCTTCTCTTTTAAATTTATAAATTATGGTATTAAATCTCTTGATATCACTAATTCTTGAGCTCCTAAGACTAACTTAAAGGTAATTTTCTTCTAATATAGTCTTAGGTTATAATTACTTTATATACTTTAGTTTGGATATCATATTTATGCCTATATGTTAAATGTCCTACAATTTTTTGCATCATTTTTGTTCTTTGCTATCGGGTTTATTCACTGCATAGGATTAGAGGATCTTAAGCTTTGGGACCAGGTAGGATTTACAGCTTCCTTTCAGGGTTGGTGGCATTTTTAGTTCCCATGATGTATTTTAGGGTGGTTTTTATTTATTTACTAAGATACTTTCCTGACAAAAAATTTCTTCATGACCAGACTTTAGTCAGGTCCCTCTACATTCTGCATCCAACAAGGCTCTGTCACAGTACATCCCCAAAGAGTCACATTTTGGACAGAATCCTGGAAGTCACTGCAGCCAGAGTCCCCCCCTCACAGTATTGGAGACTGTTATGGTTGATACATTGTGTCAACTTGGGGAGTCTAGAGGTTTGGCTGAGTAACTCAGCAGGAAGCCAGGGTGCTTACTTTGTGCACATCCTGAGCCTGTGGAAGAGGAGGGCATGAAGATCATGTGAGAGCTACATGCCCCCTGGGTGGGGGTAAGCGGTTTACAAGGTAAGGGAGAGAAAGAGGCTGCTTGCGGCCATTCCTCCCGTTTACTAGCTGTTTTGCTGCTCTCTGCTTCCATGAACAGTTTGCCCTCTGCCGTGTGCCACTCTGCCTCATAACCAGCCTAGTATGGACTGAAACCTCCACAAACTGTCAGCTAAATAAACCTTTCCTTCCTTCATTTTGGGTGTTGGATATTTTGTCTCAGCGACGAGAGTAAAGTAGCCAAGACAGAGGTTCTGTGGCAATGGGTCTGGCTCTTCATCCTGCACCATCCTCACAGTGAATCTGAGCATTCTGACCTGGCTTCTGCAACAATTCATAAAGTCAGTTAGCAATAATTCTCCCTTAGCTCTGATGTTTTCTGTTAGTAATTTTAATCCACTGACTGTTTCTTGAATATAAGTTCCTGACTCCCTTTGTTACACATGAAGGCCAGCCTGATGTCTTCCCACTGTCCCGAAGTCTCCAATTCTTATATAGGTCACGACATTTGCCCTGAATACAGTCGCCTACGCACTCCTGAGTGATTCTGATTTTCTTTAACACTTCCACCTTCAGGTCCTTCTGCTTAGGGACCGATTGATCAGGAACTCTACATGCTTAGCGTAGATCTTGGTGTGGCACATATGAGCATGTGTGCTATGGTTGTAGAATTTTTGTGAATCTAAGTGTGAGATATAAAAGGAAAGCCTTCTTTAAACAGGCAAAAATCAAATCAAATTAGCTAAGAAAATGTTAAGCTTTGTTGTCAAGGAGCAAGTACAGACTGTGAGCCCTATGGGAGACTAGAGTAGTCAGAAGTTCGGAGGCAGCTGTGAGCTGATTTGCTTATATGTGAAAATGGGGAAGTTTTTTCTTTCTTTTTACATTTATAGTAACTGATTTTTCAAATAGAATTTCCAGACAGAAGAGAGTTAATTAATATAACTATTTTTATTACTTCTAAAGGGAAATTTAAGTTTCACTTGATTTTTACAGAAGTTTACATGAAATAGCTCAAGCTCAGTTTTGCTCACATTTGCAAATAAAGCAAATTTAGGATTTGCTTATGTGGCCTCACTGGATTCATCTGATTGGAGAATTTCAAAGTTCAGTGTCCCTTTTTGTTTTATTAAAACAAAACCATTTACCAAACTCCACGTAAATATTCTTTCAAACCATAAGTGATCTCTCCACCTTGGGATCAAATCCACATACTGATTTCTTGTGACAATATTGTTAGCTGGATTCTTTTTCTCTAACTTCTATAGAGGGTTTTCTCTCTGTTTCAGCTAACTGTTGCTAACATGTGAAATAACTCCCCTTGTACCTCAGATAGAAGCGAAGCCTCACTTGAATTCAGATAGCAAGGTACCGCTGTACCTACAGTCGCCCCAGTCAGCTCAAGTTCAGTCACACCGGCAGGGCAGCAGCATCACTCACCTGACAGAAACAGTGAAGTCCAGTGGGATGTCACGGTATCGCACGCCAAAGGTGTAACAAAAAGAAGCTAAAATGTGCCACATTGTACAGAAGAATTTCAGCTCAAAGTTTAAATTGTGTCACTTCTTAAACATATCTTCCATTTAACTTTCATTCAGTTTTAGCAAGCCTTACATAGTACAGGGTCCTGTTGTATATTAAACATTAAAATGTTAATTTTGTCTTTTAAGAAATGACAGGCTTCCCCAGAAAACATTCAGGTAAAGAAGATATACAGATAAGAAAGATATACAAAGGTGTGAAATGTTTTCAAAGCCTGAAAATCTTTACTTATGTTCTACTTTTACAAAAACAAAAATATGAAAAAGAGAATCTAAAGAATGCATATATATTTGTAGATTTGGAAGTGAAGTTCTAATGAATTTTTCCCTTAGCATTAACAGAAAGTTTAGTATACTCATGAAAGTAAAAACCTGGGAATAGTACTTGAATATTGAAATCTCTCTGCCCCATTTCACTATACATTTTTCTTCTGTTATATATACTCAGCTCATTTCTCTTACAGCTGTAGTACTCTTCCATGGAGTACTACATCTCATTTATATTTGTATCATTTAATGAGCTCAGTATGTCACTCACAAATATAGTTCCATATTTTTAAAAAGAATTATCAGAAATGTACCAGTGCCAAAGAATAACATCAAGAGTTCAAATTAAATGGAAAGGTTAAAAGATTCACAAGAACTTAGCAAATGCTGCAGAAACCATGGTTAACTTTACTGTACAAACTTTAATACATTACTCTGCATAATGTGAATGTTTCTCATCAGCTTGGTCCTGCAAAGCTAAGTATCTCATTTATCATTGTCCAGCACATTTTCTCCAAATATTTACATCTTCCTACAGGCTTTTGTCTTTTCTTTGTTTTGTTTTATTTCTGGATTAAAAGTTCTTAAAAGAACTTAAAAGAAATGGATTTCCATGATGTACTAAAATTTTTTGAAACTGACAACATGAAACACACGTGGGAACTTGCTGAGGTGATAATAGAAGTAAAAACTGAAGAATTAGCATGAACTGAATGAAGAACAAAGAGAACTAGAAGAGGAACTTCTTGAGCAGCTGGAGAGACAGGACACACAGGGAGGGCAGCCTGGCTGCCTTGCACAGAGCCTGGACCAAGCCTTCCTGGTCCCCCTGGAGTGGGCTGGCAGCTGACAACTTTCCACTGGGTCACAAAAGTGATTTTTGGAAACTTCTTCCTCAGGCTGGGGATCTGGTTCTAGAGCACAGTATGGACCAGCAGCTCTTTTCTTCTCTCCCAGACATCAGGTGCCTCCTGCTGTTACACCAGAGCAGGTCCTTGGTCCTAAGATGATGAGGCTGTTGGTGAGGAAGGAGAGGGGGAAAGGACATATCTTCACCCTCAGCTGCTAGCAGGTTATGGACTAGGAACCCGGGCGCAAGATCATCCCCATTTCCTGTCCCATGCAGGTAACTGTCCTATGTCACTTAAGAAAATTTCAAATGATATTAGCAAAGCACACAGAATTTAGGCAGATGTATACAAATGGAAATTTTCAGAACTTTACAAAATCTTTAAATAGACTCCCTCTCCCAATCTTTTGTTTGAGGATTAGGTTTGTTTCATAGAAATTAAAATCAAGGAAATGGAATTATTTGTATATATACTAAATAATTTTGAAGCAATTGAAAAATTCTTTACATTTTTGTTATAAAGTGTCCCAAGCTGAGTAATAACCCTTCCAAGAGCACCATATATGAGTTACCTTATATAACTTTAGGATTTTTGCCTGGGAACATTACAATAAGCTAATCATTTAAAATTTATTTTCCCACCACATATGCCTTCAACGTTATCTATTATCATTACTTTAGGGAGTCTTTTTTTTTAAAGTAAAAGCACAAAAACATATTAACAAACAGACACAAAGTAGCATAAGAAATAGTACAATCAAAACTGATTTACAGACAATGTGACATTCTTTTTTTAATTTTAAAGAAAATAGTACAAAAAAAGGACAATAGCAAAATACAAACAACACAAAACAAGGACATCAAAAATGATACAGGGTTTCAAACCAAATGACAGGAATTAACAGAGGTTGTTATATTACATATTGTTATTTTCAATGAATTTGCTCAGATTGTCAGTTGTAAGAATAAAAGATTGATCAAATCATTAAAAAAATAAGAGGAGTCTTTCTAATCCTAGAAAAATGTTAAAAAATAATTTTAGAATATGTCTACCTATGAGCATAGAGGAGAAGTAATATATTTTTCTCCTTCCTCCAAAAGTTTAGGGCTACATCCTTTATAAAACAGACAGATTCATAGGAGAAAAACATAAACTTATTTAATACAAATTTTACATGGCATATAACCCTTCATAAATAAATAGCCACAGAGAAAAAGAAAACTGAAATGTTATGGTCACATAACAAGGAAAGAGTGAACACAGCTTGGGTGGGGGGACTCAGTAAATCCTGTTTGTACTGAATTCTTCTTGGTGTCTCTGTTTCTTCATTTCTTTCCTAAGTTAAACTGGACAATCAAGAAGACCAAGTGTCCCTCACTCTAATTATATTGGTTGTCTACTGAGACAGAAAGATTCACTTAGTTTGCCTGCAATTTATTAATGAAGAGCAATGAAAGTCCACTAAGAAGTAGAAAGGAATGGGAATAGAATTCCTTTTTGAAAACACTTACTGTCATATTTACACCTATATTTCTCCATGCGTTGGAAGAATGGTATCAAGTAGGAAGTGTGCTAGCTTGCTAAACACTGGGAACTGGGCTTGGGAACAGAAGCCTGCTTTCTGAGTGTTGGAATGAGCATCATGATGGAGAAACGGAAACCGCCATGTTTATTTCCTACTCTACTCTGCAGTGCTTAGATGGGGTGAGGGCTTCCTACACGCGTGCTCAGTAACTGGCTGAGTGCATGAAACCCAGTCCATAAGCTCCTTCATTTCTTATTTGTGTTAAGAGAGAAGCAAACTGCTTTAAAATTTTGATATAAATTAAAAATTAATAGTTTGAAAACTGTTTTAGGGAGAAAGCTAAACCTCCTCCTGGATCTAAGCTATGTAGTAAAACCAATTTGTGAAAGAAGATTCTCAGTACAAGCATAAGCAGCGTAATTTTGTGGTGATCATCAGTATGACCCTTTCCTTTCTTCCTCACTGCCATTTAGGAAACCATCCAATTACATCCTGGCATGTGCAAAATAATGGGAGAATAGGCTGCTGAAGAACATGGCATTCATTAGCAAATTTGAACAATGTTATAAAGCCTCATTCACCTTAACAAGTCCCAGAGCTCCACAGACCCTAATATTGAAAATGAAACAGTGGCTGCAAGGCACTGTCAAGCCAGAGAGCTTTGTTAAGCCAAAACTTTAAAAATCTTTAAATAGCTGGTATATAAAGAAATAACTTAGGATTGGAGGATGTTTAATTCAGTCACGTATGTACTCTGAAGACTAAAGAATTACTTTTTGAGAGAGAGCCACAGTATATTTGGATGATGAAATTAAATTAATTAACTTAGTGAGATAGTACAGATTTTGAAACCCAAAAAAGCATGATGCTACCTGGGCATGAGCCAGATACTCTGGGTTCCAGATGTAGACCAAGATGATAGCTGTAATTCGTGTCATTTTGTGAAATTTCATGGACATTTTGTCATTATGGCATCTGTGATGCACTGATACAGACCTATAATTGTTGGGAACAAAAGGACATTCATGTCTGTGGTGAGCATTTTAGTCTCAATCAAGACATTAGCAGGTTAAATTAAAACTTCACTTAGCACTAAAATTGTAATTTCTAGGTGTTTTTTCTCCTTTTTCTCTCCCCCTCTTCCTTCCTCCCTTGTTCTTTCCCTTTTACCGAAGTCACACACACAGGCATATAATTTAAAAGACAATGTTTTTGCATTTTCTGTTTCAATATGTCTAGAGTGAAAACATCTATAAGTGAGAGTAGTAAATTCAGAAACTGCAAAGTGCATGATTTCTGTAATTTGTGCCTAGGTAAAATGTAGAATATGCAAAAATTGGTAATACTAAGTGATGACTATAGCTTTCCTATAACAGATATAATTCCTAAAATCTTTTTTTAGCACATACTGTCATATGTTTTAAATGTCAGAATTTACCTCATTGAATTATGGGTGGAAATTAATACTGAAGTGTTTTTCTAGGAAATAGTTTTCAAAGACATATATTTCAGGAAGAGAAAGACAAATATATACCAGAGAACATTTTAGTTACAAAGCTTGGCTATTCTTTTAGACCATTTTATTTGCTTGTTCAGTTTAGTATTTATAAGGTAACCAGAATATCATTTGAATATTCAAGATTGATAGTACATATGTTACCTCCAAACTGTTCTAAAAGTGTCATGAGCCACAATATTCTAATAAATGTATGACTGTAAAAGGTACAGCTGCAATAATATATGATAGTAGATTAAAGTATTATTCCCAAGGATATAACACTGCAAACTTCGGTTGTGTAGTTGGTTCATTAATAAAATGTTCCTTCACCGAATGTGCATAAGCTATCGTACTATGAATACACAGTCTACTTCCCCTTCCTCCCTCCCTCCCACTCTCTTTTTCTTTGTCCCCCAGCACTGACCCCCACAGGCACATATTTGCGACTGTACAGAGAGATGATCACTAGCTACTGACACAAAGTCCACTTCCACCAACATCTTGATCTGAGACACTCCAACCTCTGGAACTGAGGCATGAATGTCTGTTGTTTAAGCTACAGAGAAATGGTATTTTGTTAAAGGAGCCCAACACAGGGAGTAAAATTCAAGAGATTTGTTAAGAGACAAATCTTTTCTTAATAAAAAAAGGTCTTTCTGCCATGGAAATATAAATCAATCTAAATTTACTCGGAGAGCCTTTCCCTCAGAAGGCTGCATCGCCCTGAATGACACCATAATATTCACAAACACTCTCATCTTCAAGCTCACCGAACATTAATAAACAAGCTACATATGCCAGGCACTCTCCTGAATGCCTGAAAGTACAATAGATCAGTTTTGTCCTCAAAGAAACTCTAAGGATTCTATTTCCCCATTTTGCAGCTAATGAAACTGGCATGGGAATCTTGCTTGAGGTCATATGGAAATTAAGTTTGAGGGCAAGATTCTGACCTGCACCTGGCTTCTCCCATTCAAACTCATTTTCTTATATTCTCTTGTCTATTGACATTGTTAATCTATCTTGGAAACGAGTGCAATAGCCAAAATTTTTTTGCTAAAATTTTTGTCAGTTAAAATGCTTTAACAATAAAGAATTGGGTTTATTGAAATATAACAGATTTCCTAGTACCAGGCGAGTTGTGCACTGACATTTTTAATTATTAATTTTTATTTTACAGATAGTAAAATTCAGTCTTTAAAGTGCTATAGGGTTGGAAACTGTAAAGTTGTATACGTACCCCCACAGTCCGCTCCTATTGATCACCTGCATCCCTGGAAAGCAGGGACGTATTTTCATCACAATAGTTTTACACTTTCCAGAATGTTATAAAAATGAAACCACATACCATGTAACCTCTCATGGCTTATATACAGACGTGCCCCAAAGTCCCATGTATTCATAGGGGCTTGGGGAGGTGGCTGGATCATGGGTGTGTGATACTAGATTAGTGCACTGATTGGTTCAGCATAGTTCTGGGCGCATTTACAGAAGAGAGAAGACACACCTAAAGAGTAAGCGGGACCCACTAGGCTTATAGCCTGGACAGATTACAAAGGGAAGAGGAAAGTCTCTCTGCCTCCTGCCTACCATGCCGTGAACTCAAGATTCTGCCATACCAAAATTGTCTGACCAATTTTGCATGTCTGTATATGGGTTCATATATTTACACTTCGAAGATATCAATGGATAAAGCAATAACCACTGTTGAGGCCATATCACCGTGTCTATAGAGCAGTTGTGATTGTACTATTTTTTATGCTAATTGGTGTCTGTTTGTTAATATGTTTTTGTACTTTTATTTAAAAAAAAAAAAAGATTCTGCCATACCACCTTGTCTTTACATAGAGTAAACCTTTGCAGTTTTAGGATATTTCACTAAACAAAGCACATTTGAGATATATCCATACTATTTCATGATTTAGAGTTGTTTTCCCTTTATTGGCTAGGAAAACTCCATTGTGTTGATATATCTCAATAGTAATGTGTTTAATCAGCTAACAATTTAAATATAAATGATTTTCTTACACATTTTTGTAACTAAAAGTAGTTTCCATGCAAACATATAGCTGAAACAGAAACGGGTATTTGTGTGATTATAAGTTTTCATTTATTTCCAAGAAAACTGCCTTAGAACAATGATGGTGAACCTTTTAGACACCAGTGCTCAAACTGCAACTCCGAACCGTTCCCTTATTCATCACAAAATGCCAACTCTGCAATGAAACCTGAATGCTGAGGCTTTAGTTTGGAAAAAATAACTCACACATTACCAGCTTGTGTCCTAAAAGAAACACAACACGCTGCCATAGTTTCACCATCACTGCCCCTGAAGCTACATGTCACATGTATTTTTAACTTTACAAGAAATTACCCCAAACTCTTTTCCATAATGACTGTGTCACTTTATACTCTTGCCACCAAAGAATTCCAGGTGCTCCACATCTTCAACAGACTTCGGTACTGTCAGTTATAGTTTCTGCACTTGTTTTAGCCATTCTGACAAAGATACACCACTATTTACTGTAGTTATAGTTTCTCATGTATTTATTTTTGTGGCATTGATGACTGAACCCAGGGGTTTATGCATGATAGACAAGCACACTACCGCTGAGACACATTCAGCGCATGTAGTTCTAAGCTACACTCAATGACTAATTTTCCTAAGCGTCTTTTCAAATGCTTCTCTGTGCTCCCAGCAGCCAGGTCTTCAGCTCATATTTATACTGCACTTGCATCACTCTCAAAATTCAGGCACAGGCTGCGCTGAGAGGCACAGTGGTAGCTGTGGTTACACTAAGCACAAGGAAGTGGAGGAATTGTGCCATCTCCAAAAAGCCAGGTGCTGCAATGAAGATCAGTAAATGTTTTGTTGTATTTTAGCGATGATCTAACCAAAATAAGTTCATTATATTTCAGCTTGACTTTTCCAATCTCATCTGTCATTATATCTTTAAAAATGCTCAGCAGTGATATTCTTTTAAATTCTATGAGCATGTTTTCCCCTATTTCTCTGTTTTGTCTACATCTCAAAGATCCTGCTACTCACAGGCTACCTCAGGTGTCACCTACTAAGTGAAACGTGTTGGATTCCTAACCATAGGTATTAAGTCTTCTTTTGCTGGACTTCCATATTTTATAATAAAGTGTTGGCATTATAATGTTTTTCCTTCATAATTATTTATATACTCATGTGACTTCTGCTAGGTTTATAGTCTTTGAATCAAATAGTCATAGCTAATAAATATGTTAAATTCATTTCTGTATTCTTGACACAAGAACTCAGTGTGTTTACATGTTTTATTTTCATGGTTCAGCTAAATGGCCTGAACATTCTTAGTGAATTAAATGAAGTCATCACTGGGCCAAAGCTCAAATGACAGAACATCAGAATTCCTGGTGGCATGCTGTGACAAGGCCAAAGTATTGCTTTCTAAATTATGATCCCTAAATCTGCTGGGATTAGGAGTGTGGCTAGAGGACAGAGGGCACAGAGCTGATTCTAAAGCCTAGGTCTCCTGGTCATGCACCTGGCCAGGACTTTTAAAAGATTTCCAGTTTGTCATTG
The DNA here is from genome assembly GCA_004027595.1 of Dinomys branickii. Lineage (NCBI taxonomy): Eukaryota > Metazoa > Chordata > Mammalia > Rodentia > Dinomyidae > Dinomys > Dinomys branickii. The sequence continues at coordinate 136,418 of PVLD010000788.1, forward strand.
CTATAGCAGGGAATCAGCCCATATCTCCACTGCTTCCTCCCTTCTTGGGCACCGTACCTCAGTCAAGCTTCCCAAAGGGGCTGGGGAACAAGAACCAAAGAATAAATTAAGAGGATGACCCTGAGCCTCAGGAAGTTTGAAATATTCTTTGGCCAAGCTAAGTCAATTGACGAAGTAATAACAAAGAGAGAAGTATTTTCCACTCTGAACTTCATTAATTAAATTAAAAGGTGCAATTTCATTAATTAATTCAGTGACAATATTCTAATAGATCCAATGGGTGCTCCCAGCTCTCAGTAGTTTTATATCCATTTCTGTTTTAGGTGGGCCCTGCCTACTTTACTTTCCCCCAGGTACAATTGCGTAGTATGATTTCTATTTTTATTTCAGACAAATGTTACATTTAAACAGAAATTTAAATAGTTAATATAAGAATATCTTTCTAAATGAATGTTACTTATTTTTTCTAACAGAATTGATTTATCTGTTAATATTTATACACAAGTTAATACATTTTTATTCTTTTCCCCATACCATACCTCTCAAAATGAGATGGCCCAGCTTTTAAACTTGGAAATCTAAAGTCATTTTTTTCTCTGTAACACTTGAGCTTTAATTTATCAAGTTTAACTCCTAATACCTCCGAGAGTACCTTTCACCCCACCCGGTCACCATGGCCCTAACCCTACCTTTATTTTATTGCCCTGCTAACAATTATAGCTTCACAATATGCTTCTTCCACTCAGTCAATATCAGGCATTGACTTCATCCTTAATGAATATCAACAGCTATCTCTCCTCTGTGGAGTATTTTTGCAGTACTACCACTGCCTCATAGCATGAAATTCTACTTTCCTTTAATAGTGTCCTCCAAATAGTCCCTTGGTTGAATTAACTAAAGGTTTTTTGTTATGTTCATTGGGCTTTTAAAGTTAGGTGGATAATCTGTGAAAAGTTGACAGCATTATGTTTATGCACAATTTTGTTCTGAACACAGAAGCATTATTTTTCTTGAAGTGTTTAACCAATTCACATCCCCTCCGCAACTTGAGGTCTGTGGTTCTGAAGTTTATCTGTGAACAGCCTCCTCAGCTGACTGCCTCAGAATGTTTCCCTGTATTAGTACAAATTCCCAGAAGGACTTCCTTTTCCACTTTATGTGTTGTTCACGCCCCCTCCATACAAATAAACAAGCTTCTAAAAACTAGGTCACTGTTAGCTCCATAATTCGGGGACCTCTTGCTTTTTCTCAACCCTCCCCGACCCCAGCAGATTTACTGACTTCACATCTGAACCACAACCGTACTTTGTGAAGGCTTTGTGATAGGCTGCCTCTAATGATGACTGATTGCTACTGTTTCTGCTTCATGCACTCTAACACCCTTGCTCCCACGGAGTGTAAACTGAGCCTACTCACTTGGCTCTGATGAATAGAACACAGTCTCCACAACAGAACCCACATCCTACACTAGTTAAAAGGAGTCACTACTGTAGCTTCCATCTTTCTACCTTTCTACTCACCTTCTCTCATTCTGATGAGAAAGCCAACAGGTTAAGGGGCTCAGTGAGAGGTGTCTAAGGCAGAGGACTAAGGAAAGTCTCTGGCCAACACTCATGAGGAACTGATCCTGCAGTCCAGCAGCCCATGCAGTACTGAGTCCTGCCCACAAGCAGCTGATGAGCCTGCAGGTGGCCTCCCCTGCAGGCTGAGACTTGGCTGTGACCTGTCAAGGGCCAGAATCAGAGGACCCAGCAAAGTCTGCCCAGGTTCCTTACTCACACAACCTGGAGATAATCAGTGCTGCTACTTTAAATCCTTTGTTTTGAGATCATTTATTGCTCAATAATTGCTCATAGATATATACCTATTTCCTTGTGAAAACTAGAGTGGATTACAAGAAAGAATTTGAGATTTGGAACTAAATCAAACCTACTTGAATTCTATTCTGCCGCATTGTTATCACAGTGGATGAGACAAAGCCCACTGTCTATGTCCTTACTGATTTAATGCAATATCTGTGTTGTATGGTTGTTGTGAAAACTGCCTCACAAGTAATAGATGCTCAGTTTTATTGTTACCATGTTACTGGTAAGGAGGAACGACTCTTCTACTGATGTATCAGATTATTGAAGGCAAGAGCAACATCTCCATCCGTCCTTGCATCTCATCAGTCGACATACAGTACTCAATCCTAAATATTGAACTTAAAATTAACTAAGTCGTGGAAATAAGTGTCACATCTTGCTTTTAAAAGCAAGCATTCAAACTCATCTAGTGTTTTGAATTATTAGTTATTTAGCAGTCATTAAAGAAACAGAACTTGGACTCATTTTTTATTCAAAAGTTAAAAGTTTTTATTACAATACAGCTATTAATTTTCTTTCATTTTTAAGCAACCAGGGTTATAATTTCAAATGTATTTATTATTAATTACTTCACTTAATTGCAATAAGTAGTGAATATCCAACCTCCAAGTATGTCCATGCACTAATGCAAAAAGAAGCCCAAGAGCCATTCATCACTGCTGAAGTGAAGCGCCATTGTTCTCTCCAGTCCCTCCGCCCCTCAGAGTTCATCCTTTGTTCAAGTAAGTAATACGCTGGAACACTCCAATCCACGCTTCCCTGGGAACAAGCTGTTGTTATTCATTAATTAAAGGCAGATTTTCACATAAAAGCTTTGAATTTCCTGACTATTTAACTATCTCCTTTCCACATTTCTTCTCTTCACATTTTTAAGGTATACACTTCAAACTCTCATTTTCCGCTCGCATTTATTCTTAAGTAACAAATCTCCACCTGATTTGCTCTGGCACAATTACTCTAGAGGCGTGTATTTTCTCAGAAAGGGAGATGATCATACTGGTCTGCACTGTGTACCAGATTTCAAGTGCAGGAACATGTACTTCCTCTGTACTGGATCCCCCGTGTCAGTTCAAATACACGCCCCTCTCTTTCCCTTCCTAAAAATCATGTTAGCTCCGGTTTCTGTGCGCTCCGTGCTCCTTCGCCATAATACACTTTAGGACCATTCTGTGTACTAATTTCTTCCACTACCTTTCCTCTAAATCTTTGTTGTAAACATTCCAATCAGGCTTTCACCCTGTAGCTTGCCCAAATAGAATGAGCCTGATGCTACTAATCTGTTAAACCATGACCGTGGTTTTATTTGAGCCACCCCAGTCGGCTGCGAACTGGACATAATGGGCTGGCCCTTCCTCTTTGAGGAGTCTGCTTTACTGGACTTTCAGATGCGGGCGTCTCCTAGCATCTTCCCATACACTGATCTTTCAGTTCTCCTTCATCTTCTAAATGTCTTAATCGAGGCTTTCCCCAGGGCTTATTCTTGGATTTCTCGATTCCTATGTATTTGCCATCCACTTGAATTATAAATCACAAATACAAGCCACAAGTGGAATTTAAATTTTTCTAGTAACTATGTTAAAAAGAGAAAAAGCACTTGGAAGCAATTTTAATATTATATTTAATCCAATGTTTCCAAATGTCATTTCAATATTTGGTAGTATGTACATTTTAGTAAAATACAGTACATTCAATTCCTTGTATTCTACGCCATTGAAATCTAGTGTGGATTTCATCTGACTGAAAGTAGCGATCCTTCAAGTGTGTAGCACAAACAGGTTGGGGCTTTCACCTCAGAGTGCAGCTTTAGACCGCCGCCCCCCGCTGTCCCACGGCGCTAAATTCCATTTGTAAGATGATGTCCAAGTTTATAAGGCTGCGTTGCTCCTCCGAGTTCCGTATTTTTATATAAAACTAATTACTTGGTATTTGCACATTAATGTCTAATATTTACATCAAATTTAACATGCCCCAAAGTCACTTAGAACCCATCTTCCCTTTTTCCCCATTTTAGTTCACAAAACTGCCAGAAATTTAATTATTCAGCCCAAAAAACTTGCTCACTCCTGATTTGCTTTTGCTTTCACAAAACAATTGTTTCCACATTCTATTTTTTGTTTTACATTCAAATATTTTTCCAGATACTGACCATTTCTCACTAATTCAAACATATTTCTTGTCTGTATTAAGTTTCAGCTTCCCAACTAATCTCACATTCATTCCATTGACTGTTTCTCAGCACAACAAGGAGTGTGACCTTGCTTAAATATGTCAGGTGAGGTCACTCTGCTGCTCAAAACCCTTCAACAGCACATGATCTTGCTGAAAATAAAGTAAGTCTTAGATTTGGATGCAGGACGTTGTTATATCTTCTGCTCTTCTCTCTCTGCCCTTTCTGCTCCAGCACACTAACACCCTTGGACTGCTGCACCTGGAACACTATTGGCCTTCTGCTTAGCTTGTGAAGTTGTTTTCCTATGTACTCAAATTACTGGTGCTGTCCTACCAGTCTTCACCCACACCCTTTCCTTGACCATGCCTTGAAAATTTGCTATCTTCGCCACTAGCATTCTTTTTGCTCTTTCTATTTATTTATGTATTCATGTAGGTATGTATTTATTTTTTCTCCATGGAACTTACATCTATCTAATAAGTAAAATATTTTACTTTAAATTTTGCTTATTTCCTGTCTTTTCTCAGCAAGATGTTAGTTCTGTGAGGTGAATATTTATAACCTGGCTGGCAACCCCCTGGACACCCATCACTAAGAAGAGTGACTGGTACACTGGAAGCGTCCAATCAATATCTGAAAGATGCATGCATGTATGAATGAATTAATATATTGTTTTTGTTTCTTTTGTAAATAAATTAAATTAATCCATCTATGTAAATAAACTTCAACTTAAAATTAAGCATTCCCATGAATTTTGGAAGTGTTGCGTTTTATATTGGCTGAAGTAATATGTGATAAAACATTAAGACCCCTCTCATCAATAGGAATTCAATTTCATTTTCCGTAAAGGTAACCAATGAAGGAGATTGGCCTCTTCTCTTTTTTTTGAACTGGCAATTGAAATCAGGACCTCATGCTTGCCAGGCAAGCACTGTGCTACTGAGCTGTATCTCCAGCCTATACTTTTCTCTTGTGGTTGGGTCTTTTGCTACTTTTACTATCAAGGTAATATTTACCGCCAGGAATGAGTTGGGAAGAACTGCTTTCCTTTCAATTTCATTAAAGACCTTGAGAAGTATTGGTGTTAAATCTCTAAATTTCTTGTAGAATTCAGCTATGAATCCACCAGGACCTGGGCATATCTTTGTTGGTAAGTTTTTAATTAAGATTTCAGTTTCATCGACTGATATGGGATGATTTAGGATGTTTATACCTTCATGATTCAGTTTTGGTAATTCATATATATCTTGGAATATGTCCATTTCTTCTACATTTTCCAGTCTATGGGAGTAAAGAGTTGCAAAGTAGATATTGATGATATTCTGAGTTCTACAGATTCTACAGAGATTTCATGCTTTTCATTCCTTATTGCATAAATTTGAGTTTTTTCTTTCCTTTTTTGATAAGGTTGGCTAGAGTTCTATAAAATTTATTCTTTCAAAGAATCAACTCTTTGATTCATTAATTCTTTGTATTGGTTTCTTTGACTCAGTTGTGTTAATTTCTGCTCTGATCTTTATAATTTCCTCTCTTCTTTGGGGTTTGAGCTTGACCTACTCTTCTTTTTCTAGAAGCTTGAGTTCCAGTATAAGGTTGTTTATTTGTGCTCATTCAGTTTTCCTGATGTGAGAAGTCACCACTATAAATTTTCCTCTGAGAACTGCTTTCTTTGGGTCCCACAGGTTCTCATAAGTTGTATCTGCATTTTCATTTGATTGTAAATATTATTTAATTTGTTCTTTAATTTCATCTGTGACCTATTGGTTGTTCATAAGGGTGTTATTTAATTTCCATGTGTTTATGGATTTTGTAATTTCTTTGGTTAATAATTTTCAATTTCCTTGCACTGTGGTAAGATATTATGCATGGGAAAATTTAAATTGCTTTGCATTTACTTAAGTGTGTTCTATGGGCTAGTATATGGTCTGTTTTAGAGAATTTTCTGTGTGCAGATGAGAAGAATGTGTATTCTGATGTTGGGTGAAACTTTCTGTAAAGATCTGCTAAATCCATTTATTCACAAGTTTGGTTTAGTTCCTTTATGTCTTTGCTGATTTTTTGTCTAGGTGACCTATCTGTTTGTGACAATGGGGTCTTAAAATCCCCTGTTACAATTGTGTTATTGCTTATTTGATTACTCATGTCTATTAAAATTTGTCTTATATAATTGAGTGCTACTAAATTTAATGCATATATATTTATGATTGTTATCTCTTCCTCTCCATTTTCCTCCAACTAGTATGTGGTGACTTTCTTTATCTCTTTTGATCATTCTTGGTTTGAATTTTACATTGTCTGTAAACGGAATAGCAATCACTTCTTTTTTCTGGATTCAAGTTGCGTGGAATATTATTTTCCATCCTTTGACTTTTAGTCTATGGATTTCCTTTTGAATTAAATGTGTTTCTTGTACACAGAATGCATTGAAAAGTACAGTATTCTGAAAAAGGAGATCAAAGAGGATATCAGAAAATGGAATGATATTCCTTGCTCTTGAATAGGAAGACTGACATAGTTAAATGGCCATATTTCCAAAATTTTTGTACAGATATAATGTAATCCTGATCAAACTACCAATACCATAACTCAATAATTAGAGAACAGAATCCTAAAATTTATTTTAACTAGAAGAGACCTGGAATAGTGAAAACAGTTCTGGACAACAAATGCAAGTCAGGATGTATCACAATCCCTGATTTGAAATTATATTACAAGTTACTATCCTAAAAAGAAAAAAAACAAAAAAAAAATGTGGTACTGGCAATAAAACAGACCCAGGGATCATGGCACAGATCAGAAAATGCAAGCAAAACCAGAAACACACTCAGCCACTTCATCTTCAATAGAGCAGCCAAACAACTTCACTGGAAGAAAGCCACTTTAATAAATGCTGTTGAAAAAACTGGCTTTCTACATGCTGAAAACTAAAACTAGTTCCATGTCTATCACCATGCACTAAATTAAAGTCAAAATGTACCAAAGACCTAAATATTAAACTATAAACACTAAATCTTCTGGAAGATAGAATAGGTGTAGGCAAAGACTTTACAAACAAAGCACAGACAAACAATATCACAAATAATCGACAAATGGTATCTCATTTTATTAAAAAACTTTTGCACAGCAAAATAAACCATCAACAGGGTGAAGAGACAACTCAGAGTGGGAAAATGTTTTTGTCAGTTGTTCTTTAGACAAAAGTCTAATATCTAGAATATAGAAGGAATTTTTAAAAATCAGACCCCCCCCAAACTTAAAGGCCAAATCCAAAAATGGGCATCTGGAATAAATAGAAACTTCTTAGATGAAGAAGTACAAATAGCAAGTAAATACATGAAAAATGTTCGACATCCCTGGTCATTTGAAAGCTGTAAATTATAACAATGCTGAGATTCCATCTCATCCCATAAAGAATGGCTTTCATCAAGATATCAACCAATAACAAGTGCTTACGGGCTGTGAGGAAAAAGAACCCTTCTTCACTGTTGGTGTGTGTGTTGGTTTGGGGTTTTTTGAAAGGGGAACAATACAATACAGGACATATATTTTGTAAGATTATTTAGAATAGTATAATAGTCACCCAAAAAATAATATACAAGAGAGGGCAAGAAATCTGTCCACACACTAAAGACCCAAGAATCTTTCTGAAGGCCTGGATCCCACAATAATGTACTACATGAGTTCATCTGAAGACAGAGCTCACAACAATGCCTCACACGAGTCTGACTGGAAGCCTAGAGACCATAATAATATCTCATGCAGGCTTGTTTCATGGATCTGTGCTGAGAAGGCTCAAAGGTCAGTGGTGGAGTCTAGAAAGTCTGTGCCAGCGAGATGAAGGATCTGTGCTAGCAGGCTGAGGGATCTGCACTGGAGCCAGGAAGCCATGTTCAAACTAAGAACCACAGCTCCCCCAAAAAGGTACCATAGCCATCCTCAGAAACAGTGAGGTCCCAAGATCCTCCAGTGGTGAAGATAGCTGAGTTCCCATCAGAAAAGCCAGTGCAGAAAGCTTCTCAAGGAGACTGGCAGTGCGTAATTTTCCCCTCCAGAGTCAGAAAGTGATGCTCAAAGTGAGGACCAGAGGTCCTCCAAAGTGAACTGAAATCATTCTCAGTGACAACAAGGTCCAGAGCTCCTCAGAAGTTGAAAACAGCCGAGTTGATCAGGAAAGCAAGTACAACAAGCTACTTCAAGAGAACCAACAGCTCCTTACAGCTTCTACCAGTTCCCAATCCCCTCACTACTTCTCCAGCTCGGCCTGTTACACTGACAGTCCTCAGCTGGGCCCCCCACACCCAGCACCAGGCTTACTCAGTTCATCTGGGAGGTACAAGATGACCACTAGTTGTCAGTCCACCAGAGAGGGTGAATAGACTGGTGCAACTACTATGGAAATCAGTGGGGTGATGCCCCAAAGAACTAAAACTAGAGGTTTCATTTGACCCAGCTATTCCTGTTCTTGGTGTCTTCCTCCCAAAATTCAAAACATCATACCACAGTGATATATGTTTATATGATATATGTTTATAGCAGCACAGCTTGTAATAGTTAAATCTTGAAAACAGTCTAATTTCTCATCAACTGATGAATTAATAAAGAAGATGTGTTTTTTTATGCAATAGAGTACTATTTAGCCATAAAGGAGAAACTTGAGGCATTTCTAGGCAAATGGATGCACCTTGAGATCATAACCTTAAGTAAAATAAATTGGACACACGTGTAAATATCACATTATTTCTCTGGTGTGAGAAATCAAAAGAGGAGATAAGGACAAAATGTATACTATATATTACCAAATAGGAAGAATGTACTTAAATGCGAAGGGAAATGAAGCAGGGGTAAGGAGAAAGGAAGGAAGGGAAAAGAAAAAATGATAAAAGGAAAAAATACAAACAAAGCTTTTGCAAGTAAATAAAGGAAGAGGGGTTGAAGGGAAGATAGGAGAATGAGAAAAAATAATTATGGCATATCATATAGAGTTACAAATTTCCTATGATGAAGTGATAAGCATGTATATCTAAAATGTGCCAATTAATTAATAAAAATGTATTCTAGTAACAATTTTATTACATTTATCTCCTCTCCCCACTTCAAACTCACATACCAGAGTTCTTCCCACTTTCTGAAGTCTTTCAGCAAAGTCCTTTCATGGAAGGACTCTTTGTTGTGTTGTCATGGCTACCTGGACTTCCTGTTTTTAGTTTTTGCTTTTTTTTTTTCCGGTACCGGGGATCGAACTCAGGACCTTGCACTTGCCAGGCAAGCGCTTATGCCACTAAGCTAAACCCCCAGCCCCTACCTGGACTTCCTGAATTGATGAAAAAATAGTTACCTTTCATGATCATTTTTTGGGGGGAAGAGACAGATATACGGTTCTGATCTAATGAATAGAGTAGATGAGGATACTGTAGTGTTCTAAGAGCCTGCCTCTCCTTTGGGTGACACTGGGCAGCAGCACCCACTATCCCCAAAGACACTCACAAAAGAGGACTTCAGAACTGCTGCAGAAAGTGGCAAGCACAAGGGTAAATATGTTTGAAGCAAAGGGAAGGAATTTTGAGGGGAGCACAGGTACTGTTTCTCCTACTTTTCTTTAAGCTTGCACTGTATATTTTAATCACACCTCATGTATTACTTCTCACCACATTCTATTGGCCAAATCATAACCCTGTGTTCTTCTGACAGCAGGGATAAGACTTGTCAGAATCTTTACCAGCTCTGTGCATGTGAAGAAAAGGGAAGCAGGATTTGTTGAACACATAGCAGCCTCTGCAATTTGTTGCAGATTGCTCAAATACACTAGATTGTCTTCCTATCAGCATTGTATGAACTCCTCATCTTCTTCACAATTATGCCAACCTTGACATTACTAATATATTGAAGAACTGTTATTCTGGAATATGAAATGTACAACCTATTACTTTTAACTTTCAGTTGATTTTATGCATTTGATATTGGTCATCCATATATGTGGCTTTTACCTGTTTATACAATTTGCACAATAAGCCATCCACTTATTGTAAATCAGCATAACTAATTCAGTAACTCAGGTCATTGTATGTGTATTGCACTTTTTATCTTGTGACAGAGATCACTATGAAGCAGCTCTAAGCAGGATTTAATATTAACCAATTGGCTTTTCATATTTACTTGTGAGTTGTCTGAAGCTTAGGCACCTTATTTGTAGAGGGCAGCTGATTCATGGTATTTGTTTTTAGTTTGTTTTTTTTTTTCCGGTACCGGGGATCGAACTCAGGACCTTGCACTTACCAGGCAAGCGCTTATGCCACTGAGCTATACCCCCAGCCCCCTGATTCATGGTAAATGAACCTCCACTGGTCACTGCTGAGGCCTGTATTGGCCTGTGCTCTGACACCTCAAGGACAAGGAGACCACAGCCTAGGATGTCTGGCTCCGACCCCTATTAACTTCAAGGAGACTGTGGCTGTAGGTGTCTCACCCTTGCTGTGAAGGCCTTCCTGGAGATTACACAGTGCTCCTAAATTAACATAATATTAGCTGAAGGCGTCCTTGAAGGGATTCCCAAGTCCTGCCCAGATTCCTGCATTTTCTTCAGTATTCTCCCTCCCTTGTTTGTAAACCAAATAAATATGGGCCACCCAGAAAAATCTTTAGCTAATTCAAAGAATATCAAGCTGAAAGAGAATTCGTCCCTCCTGGAAGCCCTAAAATCATATTCCATTGTCTCATTTATTTAAGCTTTCACTGTCCACTTGCTTGGGAGATTGCAGGCCTGATCAGCCTGTAATAACTTAGGGTTATTTAACCCAGTTTTTGATAATCTTGTAACTAAAATAAAAGTTTTCCTAAATGTTCATATTTTTATAAATTCTCTGACTATATATAAGTTTAGCTCATTCCTTCTGAATTATTCTAAATTTTCACTCATTTTTTTATTAATTTTGTGAATTTACTTCATATACTTGTTATATAAACTCATTTATAGTCACTTATTCATTAGCATAAATGCACCCACTAATTACCATGCAATTCAAAGCAAAAATCCCTTCTGAGATGCTGATGTTCCTGTGGCATGAGGCCGCCTTATAATTACGACTGACTTGTTATAGATGATTATATATATTTACTCACAGTAGAGCCAGAACATCATCCTTTCAGCCTGCTCGTAATCCCCATATTTTGATTCTATTTCAATCTCTTTCTCTGGATATTCTGAGTTCAATATAAACTTTCCTAAAAAAAAAAAAAAACTTTCCTAAAAAAAATTAGACATTCATGGGGGATATTATGGACTTACCCAGTCCATTCTGTGTTTCAGCTATCTGCAGAAAACGGAAAGATGGATTGTTTGAGCTTAGACATTTGTTGAACCTCTTGCACTTGGGAAAATGCTATTAAGCAAAGTTAGGGTACCTTATCTCAATGGGCACTGCTACTCTTTCGTCTACCACCTAATGAATAAAGCCACTGTGAGAAGAGAAGAGCCGGGCTGTGTGAATAGCGATGCACACACTTCCTTAATGAATTTACCTTTGTATTTGCTACTGTCAAGTCACCAGTGCAGAAAATAGCTCTTAGGAGACATACTCTTGAAGATGGAAATTCTAAAATCTCCACTTTCCAAATGGAGGTAAAAGACAACTTGTTGGAATTAACAGTTCTAACATAATTCTGAGCTTCACCTGATGGCTTACAGTAAAACTATTATTCAAATAGGTGATGTGACTTTCCTAGAAATTTGTGCGCATGGAAAAAAGCCTCCCAATGTTAGCATATTTAAATACTGCCGCTAATGAAAAGTGTGTGCTACTAATATAAAATGTATGTGAAAATCCTCTGTTAAGTGTTATAAAGACAAATGTTTGATTCACAACTGGAAAAGTAGCCAGTGATCATTCTTAACACATACAAAGTGAGTAGAGTATTAAGTACCTTTGTTGAAGAAAATCATATATGACAATTATCTTAAAATTTAGTGGTTTAAGATACCAGTAATCATTTAATTTGCTCGCAAATCTGCAATGGAAACAAGTTTCAAAGGGATGGGTCACTAGTGCTTTGCACAGCACCAGCATGGATGAGCTAGCTGGAAGCTGTATCACCAACTTTCAAGACTGCTTACGCCCAGTGCTGGCAAGTTAATTAGTGTAGGCTGTTAACCGGAGGCCCAGAGAGGGCAGTGGTCCAAGGTGTCTTTGTTGTGTTCTCTGTAGGTCTCTCCATTAGCTGCTCATACTTCCTTATAACATGGTGGCTGGATTCTGAGAACAGATATTAAAAAATAAGTTTAACGTTACATTCCTGTTTGCAACAGACTCAGAGGTCATATAACCTTACTTCTGCTACACCTAGCCACATCTAGATCCAAGGAGAGAGAACACAGACATTAGCTCTTGACTGGAGAAAGTTGAAACCTTAAGCAGAAAATGTGGAACGGGAGATGCTGCTGTAGTTATGTTTGGAAAATATTATCATCTGTTATTAAAACAATCTAATAAATAGAGTATCAGATCTATAAAAGAGAAACTGATGTTTGAAAATACATCCACAAACATTATTTTTTCAATTTCTTCTCTTGTCTTTATATTTCTTGGAAAGTAGAAATTTCTTGAACAAAACAATCATTTTCATAAACTTTAAACAAATGCTATATTTGAAAGAATGTCAGCCAAACTTCCTTCACTTTATTCACTTGAGTAAACCATCATGAGGAAGTTAAAATCTTGATACAAACAGAAGTAAAACAGTTTTATGCTTTATTTGATATTTTTCAGCTTTTATTTTGTATATTTTATATCTCCATTCTGTGAATTCTGTATGACTGCTTACTACAATATTTGAAAGAATTTCATACAAATTGAACATGTATAGAATTTTTTGTTATTAATCAGATATACCCATAGTGAAAAAGATAAAATATAAAAAAGACTCACATTAAAACAACCTTTTACTATCAGGAGGAGAAAATTAAGCATTTTTGTCCCGTGATAAATAAAAGAGGAGTTGGTAGAATATCCGCATTTGAAGAAATGAAACTTAAGCTCTTTTATTATTGTTCTTCGTATATACCTATAAGTCAGTGTAAGCATCTCACTGTACTGCTAAAGCACATCATAATTAAAGTGCTAGATGATAATTAAGACCTATGTCAGGTATCACACCATCACTGTGATAAAAGGCCTTAGAAACAAGAGCTTAAAAGGAGGAGAGATTGTCTTGGTTCCCCGATTCAGAAGTTTCACTCCATGGTCAGTCGGCCCATTGGTTGGGTTTGTAGCAGCATTCTGGGAGGCAGGCACACAGAAAATGCTCATTGCATGGTGGTTGGTAAGCAGGGAAACAAAGGCTCCCCATGAGCTCCTCAGAGGCACACCCCAGAGACCTATCTGCGGGGCCAGCTCTTGGTGCCACCATCCCCCACCAATGCCATCACCTGGGGACAAAGTCATCAACACGGGAACTCTTGGAGGACATTTAAGTTCCAAAATGAAAGCCCTACAATGAGCTCTCAGTCGTCAAAACAGAATTCCTTTGGGTGCATTTCAGCAGTAGTTCCATTTTTCAGAACTTCTTAAATTTATTAAAAACATAGAACTCAGTAACAGCACAGTTTAGAACTTGCTTCCTCACCTATAAAAATAAATTAGAAATGTAAAACTGGTACCATCTAAAGCATGTTTAGTAAACTATACATGAAGTTATTTTGAATTAATGTATGTTTTAAGAAAACATTTAATAAAATAAATAATCTGGCAAAATTCACTGTCTGTACCATAAATAACTGACCTTTTCTGCTGGTTTTTTCATGCATATGTGACTAGGGTTCTTGGATTCTCAATTTAGCACATAGGCTTTAGGTCTTAACATAAGAACATAAAAAACACTGAATGATAAGATTTTTAAACCTGTGGTGATAGTTCACTTATTCAAAGAATTCCAAATTTTTTGCAATATAGCCAAAAATTTAGAAGTAGGAAGCCAAGATAGACAAAGGTGAGCACAGGAGAGAGCTTCTCAGCCATTGATCGGAATTAATTCATGGTTATTTCAGACTGTATTCTATCAAGCCAGCTTAGCACCGTCCAAAAATAGCGAAGGCGTGTGTTCTGTACAAGAGGCTATAGAAGGGAAGCGCGTCTGCTGCACACTTTATGCACATCAAGAACACTATCACATATTTCACAGATGCTGCCCACGTAATGTGCATATAACCTCATTACAGATGTGTGAGTTTCTCGGTTTTTAGGGCGAATAGACTGAACCTTGTTTACTGTGAGCAACCTGCCCATCCAGAGCAATCTTGGGGGCAGGCTGGGTCTGTCCAGCGCTGCAGATCATTGTTTCCACTCTCAGTGTCCCATCCCGTCGCCTGAGAAAACACAGAGTGAATGCTGTGGCAGCTGTACTGACTGCAGGTGAGTCCTGACAGCTTGACACCAAGGAAAAACCAGACACTGCAGGATGAGACATGCGAACAGAATAACAGCCCACAGTATTTACGCTGAAAGCAAAACTACCCGAGAGAACTCAAACCCCTCCTGTACCACAGGTCAGAGGAACAGCCAGTTACAATTAACACATTGCAAAAAAGAGAATGTGACAGGATTCAGGAAGATTTTCCTTCCTAAAATACATGTATCCATATTTTTTGTGATGAAAATATAAACATCAGTGTACAGAAAATGATTTTATTAGGAGTCAGATGAGCTGGACCGAAGTCATTCGGTTGACTCCGTTGTGCAAAGCTTTCCACTTAGCGCAGGACCCGAGCCTCTCACCAGGCGTCTCATCTCCTCTCCGTCATCAGTGCACACCTGTGCGGTGCAGCGAGCACCTCACTGTGGGGAGCAGCACGCACACCCCCTATCTCACGTCTCACTGCCAGCATCATTTGCTCTTTTGAATGTGCTAAAACATTGTTGTTTTAGGCTTCAACTTCAAATGGCTATTTAACATGCCAGAATAACTTTTATCTTTCTACAGGTGTCATTACATTAAATATCCACTGCAGAACAATAAGTAAATAACAGTGAGCACGGAGCCTCAATTTTAAGGAAATTCCACAGGGATAGTCTGAAAAATATTACTTCTTGTGTATGTTCACCCTAGAGACAACCTTGTTTGTATTTTCAGAAATAACAGCTTTTTAACAAAGTAGCATGAGTCATATATTATCATTATATATAATACTTATACAAGTTAAGTCATTTAAAGTTTTTTGTCAGTTGTAAAACTCCCTACATCTTTCCAAAATCTCTCATTTTGAGTTAATAGATTCACATTAAGACATTGAAAAAGGCATAAAATTTTACTAAAGTGCACAAATTACTGTTACATATTATAAGTAGAAACCTGTAATATGAATCCACTACCTTAGTTTCTCTACTTAAAGACTTAGCCAGGTTAAGCATATAGAGCATATGGCTCATCAGGCATTAGCATTTTGTTCATTAACATTTGCTGAATTTTAACACACTCAGAAAAGGACATTGATCTTATTTATGCTGGACAAACTGCACTCACACCTAGTCCTTTACATTATACCATCTGAGGAGTACTTTGTGCTTGAAGTCATTGGAAACCAATTTACCTGGCTTCTCTCACTCTTATTAATATTAACTGGATTTTGGATTAGGTCAGGTTTTTAACCGTATGTTGAAAGTATGGGGTATGGGAGGAAATTACATGTTATATATGTGTTCTGTGACAGAATCTATGCCTTGTTTTTTAATTTGTTGCTGTTCCAGACATTATCTCATTAGTTCATCACAGAAATTCTGGTGGGCTGCAGTAGTCTAGTTTGAAGTGGAACATCAGAGAGCTCAGAAAACTTTCAGAAAGCTCCACAATGAGAATGTAACAGCGGTGAGGCTTTGAATCCATAACCAGCTACCCTAAGACCAGCATCTTTCCCATGACACTCTACTGCTGTGCATTAAGTCAGCAAAATAGGTTGCACACAATTTTCTTTTTAAAAGAAATAAGAAGGAAAATGGCAAAATACTGTCAAGAGGCCAGACAGTCCAAATCAATTCCATAAAGCACACAATATGAAATATACATTCTAATGTATGTTCTAACTAGATTCAGTGTGAAACTATACTTAGTCGCCAATTATAAGAAAATGTATTTTATAATATTTATACCTATCAACACACTGTATCAGTTTTCTTCTACTTTAAATTTCTCTGAATTATGCAATATAATTTGCATAAAATTTAGATAAAACTCTGAAGTGCTATAATACATTTAAATTCCATAATTATTAAAATTATATCACATCTAGTAACTTCACACAAAATATTTGAAAACAAAGTAATTGTCTTTATTTTAAATTATTCAACCAAGCTAAGTGCTTGCCGCTGAGCACTAGGGCCCTGAGTTCGATCCCCGATCCCGGAAAAAATAAATTATTCAACCAAGATAGGAGTCAAAATTTGGTTATTTTCTTGGAAGTTTTTCAAATTGTCTTTTGCATTATAATGAAACTGCTATACTTTTGCCCAGTTTACTGCCTCTTAATCATTTACTCCTTTGTTGCTTAATCCTGCCACATCACTCACTAAACTGCCCTAATCCTTCAGATGATAAAAAGATTCCCTGATGGGCTGAGCATCGATCTTCCTTAGACTGAGCATGTGTGTTCTTTCTAGTCGTTCCTGGAGGAAGGAGGGCAGTGTACCACCTCCATGCTCCATGTTCCTGTCCACAGTCCATGCGAGTTTTCCTCTGTATTATTCACTTAAAGCAAAAATAAACAAAATTCCCTGCCATAGGGAATAGGAAATTTCTTACTTTTTATTAGAATGAGGCCTGACATAGCACAAACAACATATTCATTGAGCAGAACTAGCGCAAAGCTAAGGGCTGCACAGCTGGGAAGCAGGGAATTGCTTACCTGTCTCTTTCTCTTGGTCTGGACAGTCACAGAAAATTCAGGATACAAACTCTGAAGGAGAATTCACACGAATTTCATGGCTGGTGGCAAAATGTGAAATATCATATAGACCTACTTCTCCCTTCATCTTGGAAAGCTCTTGCCAGTGTCGTTTATCTTGGTTCATTCTAGGTCCAGAGGTTCTTCAGAACTGAAAGGCTGACTCTCATAGTAGTATCTGGCCATTTATTGATCAGTTCAATGGTTTGCAAATAATAGTAGTCACTAACAAGCAACGCAGGAGTGAACAACTATTGTGTAGATATCGTGTAACAAGACAACAGAATAATTGGGATAGCATGAGAAGGCATTGAACCAAGAGTGAAAATTCTCAAGATTGAATAGCTCCCAAGGGAAACCTTTACTTCTTTAAAACCCTCGGCTTCAGCTGCCTCTTCCCTCTTTCCACCTACAGAGTTTTTTCCATTCTTCACCGAGTAGCCTGAGTTACACTTTTGGAAGGAGCCTCCCCGCCCCTGCCGGCATGCTCACTGCTCACCGACCCCTTCCCCGTACCGTCACCACACCTGTCCCATCAGAAGAAACCTCAGCAGCGCTGTTTCGTTTACATGTCTGATTCATTCATGAGGTCATGAGGTTCAATATCGAAATGGATCTGCTTTTGTTCAATCTCTCTTTCTACCTGCTTCAATGCCTCCGTAAGTTTGTCAAATATTCGTTGAAATATTACAGTAGTTGTCCAAATGTGGCCAAACTGAACAGCTTTGCAGTGAAATTTCATCTTTATAGTATCAAATTTATTTTCCACCGAAACTCTGATCTTCGCTTCATGATATTTTCTCAGTTGCTGTAGAAAAGCATGTGCGCGCACACACATAAATGTAAATGTACTCGTGTATCTTTTATTTATAAATTATTTGTAATTTTAGAGATTAAGTAGTCTATCTCAAAAATAGCAAGCAGGCATTCTTTTGGTATGTTTTATAGAATACATAACCGAGTGAGTGTTCCACTTCAAAGATGTCCCTTGTGGGGAAGACAATTTATTCCATTTCACTGTCTTTGCTCAGAGCATTTTTGGAATGAAACTCCTCTTAGAATTTGCCCTTACCATTTACCTTGGAAGAAAACTGTCAGCCTCATTACTTAGAGTCCCAGGACGCGCCCCCTTATCCTGAACTCTCATTCTCCCCCTTCCTCAGCCCTAATTTTTGATGTTAAATTCTGCCCTTTCCTCTTCATTCTAAGTTGATCAAAATAGCCCCCTAGAGAGGCAGCAGCCGGTACAGTCTCGCATGAAAAGCATTAACACCTGTGGACTGGTGAAGACGCGGCAAGTTCCTCTGTCTGTCACATAAAGCCACTCATTGTTCCTGCTTAGAACCGCCCTACATGAGCACCATGCAGTAACTGACAGAAGTGCAGCCACTCGCATCAAGTCTTGCAGCTACTTACGTGGCAAAATCCGGATTCAGGTCTGCCAGGCAAGCTCGGCCCTGAGCTCCGACCAACTTTCTCAGGTAGTTCAGTGGCTTCCACATAACTGAAAGACAAGCTGGCGGTTTTGTCCTTGGTATTGTTTAGTCAGCAGTACTGAGCACTGCAACTGTAAACTCCTTTTCTTTTCTATTTGGAATGTGCTGTTTATGATTTCCACCTTACTCTCAGTTCACATATTACACAAAGCCTGTTCCTCGCTAGCTACTGTATTCAGCAACAAATATTTTAGGAGGTCAGAATGTGCTGTTCCAAAATATGCGCCCTTTGTATAATGCTTATTTTGAGCAGAAGATTTTTTTTTTTTTTTGTGGTACCGGGGATCGAACTCAGGACCTTGCACTTGCCAGGCAAGCGCTTATTCAACTGAGCTGTATCTCCAGCCCTGAGCAGAAGACTTGAAAAACTGGGTAGGTGCAATACCTCCGAGCTACGCTTCCACCTCTGTCATCCACTTTTCTAAAGACTCCGCTTTTTTTTTATTTTCTCAAAGTTGTTTGTGTTCGCCAAAGTGGCCTGTGCCCCCTTCCTTCCTCTTACTAAGTTGGAGTAGAAGCTGCCCCTTTGGGTATTCATTTTCCTCTTGATATTGTCCTGCATATAACATTAAACATTAACGCATTTGTGCACCTTTTATCCCGAATCTCCCTGTGACTGGTTTATTCCATAGTGTGAATGATCAAGTGCTGAAGATCACAGTGCTCCTAAGGAGAAGCTACCAAGGGTCCTCTTTGTAAAACCAAGTAGAGACCCCAGAGCATTCAGATTTATGCTGCCTCTCTGAAGCCTTCCATGGTCCTCAAACATGGTGCAGCGATGGTAATTGTTAGTTAAAGGTACACACAAACAGGACCAGGTCAAAGTGCACGGACTGAATTTCCTGTATCTTGTAACTTATATACAGTGAATTTTGTTATACTATTGAGCTATGTCTAAAATATGACATTTCCAGTATCCTGAGCAATGCACTGGTTTGTGAAAAAAATAAAGCCTATTTGATTAGATCACTTCAGTATTTTAGGGTAACTTGATGATAATTGTGCCAAGAAAACTAAGGAGGAGTCAGGCTCTATCTATGAGAGGGGCCTGAGGCACCATGTAGCTAAACTACCTCTGGCCCAAATGCTTTTTCTAGGAGCCCTCCCTGTGGTCTTGTCATCTAGATTTCACTCAGAGAAACTCCCCTAAACATCACACGTGGCCTTTACATGGGTCAAATCATCTTTTTTTCTCTTTAGTGAAATCGGTATGGTTTAGAATTGTTTAAAAATTTTCCTGTTATGTCAAAATACATATCACAATGTTTCAAGCTATATAAAATAGGAATCTTTTTCCACTTGAAGTTTTGTCAGGTTATTTTAATAACTACACATATGTACTATGTTTTTGTGGTGAGTGACCACTAAATTATGCCTCTTACACCTTAACTTTCAGTTCATTCATCACATATTTATTGAGTATATATCTTATGTATATTAGACACTCTTCTAGGAACTTTCATGCAGAGATGCATTAGACAGATAAGTTTTGTTCCCATGAAGATTGTATTCTAGTAAGGGATAACAGAAATAAGCATGCGCGCATATGTATTTCTGTGTATAAACATACACATATATATGAGATGCGATAAACAATACAGTGAATGTTCAATTTTTAAGAGTTTATTATAATAAAAGACATATTGCTATCAATCTCCCTCCAAATACTTACACTTGCCTCAAACACACTTATTCCATCATTCTTGCTACTTGTTGAAATAATTCTGGCACTCCTTCTTCATGTCTTTAACAACACTGTCAAGTCCTTAATCAATTCAAAATCTTTCCCTTTCATAGCCGTTTTGACTTTGGAGAAGAGCCTGAAGTCACCAGTCCCAGAGCCTCTGAATAAGAAGAACGAGGCCCTCGTACTGCTTTTACGTGCCCTCCTGTCTGTTGGGTTGCACGTGGCAGGAGCATTCACTGTATTTTGGTCACACTTTGCAAAGATATGGAAGAGAGTCTCCAGAACTACTTCAGAAAGTTACAAAACATGGCGTAGGAGTGTTTAACGCAAGTGGGAATACATTGAAAGTGATTAATGTCAATGTGCCTTTTATCACAATATATTCTAAAAATTTAAACATTTAGGGTATATTTATAACACAGCATGTTGCAAATGAAAGCCAAAAAATTTTCACACCAGAATTGCTGATTGCTTGCTTAGTCAGCCAGAGGGCAGACCAACAGCCCTGGCAAAGACCGTTGTTAGCTGTAACCACACAAACTCACTGAAGACTCTCAAAGTTAACTGTAAAGAGTGTTATTTTTGTTCACACATCTTAGGAATATTTAGGGTGTGAACTACTGAATTTGAGTCGCTGTTACCTCAGGAAAAGGGGGGAGGCAGGGCCGGCCACAGAGTGAGAGAAAGAGCCAAGCTGTGGCCGTGCCAGCTCCCCAGGGGACGTAGTCACCGTGTACAGAAAACGTGCCGATGACGAACAAACCCTGACACTCCTCTGTCATGAAATGTTGGGAACTTATGTTTTGGAACTAGTTTGAAAGCTTCACAGTCATCAGGGACCTAATCACAATTGTGAAGGACTTCACAGTAAAATATGAGTGCACTCATATAATATTCCCATATTTGACCCAATCGTGTGTACCATTTGTGCATATGAAATATTTTAAACTGTGATGTAATTATTCTTGTTACTATTGCATAGGCATGTGTTAGAATTAACCAACTACCATGGACACCATTAATAAACAATCTTCCTATACAAGCAAGTGAAAGACATCTACAACAAAAATTACTTCACTTCAAAAAGAAAGATTGAAAAGAATATTCAGAAAATGGAAAGATTTCCCATGTTCTTGGATAAGTAGAACCAATGTAATGAAAATGGCTATAATTCCAAAACTGATATGTATATTTAAAGTGATCCCAATCAAAGTACCAACTGCATTCCTACCAGATATAGAGAAAACAATCCAAACACTCATATGGAACCAGAAAAGACCCAGAATAGCAAAAGCAGTTCCGGGTACCAATAGCAAAGTAAAGAGACCTCACAATCCTAGGTTGGAAGTTATTTTACAAAGCTACAGTGACAAACACAGCATGGTACTGGCACAAAAGTAGACATGAGAATCAGTGGGACAGAATAGAAAATGCAGAAACAACCCCAGGTACAGGCAACTATTTGATATTTGATGAAGGACCAAATATACAACTAGAGGAAAGAGAGCCTCCTTAATAACTGGTGCTGGGAAAATTAGATACACACATGCAGAAGACTGAACCTAGACTCACATATCTGACCATGTGCTAAGCCAAAATCAAAATGGATCAAATATCTAAAAGTGAAAACAGAAACAATTAATCTACTAGAAGATAAAAATTGGTACAACTCTTAACGATACAGGCATAGGCAAGGAGTTTCTCAACAGAATGCCAATGGCAAAAAAAAAAAAAAATCATACTGAGAGTCAACAAATATGATCATATAAAATTTAAAACTTCTTCACAGAAAAAGAAACAACACATTGAAGAGACAACATAGAATGTGAAAATAATTGTCAACTATTTCTCAGACAGAGGAATAACAATAGACTACATAAAGAACTGAAAACTGTTATCCCCCAGAATAAAAGATTCAATGATAAGTGGACAGCTGCAATGAATAGACACCTCAGAAAAGAAGTACAGAGGGCCAGTGAGTACATGCAGAGGCGCTCAACATCACCAAGCATTAGAGAAATCCAAATCAAAACAATACTGAAGAAAACCAAATATGAAAACTAAATAGAGCATTTTCAAATGGGAAAGGGAACAAGAGTTGCAGGGCTGTGAGGGAAATGGTGCAAAAACATGATTAAGATGTATTATATAATGTACTAATTTCCCCATGCTAAATATAATCATTACAAACTACAGAAATATACAGTACTAATCAATAATAATAATAAAAATAATATCCCTTCAATTTTTATTCTACTTTTCCCAGAAGAGACTATAGACAGACAGCTAGATAGATAGGTAGATAGATAGATAGATACTTATCTACATACCTGAAGCCTTTTATTCTCTAGGATTTCTGTACCAAAAGTACCATAAACTAGGTGATCTAAAATAAAGCAACTTATTCTTTCATAATTCTAGAAGCTAGAATTCCAAAGTCATGGTTCAGCAAAAGTTGACTTATTCTGCAGAGCTGTAATAGCATTTCCCTTGTTAGACACAAAACGTGAAGCCCACAGATATGGGAGGAAGAGTTAAATGTGACTCAGGATTTAAGGGGATATAGTTCCTGACCAGCTGGCTCCAAAGCAGAAAGTTCATGGTGGAAGGGTGTGGTTTTAGTCCATGTTTGCCAGAAACAGAGCAGGGGATCAGTGCCTGTGAAGAGGCAAGGGACAAGACACAGACCACAAGGTCAAGCCCCCAAGACCTACCCAGACACCCTGAAGAGTGCTCACCTGTTCCTGGGGCAGCAAGGCTAATCAAGTTGACACTCCATCCTAACTGCCACAAGG
The DNA here is from genome assembly GCA_004027595.1 of Dinomys branickii. Classification (NCBI taxonomy): domain Eukaryota; kingdom Metazoa; phylum Chordata; class Mammalia; order Rodentia; family Dinomyidae; genus Dinomys; species Dinomys branickii. The sequence continues at coordinate 159,353 of PVLD010000788.1, forward strand.
ACCCCATCCCTCTTTGCCAGCTTCTGGGATTATGGGCACTTTTTGATTGTAGATGCTTCACTACAGTCTCTACACTTCTTATATGATGTTCTTCCTCATGTGTCAGGCTATGATATGTCCAGATTTCCCTCTTATGAGGACACCTTTGGGCCAGGGGTTATCCAAACCTAACTTAACTTGATTACAACTGTAACCACCCAGTTTTGAAATAACATCACAATCATATGTATGGGAATGAGAATGTTAACATACATTTTTGACAGACATAATCCTACCCATCCCAGAAATCTATTTGATATGCATAAATTGATTTTCAACAGAAATGAATACCAGTTATTCCCAGTGGTATTTTCATCTCAATTCATTGAGTTTCTTTCTTAATGTTCCAAAGAAAGAATTTCTATCAAGATCTGCTTAACTAGAAAATTCTGAGCTCAAATTGATTTAATTAAACATCCAGATTTCCTCTATTCCACAGGGAATAGGTATTCAGCTCTGCCTTTGTAACATAAAATCACCCATAAAAAAAGAAAAGAGTTTAATTTTGGACAATCATGGGGGTACTCTTTCTATCTAATAAAATTGTGATCATTTCACTGTTTGGTACCCTTCAATATATTCTAAAACATACTTGTATCTTCAAAATTATCAGATGATAAATAGATTAAAAATAAGTCATTATTTTAAATAAAGAAAAAAACTGTATCACAGTTGTGGGAAAAATCAGTGTAATCACTATCTCAATTAAAGACCAACTCATCATAGTACAATATTCTCAGTTTTGAAAACACAATTCAAACCCCAAATTTAAACAAGTCCTAGTAGATACCAAAACCCTGACATATAAAGGTTGATGTAACAAGTAAATGTTATATTTCAGAAATCACATGCTATGACTGTTTTTATGGAAAGAAGCATTATAGGAGATACTCCTGACATTCATTTTGAAGAATAATTCACAGTTTTTAAATATTTTAAGACAAATTCATCTGTCAATTGCATATAAATGAATGAGATGGAAAGAACTTGGATAAGAGCTGTCTTGAAAAGAACTGCTACTCACTGATGTTTAGAAAAGGATCAGGATGAGTTACATACTGTTGAAAATCCGGAGAGTGGGTAACCAGTCTGACTGAAGAGTGCAAAGTAAAAGTTTTCTAGTAATTACGGCTAATGTCAATGCAGTAAGCTAGAGAGAAAAAGAATTTGCAGTATGTCTTTTCTCCAAACTTACGAAAAATAGGAAAATTCTGGCTCTCCCTCCTCTTCATCTGTGTTCAAGAATCAGAACAAAAAACACAAGGAAAATGGCTTCCAGCCTCCTTCTGCTCTCCCTCCCCTCTTCTCTCTGGTCTGCCTCATCTTCCGTACTGGAATTTGGGGGCAGATTGTAGTGCCCGCTGCTTTTAATAGACATTACTGTCCATGATCCCACTGTACTTTCAAGATCACATTTTCCCCCAAAATAATATTTTAATAACTAAAGAATCACTGAAGAAAAACCTGCCAAAGAAATTATATAATGGAAAGGGCTATGAAATATCAAAGAAAGCTTATAAATATATATATAAATCTGCTTTGTGCCCTGGAGCTAAGTCACTAATGGAGACTTTAGAAATTTTACAATTAAAATTTTATATTCATGCTTTCATAGTTTTTCACTCAGGTAAATTAACTTTAAAGAGTTTCAATTATTACGCTTTAATGTTATTAGCAAAAGACATACTTTTTAGAATTCCTAGATCTTATTTCAAGAATTTTTACATTTATTCTCCTTTTACTGAAGCATATTTGAAAGCTACATATTAGCAGTTTCTGGGGCCAGCTTGTTTCAAACATGATATGCCAGTGTGAACATTCTTTTTATCTACTTAGATATTAAGATGTATTTTAAGAAGTGATAGAAATTATAATTTACACAAAATAGATGCTTGGTGGATTTTTCTCATATTTGTATTCATGTTGTCAAGGAGCTTGTACAAATCTTTGAAATTACTTTTTTCAAACATAAGACATTTTAATATATTTAGCAAATGCTATAATTAGCTTTTATAGCTTTACTAAACTACTGAAAAATGAAATAGAGAACAATTTTGTATAAAACTGTTATCAAACCTCTTAAATATATACTTTTCATCAAAACTCATTCAATTTTACAGATGTTGGCAGTGGATGTAGGATTATCAGGTATGACACATTCTGTGAGACATTATAAAGAGAGTGAGTAATTTTACTTAGTTCAAACCTGTACTGGCCTGTGAATGTAGACAGGGTTTATTATATTAAGGAAACTGTTAGATTAAAATGTCTTCACACTATATACAATGGATCCGTGATTATAAGAATTCATAACACTTCCGCTTAGTCTATATTTTAACCTAAATATTAAGTAGATTTTATTTTATTGATAATATCAAGCAGGAAGACACTTTTGTAGGGCCTTTCATATCATATTTTATTTGAGATAGTCATGTAATACTATTTAGTTCATGTATTGCTATATTTTAACATTGACTGTCTAACTATTAAACAGACTCTGAAGAGTTTAGTCCTGATTATTTTTGGCTTTGACAATCTATCAAGTACAAGAATACCTTGTAAGCCAATAAGTAGTTGCTTGATGCAAAAAACAAGTCATGCTAATGTTTGATTGATTATCTGGCCTAGATCCACATTGTTTTGAAAAAAACTTCCTTTCTTACTAATAGCATAAATATGGTAATGACACAATTAGTCATCTGATACTATTATACGAAAATGTATCAAATAAAGTTGGTAGAAAATCATTTTTTATCATCTATTCATATGTACAAATGACATTTATCCACAATCATTTCTAGATGCCTGCATATTCTTGTTAATAAGCCTGTGTGTGAACTGTGGAATATAAAAGCTGCATTGATGTTTACTGAGGTTTCTATCTCCATCTCTCTATTTTGGAAGCTGCCTTGAAAGTTCGCAACCTCTCTTGAAGAATGGCTCTGGGTACACTGTGAATTCTTAATGATGAAGAACAGATGGGATTGATTGCTAACTCAGTGTGAAGCAGGAGGAAAATGCCTGCAGATATTCAAGCCTAGTAGGGATCAGCCATTCCAGCCCCAATAGCCCAGGCCTATCAGGGAGAGAGATCCAAGCTGATGAACACAGGGCAAAGTTTGTACAAAAGAAGTGAAATCAGCCTAGTAATTACTTGATTACTGCAAGGAAAATATCACTTATGGAAGGAGATGCTCTAAATGAACTGAAGAAAAAAGAGAGACATTCTGGACTCAGTAGGCTTCAATTAAAAAGTTACAAGATCTATTTTACAGGCACTGGGAGAGCCCCACTGGTAATTTATGCTCTGGGAGGCCTTTCTTACCCAAAGTCATCTCCTCATTTATTTTCAGACTCCCTAAGTCTCCTAAGAAAAAAAATATGCCACTCAAATTGCAAATCAGAACGAAATATCTGTGTAATTCACAGTGAGACAAATTATTTAAATACATAGGAATGTAGTAAATGACCTGCTTAGAAATCCCATTCCGGTCTTCTTTTCATCTGAGGAAGACAAAAGAAGCAAATTATAATTAGGAAATAATGAAGATCAAAAGATCTTAATTGTCATCAGAGGACAGATAGGAGAATGGTCTGTTGATTCATTTCCGTGTTCATTTTTACAACACTTCGGGTACTTAGAAATGCATGGTGTGTATAAACCATTATTCAGTTAATGAGATGATAAACTACAATTTGCGTTAAATTGTCCAGTGTTGCTTTTCATTAAAGAGATGATGACTCAATAGATATTTTAGGTGTTGCTACAAGCTGCTGTTTTCATTCCATTTTTATTTGGCAAATTGGGTCACACTGTGTTACAAGAAAATTATCTGTCCTCTAACATGTCCGTGTTACTTGCTTTTCCAACACAAAAATAATGAAAGCCAACAGCCCCCTCACACCTGGCACGCCATCTCAGCATAACACCTGGCCACAGCAGGTCAGCGGGCCTCTATGCAGTAACCTCGCTTCTACTTTAAAGTGCTTTTGTGTATATTAAATGTGCTCTTAACAACAAAGCATCTGCAACAGCTCTACTGCTAAGGCAGACAGACAGTGCAAGCAAGTCTGACAGCAGAATTCACACTCTTGGATCTGTTGGCCCTGCAAACTAGCTGAGTGTGCTCTCCACAGAACTTGTTAGCTGATGTGGGGCCTACCTGGCAGTCAGCGAAGTGCATCCCTGACTCCAACTGCAGTGGGGACATTTTCCTTGGAAGCAGACGTACCCATGCTCCCAGGCAGGGTTCTATGCTGCCAAGCCCCTAGACAGATCTCTAACCTGGCATCTAAAATTTTCATTGCGCCTCCCAAGGCCAAGTTGTGAGACTATCACAGAAAAGGATAATTATAAATCCCTTAGTACAACATAATAACCCTTCCTAATGTGAATCTGGTGAAATCAGTCATTTTTTTGTTGAAAACTGAATTTTTGGTTGAAAACTGAATGGCAAAAATAAGCTGCCCAGTCAGTGTCGACACAGGCAGCAGCAAATGTTTCTGAAGGGTCAGATCAGATCTGATTCTGATATCTAGAAGGAGCCATAAACGGTATCAGAAAGGGAAGGAAAGGGCATAAAAATATTCAGATGCATGTGTACATGTGCCAACTCCTCGTGAGAAATGTAATCATTACGTATAGCAAACATGCACTAAGAAAAAATGAAAATCAAAAAACAAGTGAACCCGGCTGCCTCAGAATAAAATTTTATTTACAAAAACACTGGCAGTCCACCTGTAGTTTCAGAACCCCTTCTCTAAAGGCATGGAAAAATAAAACCATGATCCATTAATACTGTTGGTTGGTTGATATTTATAAAGATTTTAAAAAATCTGTTCCCCCTAGTGTTCATTGCGGTATTGCCCATGATGAAGATAGGAACATGACATTGCCTTACTGCTCAGCAACCAGGAAATAATCAAACCCGTTACCCAGAAGTAATATTAAACACTTACCTTAAAAGATGTGAAAAATGCATAAAATATTCACATACTCAACATACAGAATTTATATACAAAAAGACAGGCATATAGACTAACACATACACCAAGATAGTTCAGAGTAGAACTACACTAAAATTTTCAAACTTCATACATTTAAAACAAAACAAAACCACAGGGGAAGATTCGTACATTAAATCAGTAGCTGTTTACTGAGCATTCTTTAGGTGACAACCACAAGGGCCTCAGAAATAACTGGAAGTCCTTTCCTAATAAGCAGTATACCAGGATGGATGCGGTGATAGTATCACACCCTGTCCGGTGGACAGTAAGTGGGGAGATTCCAAAAGTGAAGGAACACTGTGGTGATGGTGAGGAGACTGTTCTCACGGAAGTTACAAGTCCAGAACAGCTGGAGCTGTTTGACGGGGCATGGGGAGGGATGGGGCCAGGACATGCTCAGAGGTTGGACTTTATCCAGAAGTCAATGTGGATGACAGACGTGGACTTCAGTGAAGGGAATAAATTCCAAGTCAAATAAGTTATTTAAAAACGTAAGTAGTTATGAAGGAGCTACTAAGCAAGGAAAATAGATATAAAATGATTATGAGAAATATCTCCCCCCCCCCAGAAATGGCTTTAAAACATCAGAGATTTGAGTCCTGGATCCTATTCTTATGAATTGTAAGCATGTTAAACTTTCTGTCTCCTGTGCTTCATTTCTAAAATAAGCATAGTAATACATTACTACTTGATGCAGCACTATAAACATATGGAAAATAATGGTTATAAAATCACTAGATAAATCATGTTTTAAAGTAGTAATCCTCAAACCTTTTGAAACAGGGACTGACTTAGTGAAAGACCACTTTTCCCTGGAGAGAGAGCGAGGGAGAGATGGTTTGGGGATGATTAAAGCATATTGCATTTATGCTGCAGATTATTTCTATTATTATTACATTGTAATGGACGACAGAGTAACTGTATAGCTCAACACAGGACACAGCGGGAGCCCAAAGCTTCTTTTCGGCCACTCGATGGTCCTGTCTGGGGGTGATGAAAGACAGTGACACCTGAAGTGTGCTGCTTATGTCCAGTCTGCTCCATAAACTGTCACATGAAGAAACACTGCTTCACAAAGACAAGCTGTCAGAACTAGAAACAGACTTCTCACTGCTTTTGTGGCAATCTCAGTATACTCTACCTTGCCCTTATCCGGATCATATAGATGTCTGAAGTTGTCTCAAACATACTTTTAAGGCCGTAATCATTGGCCATCTCAAGCAGCTGGTCCTCTTCTAGCACAGACAAGGTGGATTCACCTGGCCTATTCACAAATGGGTCTCAGATCTACTCTTCTTAGATCAAGGTCCTTTTGTGGTTGGAAGTAATGCTCAAACCCATTTGAAAGTTGATATAGATAGGTGATCATGCACCAGCTGGAAGAAAGAAAAGCCTAGATCAGTCTCTTTCAAGAGTCTCTGCTAAAGTTTTCATCATGTCAAAAAACTCAAATGATTGCTCATACTCCATAATTCCAGTTTGACCTTGAATGTATCCACTTTATCTGCCAACTTGAACACAGTTGTCATTCTCCCTTGAAGTGACAGATTGAGGTCACTGAGAAGACTGGGTAAATAAGTTTTGTGACCCATTTTGTGATACTTAAATGTACTTCTGGTGCTGACTGCTTGTCTAAAAGAAATATCTAGGGAAACTCTCATTACCCAAAACCTCCAGCCAGTGATCTTCCTATAGAAAGCCAGAGCATTTCTATAGAAAGAAAACATGTGTGTTCTGTGCCCATCTCCTCACAGAGCTGCCTGAACAGATGTGAGTACTTGAAATATTACTCACATCTTAATTGAAAAATTTAGTTACAACTGCCAAACATTGTTGAGTGCAGGTGGCACTTGTCAGTAAGCTAGTATTACTCTACAGATGACTCAGTGCATAGATACATTTGGAAGTAGGGAAACCAGAAAGCCAGGCAGTCAAAGCAGTCTATCAGTCTGTGCTCGTACTGACCTGACATGATAAGTTTGGCTTCCCTGACATGTAACCATTCAAAGGCTTGAATGGCTCTATGGCTGAGGTTCTCTGGCAACAAAAGTGCATGAAGCGCATCTCCATGCACATATTCCCAAAAGTCTATCTCACAGATCACTGTGGTCTTTTTGTCAACATTGGTAGATGGACTCAACCTGGATTTCTTACCAAGGGTGACTCATGAACGCTTAGTTGTGTGATTCACAGTGGCATTTGTGTTTCTATGAAGATCTAATGCCACCACAGATCTGACTGTGAGCTCAGGCTCAATGCAAGCAATGGGTAGCAGCTGTAACACAGATAAATCTCTGCTTGCTCACACACAGCTAACTTTCCATAGACAGGTCCGTGGCCTGGGGAACCCTGTTCTAGAGAACACATGTAAATGGAAACTATTGCTCCTGATTAAAAGGATGCTGGTTAGAAACCTGGGAATGTGCATAAGTTAGTTCAAGTATCATGGAGAAAGATAAGGCATGGGCAACTTGAAGAAATCCTTGATGGGAAGTATCAAAAGGGCCTTCCAGGGACTTTGTGTTAGCCCACTTCGGGGTTACACAAGGGGCTTTTGCTTAAATTCATATACTTACCTGATTCCTTACATGGGAAAATATTGAAATATTTGAGATAAAACACTGGAGTCTGATCTAGCAGTAATGTGAGAAATGGGGCTTCACTGGAGTCTGCTAAAGAAGCAAGTGTGCTAATGACTTGGCCAGGCTGGGCTGGGCCATGAAGCTACATGTGTGGGAAAGCATGAAGTGAAAGAGAGCGAGGAGAAAATACATATAAAAGCAGGGCTGGAATACATGAATATAAGAATATATTAATATATGACATATACCTTGTAAAAATATGTGAATATATGGTTCTTTTCCAAGCATACAGGAAGACCTGGCCAGCCACTGTTTATGTGTTATTGGATGGAATCTTCTAATCATCCCTCAGTGTAAAATCCTTTTTGTCATGGAAGGTATAACTACTGTTGTTGAGTAACTCTTTCAGATTTTCTAAGGAATTAAAAATCAGAGGAAAACCTAGGAAATGAATTGCTAAAAACAGATCCAATTTTATCCTAATTTAGTTGACAATAATATTGACCAGCTGTGCTAGTTTCCTGCTAGATTTAAACTTTGCTACTTTTAGTAAGTGGCGGAGCAGTGGTGTCCATGGGTGTGGACACATCGCAGCCCCCTCCTTCCATTTAGATCTTCGTCCTTTCTCGTTGTGAATGTCTGTTCACGTTCCCCACCATTATGCACTTCATGCAATATATAATTTCTCCATATAAAACCCACTAACTTCATGTTCCTGAGTGTGATGCGGTGGCATGACAAGCAGGCTTTTTAGCCTGTAAAATCTATGCCTACTGCTTTACTTCTGTTAAGAACTCCTGGGTCTCTTCTGATGAAAGCTGACTGGTTTGCTAGCCTGACGCTCATCTATCTTTCCATCAATCCATGCTATCTTTCCCTACTCTGTTCCTTTTGTTTTTCACTCTGCCACATAATTTTCTTAAATAGAAAAAAACAATAAAAATGATACAAAATTTTGAAACAATAGGACAGTAACAATGGTTAATATGTTGCATACTGTTATTTTCAGAGTAGTTGCTCAGACTACAAGACATAGGCATGAAAAATGTTCAAACAATAAAAGCACAAACCTTTCTTTTGAATGAACTAATAGAAATTAATAGTGTCTTGTTTGAAAGTGCTAATATTGCTTTTACAATCCTGTAATCTACTTCTTTGTACTAGTGTCATAAAGTTTTTTTTATGGTCTTAGTATCTAATTGGTCTATAAAGAGCACATCCAACTAAATTTGCCTAATTTTAAGTTTATATCATAGTAGGTAAACTGACCAAAATTGAAAATAAAGTGATTCCATAGAGTGTTCACTACCAAATACCCTAGGCACGAGTGCATAAAGTTCTTCAAAACATGAACACTACAGTAAGCCACTTATACAGCTATACGTGATGGAAGAAAGGAGAGACAGGAAGGTTGTAGAAAAGCCAGTTTCAAGTCATACTTGCCCATAAGTCATGTGGTAGTTTATTAAATGACAATGACATCACTTCAACAACAGTTCATCAGTGTTCCTAAAATATCAGTTAAGGAAAAAATGTGACTTTAAGGTATATGTTGTCTTAATTATTTTAAATACTAAAGTTAGACATTTAGCCACCATAATTTTTATTAGACTTTCATTTTAGTGAAATAAGACACAATATATCACTAATTCAAAAACATGACATTATGAAGTGATCAAATGTTGAGAAGCCGTATTAAGCTTTCTATCTAGTGTGAATTATACATGTAAAATGATACTGTAGTCATTTAGAACCAGCAAGAAGATGTAAATAGCATAGAATAAGTAATAAATTATGGGTAAAATGGGTAATTCTGCACAAAGGAGTAAAATGGAGCAATAAAATATGAATTTAATGATTGACAGGAAATCAATGAAGAATAGACTCAGCATTTGGCAGCATGCTGAAAAATTATAAATTTTAGTAGAAAAAGTGCAGCTTAATTTTAATCACTTCACAGATTATGTGTACTTTACTTAATCAAATTGATGCAGCATCTATTACACACAAAACACTACCAGCTATTGGGCAGGAAAAGAGAGATTTCTCTCTGCCTTCTGGAGCACAGGAACGCGTACAAATGACATGCAGTTATGCACTAAAGAAAAAGAAGAGAGCTGCATACCCTAACACACGCCTTCACATAGAAGTGAACGGCTTGCTGGTTCCAAAATATAGACACTGTGCTGTGAGGGAGTTCATTTTAAATCCTCATCTAGCAAGAGGATGTCAAACGGACCACTTTCTGAAATCTAAAACATGATTCGCTTTTCTAGCACTGTGCTAATTACTGCATGGGAAATTATTGCCTGACCCAAAATTCTATCACCAGTACCTTAAAATTCATCATAACATAAAATCAATAAAATAGACACTATCTATAAGCATAATGAAGATAAAATATCCACATAAGACTTCTAGAAAGTAAAGGATGTGTGTGTGTGTGTATATATATATATATATACACACACACACACCCTTTGTAATATTTACTTACTTTAAGAAGTTATTCATACACAAAAGGAAAAAGAGCAGCCATAAAATGTCCCCCATTTTAGTGTTTTTATAACTATTGTCAAAAGTTATATGAAAGTGAGCCAAAAAGAACAAACTAGTGTTCATACCTTTAATGTAAGGACATGATCAACTTACAAATCTTAGAAGAATCTGGTTGAAATATTACATGATTCTTTTCCAGTATATTAATGTAAGAAAGGCTATTATCCATATATCTCTTATGTACTCAAAACACAGGTGTTCGTTTAGTGTAAATGATATGCCAGAATTTTTCTGAGCAATAAGGATGCATTAGTCTGTTTCCGGTGATTGAAGGATACATTTGTCTACTGATTAAAGGATTGGAAGAAAGTAACAGAAAATCATGGAGATAAACGATAGGGTTTGGGGACTGAACAGCAGCTTGACCTGAAGGAACAGTGGTGAGTGCGGTGCATGGGCGAACTATTACCTCCAAGGAGACTTTCTGAATACAGGCAAGCCAAAGTAGCACCTTATGATACCAGTTTCAATTGTTAGGGAGCTCTAGAGTGTCCCAGAAAGTCAAAATCACCCAAGTACAGGGAAATACTCATATTTTGTTATCAGTATGAATAGAGACACATGGAATAGTGTGCTCATTCTAGACCAGACACCTGAACAAGGTATGTGCAGCAATAAACTCCAAAACAGTCTTGAAATATGGATAGCCTGGTAAAGATCTTGATTCCTTCCATCCAAGGGTAGGCCTTGTAGTTGTATAAATATTTAGTCTGAATTGAAGATCCAGTAAGTGTTAAAGACTCTTCAGAGCACATGCATGTCTGTAGCTGAGGAAGTCACATTTTTTCTGATTCTGACAAGTGCATCTGCTGGGCTCGAGCCTCAGGAGTACCAGCAATTAGTTGGCTTAGCTCCTAAACCCTCTCACAACATCTAACACTACTGTGACAGCACTGTTCTGACCAGAGTACCACTGGTATCGTTGGCCCCACTGGCCAGCAGACATATGGATGCAGTTCGGCCTGAGGAACCTCTGAATTCTCTAGGCGGTTACCATCGGGGCTCTCTGGATGGCAGATCTGAGTGAACGTGGATATAGTCAAGGCCTACACAGGACTTCCACTTTTGTGCACAATAAGAACATGTAAAAAGTGCTTCGGGGCTTGACTGGCTGAGGCTGGCCTGTCTTGTTGACCTTCTATGTGTATTTGAAACAAGAAAGCACAGAGAAAATAAAATAAGAGGAAACAAATTCTTACTATGTGTACTAATGAAAACAGACTATTATAATAAAACAATAGCAAAATGCTACTAAGATAAAAAACAGAGACAAGGAAAGTTTTCTGCCTAAATTGAAAGTAACCTGTTCTGAATGTAAGTCTGAAAGCAGTGGTGAGAACACAACCCTAATAAAAGTCACCTCATACTGAAGTCCTAGCCAGAAACTCTAAAACTTAAAGTCCACAATATTCGGTCAATGTCCACTTCACATGACAGTTACTGGAAGGAAAAGGTAATCATCCATTCCATTCATCGAAATAACCCACCAACAGGCGATTCCTGTGTGGGACTTGTCTGTGGTTTAAACCCTCCCTCCACCCCTCCCCCAGCCTCCAAGTATCTGAAAGGTACAGACTGGCCAGGGAGGATTAGAAATGTCCTTGCCCCTCCACCCAGCCCTCCCTCTTTAGATCAGTGGACACTCTGGGGCAGGCTCACCTGACTTTGGTCCTGCTGCCGGCAGGCTGACCCGAAATTCAAAGGTGGTCAGTAAGGCATAGCGCAGGGTACCTGGAGCAATGCCAGCTGCAGATGGGGTGGGCACGTCCGAGCCGCTGCCAGAGCGGATGTGTCACTGTGAGCACACAGCCATGGACTTCACTGGCTCTGCTGTTCAGACCAGAATCGACAGGAGCACCTCATAGGCAACACTCAGGACATTCTCAAATAAGCCTATTTGAATTTATATTAGTGTGGAAACAAAAGCACGCGTTAGCCTTTTTTTAATAATTCCATCTTGAACTTTCCCAGTGTGGTCTGCGCCACATCTCAAGATATTCTGTCTCTGTCTCTCTGTCTCTGTCTCTGTCTCTGTGTCCTTGTGTCTGTCACTCTGTCTCTCTCTCCCTGTCTTAATTCCTTAATCTCAAAGACCTACCTAATTCTGAACAAATGATATTTGCAATTTATGGCCTTTTAACTCCTCGCCCTTATAACATGTCCAGTGGTCTGTGGCCGGAGCCTGCCTTGCTTGCTGCCCACGCAATACATCTCCGTTGCTAATTCTAGTACAGCTTGATTTTCTTCCCGTGCTTCTAAAGAGGAGTACCACCAGCATTAGGTTAGTGTAAGCGTTCGTATCAGTGCTACAGTTTTCTCTTGTCTGTTTTTAGGTAATCACAAAAATCATACATTCTCAGATTTGTTTGTATATCTCAAAACAAGAACAGAAAAATCATTTCAGACAAAATGTGAAAATATTCCAAAAAAATCTCCAAGTAAACCATTCCATCTTGAATAACTGTGACCTCACAGAAGAGAAACTTAATAAATATTGAATGATGAACTGAACCTGTTCATAACTGACAAACTTCAACATCGAGAAATATTTCTTTATTGCTACTCCAGGTCCTTCCAGTTTTATTTTCTCTTATTACAGTTTCAGTAAATATAGAGAATGCCTAACCATTAATCTTTGTACCGCTATGTATCTGTTTCTTACACAAAGACTATTATTAAATTTCCTTCATGATCCTCAAACCCTCTTAGCCTTCTCTTCTGCAGGCTAAATAATTCAGGTCCTTTTTCATTTTAGTCTTTTCTGAGTTTCTTGCATTAGCCAGGAGGAAAAATGACTTTAAAGTCATGGGAGATTTTTAACTGAACATTCCATAGTATGTTAAGAGTAACGAGAAAACAGCAGTAGTGTGCCGGGAGCCTACTGCTAGCGCAGGATAAGCAGTGGAAATTGTCTAAGAATTTGCTAACATGTGAATAATTCCACAATTTGATTTTCTATATGAAACAGGAAAAACATGACGCTCAGTGGGGAAGAACAAAAGGTTTTATGCTTAGTCACTGCGCTCTCAATATATGTGCCGCTACCCCACAGTGCCTTAGAACAAAAATGTTCCTATTTAATGCCTGCTAACTAGGTTCACTCCATAAAATGACAAATGCCTCAAAGTCTTCTCTGCACAAGTAGATTCTCTTCTGAAGACCACAGAAGAGAAAAATGGTTCATAAATTTGTAACGGCCTTGGAGAAAAAAATCTTGAGTTCCATGCAGAGAAGCTGGATGTAAAGAATGCAAGCTATCAGCCTGACATTCACATTCAAAGGAGGAGGACACAAGTTCTAAGTTGTGACAAAGTTTTGCTACAGAATTTTATCTAACACCAGGCCCCATGTAATGGAAGATAAGAGCACCCAGAGCTGGCTCATGTCACAAAGCAGCAGATTCAAGAGAAACGAATACGCCCTTTCCCAGCCCACTGAATAAACTGCTGGCATTGCTACACTGATTCCAAAGTTGACACAGAAGATTGAACGACCGCAGCTTGACTTTCCTTGTTTTTGCAAAAGAGTAGCATGTTCATGTTAGGACTTCATCAAATAATTTCTCAATTTCTAGGGCTTTCACCTAGGATTGAGCCAAGGGGCTACTTTACTTGTAAATATCTAGTTTCAGTCTGATGTAACAGGCACAGCAACCTCCTATCCCTTCCAGATATATGCCGTAAAAATTAGCAAAATCACTCAGGAGACCTGTCATCTCCCTATGAAATGAGGATAATAGGACCTTGTCACTCTCTTCAGCCTACATTCTTAATAATGGTCTATTGACCCAAACAGTATGGATGCATCTACATTTTAATTTTATGTCTTAATTTATAGCCTCTACAGGGTCAGATTCCACTATAGCTTTGAGCAAAGGTAGTGGGAAGTGCATTTCAAATTCCGCAATATTTTTATTAGTGAGACCTAATGGATAGCTGTATTTCTGCAAAGTATGTTTTCCCCAGGGAATGCACTCACTCTGGTTAATCAGCTGGCAAACAAGACACCTAGGGTTATCTCTTTACCACGCTGTTGCCACATCAATAATGTACAGACTGTCATTAAGAAGTCGTTTCTCCCTTCTGGGCTGAATTTTGAAAGATGCATCATGTAAGAAAAATAGAAGTCATGGTGTGGGGACTATGGGTCATGCCGTAATCTTGGAAACATGCTGTGCATTCTGCAGATGGCCCATCAAGGTGTGCTGCAAGGCGCGCACCAATGAATATAAAAATATATGGACTGAGACCCCCAGACTCATTTCATTAGGACCTTTCAAGGTTAGCATTAGAATCGCGCTTCAGGGCATGAAGTGAGGGCCAGCTGAGCTCAGAAAGACATTTCACTGCTGTGGAAACTGCTCCCGGCGGGTCAGCTGCAGTGCAGGTACATTTTACTTCGCAAGTATTTCTTTACCTTGCCAAAGTGTCTCTTGTCTTCTTCATCTTTCAATGCACTTGAACCATCAAGCAATACTAATTTAAAGAACATTTGATTTGAAATTTTCACTTTGTGCTTCATTTTACCACTTTGTTTCCTAAATTTCTAAGTAGCTGTTCTTTCATTTACTGACAGATCTAGCTGAGAACTATGTATTGTGTACCCTTACTGTTATTTAATAGCGGAACATTCGCTTGAATAAGATGCAGGGAGCACTAGTAATACTCTTTTGGGAACCACAGTTAGCAAGAACCACGTTTGATATTCAGCACAAAATGCTAGACCCTGCATGAGTATATCGGATTTCTGATGGTTCTCAACAATTATCTATTTAACAGCACAAAAGACACAGACATAGTCCCTCAGGAGCTCCTGCGATGGCATGTTGTGCAAACGAAGAAGTCCTTCGTGTGGGGGACTTTGCCGACATTCTCCCAGCACTCAGCTCCCTTATCACAGGAGTCTGATGGTGAAAAGGGGAGAAAACAGGACTCGAGTCTTTAGGAAAGAAGCATGCGAACACTGCCAACATGTTATACCGTTGCTCCTGATTCATAGGATTTGCCTGCAGTTTACTGCTTTTACTTCTTCCTTCTTACAGATACTCTGTTTCATCTCAATTTGGGACCTGCAGATTCTTAGATACATGCAGTTAGGGGAAGCATGAACCACTCTCAGTGAATGATTTCACCAGGAACTTTATCTCTGAGAAGGCACTGTCCTTAATTTTCCTTTGTAATCATTCAAGGAATGTCATCTCCATCTGCACAACCCGCCCTTTTGTTTTGACCAGCTTGAAAAATCACCTCGAGCAGCATAATTAATGACTTATCAGTAGAGCCTGTCTGCTGACACAGTAAAGCACTGACCCAGACTGCCTTGGTTCAAACTCCACCTCAGCCACTTAATAAGGCAATTATTTAAGTTCTCTTTGCTTCAGTTCCCAGCTCTACGTCCATCTGTACTTGGGGACAATTCATAGGGTCAGTGTGAGGACTGCGTAGGTTGATTCAGAAAAAATGTCTTGCATGTGGTAGATATTCAATAACTGTTTGTTGAACAAACAAATGTAAATGGCGTAAGTATGTGCCTGACACACAATAAATACTCAATTACCTTTGTGATTTTTATAATTGCTCTTATATTAGAAGACTTGCCTCATTCAGGGATAAGGCCAAGCACCACACTTTACAGCAAATCTTGACTGAGGCAGTGACTTTGTTCATGTCCGCAATCCTGACATTTCAGAGTGAGATGGCACTTTTAGGGGGAGAATGTCAAATTGCCTAAATGTAATTTACTTAAAATCAGTTGGCATATTTATCAATTTGGTTAATGATATACATTTTCATTTAGAATGTTCACTTCTCATCTGTGCTGAAATTGTATTAGCTCAAAGGCATTTTTGTAAATCTTCACAGGGGCTCTTTTTACCTACTTTTGAGGGTTTCTGCAGCATCTCACCCAATTAAATGTTTAAAGTGTCATAAAATACACTTTAAAACCCAAGACAATTAGCCTAGAAGTCATGTAGAGTAGCATGTCACAAATAGGGCGGTGTGTCTGAGGCGGCTGTCATTAAGAGTGTGGTTACCAGGCTGATGGGTGTTTCAGGGACCAGACATCAGAAGAACTGGTTTGAAGTGGACTGGTTGCAAATCTCTTAAAGAACTGGATGCAGATGCAGCAGCATCCAAATGGCTCGAGGCCCCGTACAACTTCTCTCCGTGACGTGGCTCAGCTCTGTCTCTAAGCTGCCAAACCCAATATGAAAGCTTTCAACCTTAGATCCGTGATGTTGCCAGACATGGCACCTACTCACTCACTGTGACGAACCTGGGACTAGGAACAAAAGTCTTCATTCTGCACAACCTTGTCCAGGCCACAGAAATCTGTACTTCCCTGTCTGTGAACTCACACCCTTGTGCACTACTGAACATCACTGCCTTTTTTCATTATCCCCGTTTGGATCTGTACATTTCAAGCACTCATGTCCTTTAAGAAGAGAATCACTTAGCATCAACAGAAACTAAGAAAAGTAACCAAGAGGGAGAGGCATGGAGCATTTATATAAGCAAATACAAAAGAATATTCAGATGTATGGAAATACATAATTTGTACACAAAAGCATCCTCAAATATTTCAGAAGGGCCACAACAACTCTTCTAAAAACTGTAGTCAACACTTGAAACTTGGTTTGAAATCAGTTTACTCTGATGCCAGCTCCTCTGTTGAAGGCTCAATTTCCTCCTATTGCTACTTCATATGAATTCATCTTCAACTGTATTAGTACATCAAAGGGGAGGTGTTTCTGTGTTAATGGGAATGTTTAAATTTCTCTGCACTCAAAGGAAGATATAGAGCCTGGTGAGTTCCGGAGTTTGTTTAAAGTTCTGCCCGCCTGTGCAGTGGTGTGAGTAAGTCCGTCACATCTCACGTAGCTAGCAACATGGAAAGTGACATCTGCCAACCAGTAATGGTGGTCATACCTCACTGCTGCTCCAACTGCTCACAGTCCGGCTCAGCCTGCCACCCTGAGCTCCAGCCAGCTGTCAGGACGGTGGCAGCTGCCATCTTATTTACTGCCATAAGCCTTCTTGGCATTGTGGACCAAGACACTGCTGAGATGGCGCCTGTCATTGGCTGCAAAAGGCACAGGGACAAGAGACTCTTTGGAACCCCAGGAAGACGCAACATGTTCAAACCACCTGACAGTGGAACCAGTCAGTGCTGAAGTCTCAGAGGTTGTTCTTTGTTGACTGATAAGATTGGACAAGGCACAGTAGGCCCTCCAGAACTCCTATTCAGAACTGTTTTAATTGAGTGTGTCACTGACGAGGGACAATCACTTGGGCTGTGGCATCTATTCCAAATGAAACAATTGTTTTAAAGTAATTGGTCTGACAAGAAGACTGGCATCCACTGAAGGTAAGATGCATGTGTGTTCACAACAAGAGACAGAAAACATGTTCCATGTAATTGCCATGGCTAAGCTTTTAAAAATTTCCCTTGCTTCTCATGAAACAAGTCCTTTAAATATTTCTGATTCAAATAAACATGGAACAATTGTAGAGACACTACTCTGCCTTTCATGTCTTTTATACACATAAGAGGCTCTTAGCTTGTTTACATTATCCAGTCACAACAGTTTGCAGTGAATTGAATAGGGAAAAAACTGAAAGAGTTGTCTCTGAACTTTTTGTGGGTCTTACTATTACGCAATGTGAGACAGAAGGTCAATTACATCACCTAGTTAGCCCATATTGAGCCAGATTTCCACAGTATGTAAGTGGCTCCTCAGGGGAGTAGCTGAGTCTGCAAGAGCGAAAAACATCTGAGCCATCTGACACACCTATACAAGAGACTTACAGCATGTTACAAAGAACAAATAAATGTTGGTTTAACTCACAAGCACTGCATGTGTCTAGACAAAATCACTGCCCCACTACAACAAAATAAAAAATGATGACTTCAATACTTCACAAACTATTTGACAAATATTATTACATTTGTTTTCATAATATTGAAGATAAAAATTATGCCTTCCTACTGTATTGAGGCCAATCTATACTATTATGTATTCCGAATTAATATGAAAGTACTATTTGTGTGATTAATATGAAGTCACCATTTTTCAGTATGTGACAAGGACTAATTTCATGTTCAGTCCTCTTGTATTTCTGCTTCAGTGAGTATACTTTTTCTGTGAAATCACAACTGACTTTAAAATCTTAAGCGAATATGCAGAGATGGAGAAGGATTTCATTGCCTCTCCCCTAATGCATTCTTTTCTAAACTAGACTTTCAACCAAGTTACTGGATGCACACACATGCTGGAGTTGTTTAAAGTGATAGATTGTGCAGTGCACTGGCTGGGTGTGAACCCCAAGTATCGACATGCGGTTTCTGAATAAATTAGGAAAGAGAATTATATCTCTCAGTGCTGGTTTGTTCACCCACAAAAGGGTACCCTTTCAGTCTGCACGGAAGTATACTGAGAGTATGTGAGACAGCACCCTCAGTGCTAGGAGCACAAAAAAGAACACCCCTGCCTACCAGGGAAAAGTCAGTCAATGAATAAGTTCTAGAGTTATTTGTTAGGTGGTGTGAAAGTTAACTGTTGTGTCCGTTTAAGTAAGAAAAAGCCGACTGATTGGTTTGGCATAGCTCTGGGTGTGGCCGAGGGGGTTTACTGAAGACAGAAGCCCCGCCCTGGGTGGGAGTGGCTGCGAAAAACAGACTTGTAACCTAAACAGGGAAACAAAGAAGGAAGGCTGCTTATGTTTCTTAGGAGGAACTTCAGTCTCACCATCACCTTGTATGTTGCCTCCTGGCTTCTATCATCGACACTGCCACCTCCCGATAGGGGCTCAAATGGGACTGTACAGCGAGCTGCAAGTCTGCCACGTTGCCTGGACCTTTAGGATCTCCAGAGGGCAGACAGCCCTTTTGAGCTCTTCCAGCCCCGGCTCTGTGAGCATCCCTTGCAGACCTACTTTGTAGATGCCTGTGTCTTTATGTATCTCACATTAAATCTGTTTCACTTGTGAGCACTGCTGCTACAGGTAGAAACACTTGCAATGGAGAAGCAAGTTCGTTAGAGCAGAGTGTCTTGGTGCACCACGGGAAACTGCATCCCCATTACATATACAGGGAAGGCATCTCTTAGGCAATGACACTGAAGCATTTGAGCCTGACTGTGGGAGGGAGCCCTACGAAGACAATTCTAAGTGGAGGAAAGAGCAGACACGTCAGCCCTGACGCACACACGTGCCTCCATATTTCCAAGGAAGGAACAGGTGCCTGAGCACAAGAGGAAGAGCAGAGGGATTTGCTAGGCAGTCAGAGAGGTCAGCAGTGGGCAGCTCAGGTACAGCCTTGGGGTCTTTATGAAATGTGTTACATGCAGGTCCAGGTGTGATAGGAATCTGCTGGTGCTTCTGAGGCACAGAGAACGTCACTTCAACCAATGTAGGAAGAACAAGTTACAGAGAAACAAGCAAGAACAGGAAAACTAGGCAGGAGGGAATGTCAAGTCAACCTAGGGGAGATGACAGGGGTGTGCATAGGGCTGCTGCCATGCAGGCGGCGAGGCTGGGTCATGCTCTTTGCTGATGAGCTGGACATGGGATGGAACAGGAAGGGTACTCAAGGCTGATGCCACCTGCTAAGCTTTTATGTAAAAGTGGCTTCAACTACTAAGCTGTTACACAATGGGGGAACAAGTTTTAGGAGAATTAGAAGTATCTGTCTCCTAGAATTAGTGTGAGAAATGAAAGCATTCAGTAGAGGTTTGTCTACAGAGAGGCCTTATGCGGTCTGTTTAAAATGTTTCCCAGGCGCTTGCGCTTAGGGCCTGTTTGCTAGCAGATGAGGTGTGGGATAGTGAATAGGTCATCAGGCTTCTCGTGTGATTCATCTATCAGTGGATTCCTAGGTGGATGGCAATACTGGAAAACGAAGGAAACACAGGGGTAGCGTGATGAGGCTGACGAAAGTGGCTTTCCGCAGTGAGGTCCCACCCTGGCATTGCTATAGTATGGGTAGAAAATGTGATTGGATCATAGGATGCTGTTCGTGTCACTGAACCCACCCCCCAATGAGTTAGGCAGCTCAGAGTGCCTTAGGAGGTAGGCCTGGTTCGCGGTGGGTCACCGGGTGCATTCCTGTCCCCAGCCCCACCCTTCTCTCTGCTTCCTGGAAGCCATGAATGCAGCACAGTTTCTTCCCCTAGGCCCTTCTGCCACCACCCTCCCCAGCCAGCTGACCAGGGACTAAAACTGAGAGGCAAAGACAAAGCTCTCCTAGTTTAAGGGGTGTTTGTACCACTGATGAGGAAGCGGCAAAGACAGAATCGCCATCCTGGCCCCAGCCCTGTCTCCAGTGTACAGTCACAGCAGTGAACACTCATCTAACAGTAAATTTCAAATATTGATACTATCATTACTGCCACCAGTATGAGAGTCCCTGCGTAGGTGTCACATGCGTGCCTTTGTCTCCATAATCACCGCTGTACCTTGGCTCAAGCCCTCATTACCTTAGATTCTTGCAATGGCCACATAGTTTCCTGCTTCTGAACTAGATGACTATTTAATCTGCTTCATTCACTGCAGACAGAGGATCTTTTCCATATGTGAATCTGCCTGTGTCTCTTCCTAGCTCAAACACTTCCGCGGCTCTGCATGCTTCGCGAATCAAGCTATGAGAATGGAAAGCAGAGGCTGAGACAGTCCTAGACTACTGCTCATCGATACTCTCCTCCTTGTTCCCAAATTCCAAAATCTAAATACTGTGAGTTCCCTAACATTATAAATATTGTATGCCTCTCTGCCTCTGTCCAAAACATTTAGATTTTAGTCCCACTGTACCTTATAAAATTGTACTTTTTGGTTTAAATCTTAACTAGGAATCACTTTTTCCACTGTAGCATTCTATAAACTCTCCAGAAGGAGTGGCACCTCCAAATGGCCTCATGTCTTGTACTTAGTTCTTTCATTGTAAGCAGCATGTCTCTTTCTTCATATAGAGAGAACCTGGTCATGTTCATGACTGTTTGTCTCTCTTACACAGTCATATGCCACATGAAGGCAGACGTATGTCTTCTTTATCTCTGAATCACTGTGTGTGAGTATTTCGTGGTATACGTATGTCCACATTGGTTTTCCTGATCTAAACTGATGTTTCGTGTGAGGAGAATTTGTCCACCATTCTGGAGGCCAGATGTTAAATCAAAGACTAGGGCCTTAGTATACTTTCTCTACTGTTTTGTGTTGTATGTCATATCATATACATCATGTCATACCATTCACATCATATCATATTATATCATAGCATATCCATTGCATCATGTCTGCTTAAGGTGTGTTTTAAGGAATTGACCAGACTTCTTTAGCTTACTAAAATTTTCTAAAGAGAGATTTATGCTGTGGAACATTCACATTTACACCACTTCCAATATTCCTTCCCATTTTTTGAGGCTATGGGCCTATCACATACAATTTATAATCATCTCTTCCTTGAATTTTAGCATTCATTTTCATTTAAATGAGACTTTCCTTTTCTGAGGACACAATACCCTCTGCACAGCGCATTTGGGTTCTAAGTGTGCACCCTCATCCTTTTAGTGCTGCCCGGGTACACATCTGTTATCTCTGTGGGTCATTTGGGATTTCCATTTAAAAATATTGCCACACACCCTTTTCCGTTTCTCAAAGCCATGGCGTTTTCACCTTTCAACAACAGCATGTTGAAGAGAAAGAAACATGTGATGCTCAACCCTATCATCATAACCACTGCAAGCTTACACTGATGGTTCCTGTATAATCCCAAGCACCATACTTTTTTTGAGGACTCACAATATGGATAATCAACAATTTCTTTCACTTACAACCATAGGAAAAATGAATTAATATTTAACATTTTATTAGTAGTAATGTTTTTCAAATTATAAAGAAGCTTATAGTTGTATAAAGAAATCAAAACTCTATCTTGGAATTTCTAAAAATGAACTCACAGGTGAAGTCTCCTTACGAGTGACACAAGAATGAGGAAGCAATATTATCAAATCTTCCAATTTCCTTATGCAAGAAAAATAGACCTTACCTGAAAAGAGTTGGATAAAATTGCATTTTCCTACAAGGTTTTGTTGGGGATAAAGCTCAATGACAGAAGCCTTGCTGACCATCTATGAGGTCTTGGGCTCAATTCCGGAACTTTAAAATAAAATGAGTAATCCATAAAACCCTACAATGCACATCTTGAGGGCCAAAACAAATGTACCTAAAATCTGATCAACAACCTCTATTCTCCAAAATAAATCCTTAAATCACCAAGGTGAGAGATAGCACAACTCCCCAAAAATCGATGCTGTCAATGTAAATATATTTTTCAACTAAATTCCATACTTGGTTTTAGGTTTTGAACAAAGTTTGAGAGAGGAAATTTAAATATTATCTTTCATTTTACAATTATTAAACAAGGAGATATGATAAAAGAATACCTTCATACTATGCAGAATACAGTCTGTCTCCACAGTGCAAGTGAAATCTAGTGTGCAGGTTTATCATTACATAATTATGCTGGCCAGACAGGCACCCCTTCAGTTACTTCTTTGCCAAGTAAATTTTAAAAATAAAATCCCAGTATGAAAGGCATTTTAAATAATTAAAAACTGCCATAACTGCTCTAAGCTACCTGGGAAGACATTATAGCAAATGTAATAGCCCATCACATTATGCTTTCCTTAGGAAACTGGTGACAAGTGGTCAGTCTGTCATGACAGGGTCCAATTAAAATTACACATCTCTGAAAGTTTTCTCTCCTCTCATATTTGTTATTTTAAATTTTTTAAAGTTTATTTTAAAAAATAAAAGAAGGAAAGCATATTAACAAAGAGACATCCATTTACAAAATAGTATAAGAACAATACAAGCAATAGTGAATTGCAGACAAAATGGAAGGAAATTAACAATGCCTGTTATATTACATATTGATATCTTCAAAGTGGTTTCTCAGGTAAACAAATACAGACTGCAAACTTGATCAAATAATTAATCATTAACTGATTCTTTCAGTAAAGGGATAGAAGTCAGTAGTACAACTATGTTAGCTATTCTGTATATACATATGGACATGGTTTCCCCTTGTTTCTTTTTTCTTTTCCCTAATCCCAGTTGCTCTTTACTTTTGAGCAGTTTCCTTTCATTTCACAATGTCTATCATACCTCTTAATTTTTTTTTCACTCTTTCAGGTTCTTATACTAGTGACACAATACATTGCTTACACATGGAGGTCTGATTTATTTCACTTATGAGTATGGTCTCTAGTTGTGACCATTTACTTTTAAAAGCCTTGAGTTTGCCTTTCTTTATAGCTGAATGATATTCCATTACATAAAAATACACCAATTTTTTTATCTGTTCCTCAGTGGATGGACATTTGGGTTGCTTCCACAATTTAGCTATGACAAATTGCTTTGCTATAAACATGGGTGTCATGTATCACTGTGATATGATGCTTTCAGATCTTCTGGAAAAATACTCAGAAGGGGAATAGCTGAGTTGAATAGGACCTCTAGACCTAGTTTGCTGAGGAATAGCCAAACCGATTTCCACAGTGGTTTCAACAGTCTTCATTTCTACCAGCAATGGAGAAGAGTTCCTATTTCTCCACAGCATCGCCAGCATTTGTTATTGGTTGATTCCTTAATGCTAGCCATTCTTACTGGGGTGAGATTAAATCTCAGTGTTGTTTTAATTTGCATTTCTTGAATGACTAATGATGTTGAACATTTTCTCATGTATTTATTTGCCATTTGTATTTCTTTATCTGAGAAGTGTGTATTCCTCTCAGATGCCCGTTTCTGGATTGGATCTTTGAATTTGTGGGGGCTGATGTTTTTGAATTCTTTGTATTTTCTAGATAAGACCTTTGTCTGAGGGACAGTCAGCTAGAATTTTTTCCAAATTTGGGGGTTTTCTTTTTACTTTGCTGGGGATTTCTTTAGATGTGCAGAAACTTTTCAGTAGGATGAGATCCCAGTTGTTGATTCTTTGAAGTATTTCACAGGCAGTTTGGTTTTTGTTCATGAACTCTCCTTTCATGTTGATAATGGAAATCTTTAGATTCTATTCCTTTGATATCTACTCCTGCACATTTTAATTTACTGGCAAATTTATCGTCCAATATTTGCTATTGGGAATTCTCAGTATCTATGCAGCAATTAAAAAATATGAATCTTCATACTTCACTTAGCATTGCAACAAGAGGACAGCCTTTCTAGGTCCTACTATATGGCTGCGTATTCTCATCACCTTACCCACATCTGTGTTCAGCCACAGATATGACAACCTTATGAAGGAATGTATGAATATATGCTATCGTAGACTAATATTGCCAAATCTTCAGGACCTCCATGTTCTCTCAAATTCTCACTATGATTTTAGAAATCTCTTACACATGTTTTGACTATGTGATTAATAGACTTTTTATTCACACAGAAAAAAGCATAATGTCCGAGAAAAGGCATATAAAAATAAATAAATAGATTTTGAAGTGGAAAATTTTGAAGTGAAAGAGGTCAAAGCTGCAAATTTATACAGTTAAAATTTTATTGTTGTTGAAATGTGTATTTATGCAATTAAACATATAATAATCCTCATTGAAATGTTCAGAAATATGAACTGAGAAGAACAAGAAGTTCGTATTTTTTAATTTTATTTTAAAGACAAAAGAATGGAGACATATAAACCAGAATAACACATAAACAATACAGGAAATACAAAATTATATAGAATATGGTAGGGAATTAGCACTGGATGTTGTATTACATAATGTTATCTTCACATTAGTTAACACATAAACATTAAAGGAAATACCAAATTGTAGAGAAGTTTGTATTTATGAAATGTTAACAACTTGAAATTGACAAGTCAATGCAGAGGCTGCTAAGTTAACCTAATTTATTTACAAAAACTAAATAGGACTAATAATAGCCAATTCCTACAAATCATTAAAGGCAGTCAGTAAGTTAGTTTTTCAGGAGTGATGAGCTGCTTTGGAAGAGACCACTGCTGACAAACAAGAAAGCATGAGTGTGAGAACTGCCAAAGCCTCCCCGGGACAGGGCAAACTGCGCACTAAATGTCAATGGCTGAACGGTATCCCTCTCAAACTGTCCTTCGACAGCCTCACACACTGGAGAGGCTTAGGGGGTAATGAAGTTACAAGGACACCATTCATGTGAACCCTGATCCCAACTGGCATGCGCTTTATAGGAAGGGAGATAAGGATACAAAGAGATACCAAGGAAGTGCGCTCAGAGCACAGACCATGTGAGGGCACAGCATAAAGACAGCAATTGACAAGCCAAGGAGAATGGCCTCAGGAAGAAAAGAAGTACCAGCCAAAATCTTGGTCTTGAACTTCTACCCTCCAGAAGTGTAAGAAAATAAATGCTGGTTGTTGAAGCTACCCAGTCTGTAACTTGGCATCACTCAGAAACTATTATAGTAGAAAAGGTGGAGTATTCAAATTTAGTGACACCAAAATGGGACTGAGAAAGCACCAGTTTCCACCCCGTGCATATAATTGGAGGAAGAGAGTGAGTCACACTTGAAGATCTATGCCAAGGAGCACAAACTTGGGCAAAACATCTCAATCTGCACTCTGAAATAAGGTAAAGTAATGTTCTATGTCAGGCAGTGTGTCCATAAGACAAGACCCAGATTTGGGACAGATTTCGGCCAGAGCTTGATAAGTCACCCAGTTGCTCCAAAGCTCCCCCACCTTTTGAAAGAGAAAAAAAAAAAAAAAAAAGACGATCCCAACCTAGCCTTCCTGAGTGGTTCCCCTTTGCCTCCCGGAATGGGCCAGACTGTGAAGGTCAACCTCGCCCTTATCACCACCCTAAATGGGCTAAACCATGAAGGCCAACCCCACCCTTATCTGGTTTGGCAGGGACCAGATGTTCTACTAGCCAGCCATAATGGCTGTTCCAGCCCATAAACACCCTTCCCAAAGAAGAATTTAAAATCCCAGCACTTTGCACAGCTTGCTGCTGTTCTGGTCTGCTGGGCATCCCAGCTCCTTACCCCTCCACCATAATAAAAATCCTTCTCACATCAGACAGTCTGGTCTGGTTTGTGTGGGTTGTGGCAACCTAGACGTGGTCAACTATCCAGTTGTACAATCAGAGCTAAGCCTAGCAAAACTTAGATCTAGGGTAGGAAGGGCGATAAGAAGTCTGTGCGATAAAAGGCCCTTTCTGTGCTGAGTGAGGTTTAGGAGAGGACATGCATTCTTGACTACCAGTCAGATGGGAATCGAGAAAGGTGGACTTCCCAGAGTTTTGCAAAGCTAGAAGCTACCATACCCAGAGGCCCCTTGGATTCCTTCCATGTCAACATTCTCCTTACCAGTACATCAGACATTTTGTTTTGTTTTGTTGGGTTTTTAAAAATCTAAATGACCAGACACAAGACTTAAGAACTTTGGAGGGTTGGTGGACAGGTGATGTGGACTCAAGTGAGAGTACAGATTTTTGACAAACCCATTAGCTAGAGTTCAGTCAGTGGATTCTAGTTCTAGGAGACTTTCACTTAGTTCAGCTTATCTTTTTTTTTTTTTGGACAAGTGTTAATTTAAATGTTAAGATGTGTGGAAACTCAATAATGTGACCTTTTTTCTCCCACACTTGATTCATTAACTGATGCTAGAGATGGATGTGGGGGGGATGATGTGAACGGAGGACAGATTGAAGTGAGACTTGGGTGAGCTACAGAGGAAGAAGAAGAGCTGAGAAGGGTGGGCTAATGCAGTTAGATAATCTAGAAACCAAACACACTTGCTACCCTTTTATAATGTATGTAGTTTTATAAAAGTTTCATTAGCAAACTCAAGAAAAGTTTAAAACATAATTTCAAATTCTAAGAAAATTTTCATATATGTAGCAGGAAAATATATTTACTGGGAAATGCTGCATATTTTCATGTAAAGCAGAAAGGAGGAGTTCAAAACCTGCAATGTGTAGCTCCATAGGATATGAAAACTCCAATGTGGATGGAGACTTTGCCCATTAGAAATGGGATACAGTTTAGATTGGCACGTGCGTGCATACACACACACGCACACACACACACACACACACACACACACACACACACGCACGCACACGCACACACACGCAAAGCATTGAAGTCAGCCATCCTGAACAAAGGTTATAAATTAGGTATGAAGCCCACTTGAGTGAGACTGGTTGAAGGTGAAAGAGAATTTGAGGGTGCTGGGTTTCCCAGGAAGGAGATTCTGCAGCAGAAATGAGGTCTCCACTCAGAATGGATATTAAGAGGTGCTCTCAGCGTCAGCATCAGTGGCAGAAAAATAAAAAGAAACAAGCCTGGAAAGGGGAAGAAAACGGGCTCTGCTCTTGCCTCAACCACGCTCACCTCACGGAGACTGTAGAGCCGCAGTGAACCTTCAGAGCTGCAGCAGCAGCGCTGAGCCCTGCACTGGTGCACTGACCTGCTCGCGGAGTGTCAGCTTCCCCTAGGAAGAATAGTGCATTTCCAGAGAGGACTGAAGCTGGTGGGCACCTGGGGGACACAGCAAGCGTTATGACATCTGCTTCAGTACACTCCTTTATTGCTGAGATTTGCTTCTCCAGCATTCTGGTACACATATTTTTCTTAAGAAAAATTAGAAGATGAAGGTCAGTGGTAGAAACTACAGACGCACTTGTTTTCGGGAGCCAAAGCTAATAGTCATGGCCACCTCCGTACATTACATTCTTTTTTTAACATTTATTTATTTGTTATTATTGGGTGTTTTGTTTCTGCTTTTCTTTAATGTATGTGTTGCTGGAGACCAAACCCAAGCCTTGTGCATGCAAGGCAAGAGCTCTGCCGCTGAACCACATCCCCAGTTGCATACATTATATTCTAAATTAAAGTTTTCTGTCTTCCCCTGGCACTTCAGCTGGTCTAGGCAGCTTGCCAAGTAATGTGATTGTGACACTGAACCCCATAGGGTGTGTGCATGCCTCCTCAGGCCATGGTGGATGTACGTTCTAGTCCATCTGCAGTCAAATTTGAGCAAGAGAACAACAGTAGGTACCCAAGTGAGTTACCTGGAGCCAACCAGTTTTCACCCTGGCCTCGAACATCTTGGGCGGGATGGTGACTCCTCTCCTTGACCTTTGCTTCCTTCACACAAGGAGTTCCAAGTCTTTAGGTAATGTACATCATTTTATAGGACTTTGTTGCATGCCTAGATTGAGTATTCTCCCTTTGGAAGTCAGAAACTTTCACCCTAAAAATTTTAATGCACTCCCAACGCAAATACCATTAACCTACCTCATAGATCTAGAGAAAACATTCCTGAAACTCATTTGGAACCAGAAAAGAACTAGAATAGCAAAAACAATTCTGAACAACACAGGCAAATCAGGGGGCATCACAATTCCAGATCTGAAGTTATACTAAAAGCTACTGTGATAAAATCAGCACAGTGCTAGAACAAAATCACTGGAACAGAACAGATGAAGACGCACCCCAAACACACTCAGCCACCTGATCTTTGACAAAGAGGCCAAACATGCTCACCGGAAGAAATAGCCTCGTTAATAAGTGGTGCTGGGAAACTGGCTCTCCACACGCCAAACACTATAACTACACCCGTATCTATCACTATGCGCTCAACTAAAGTCAAAACGCATCAGGGACCTAAATATTAAAATCGAAACACTGACTTTACTGAAAGAGAAAGCAGGCAGAAGTCCCAAACACATAGGTGTGGGCAGAGAATTCATGAACAAAACCCAGATCACAAGGGAAAGGAAAGAAAGAATCAATGGGGTCTCACCTTATTAAAAAGTTTTTGCACAATAAAAGAAATCACCAACAAAGTGAAAAGACAACCCACAGAATGGAAAAAAGTTGTAGCCAGTTTTCTGAAAGACAAATGACTCATATCTAGAACATATAAAAATTGAAAAAATCATTCTTCCAAATTCAAAGACTCAGTACAAAAATGGGCATCTGAGATGAATGCACACCCCTCAGATGAAAAAAATTACAAATGGCCAATAAATATACGAAAAAATGTTCAACATCATTGACCATTCAATAAATGCAAATTAAAACAATACTGAGATTCCATCTCACCCCAGAAAGAATGGCTATCATCAAGAAATCAACCCATAACAAATGCTGGAGGGGCTGTGGGGAAAAAAGGACCCTTCTCCACTGTTGGTGAGAGTGTAGACTGGTGAAACCATTGTAGAGATCAGTCTGGAGATTCACCAGAAAACTAGGATTTGAGGTCCCATTCAAACCAGCCATTCCCCTTCTGGGAATTTTCCATAAGAACTGAAAACTACAGCGATATATGTGCACCCATTTTTATATCAGCACAATTTGTAATAGCTAAATGTTAAAACAACCCAAATACCCATCCACTCAGGAATAAAAAAGTGTCATATTTTTACACAATGGAGTACTAGTTGGCTATAAAAAGATAAACTCAAGGCTTTTATAGGTAAATTAATGCAACTTGAGACTATATTTCTAAGTGAAATAAATCAGAACTACATGTGTAAACATTATATTATCTTCCTGTGTAAGAACCTGAAAGAGTAAATAAAACCAACAAGGTACAATAAATATTGTGAAAGGGAAAGAAATTGCTCAAAGGGAGGTAACAACTGGGATGAGGGAGAAAATAAAGAAAGTAGGAAGGGAAAAAATATATATGGATATACAAGGATAGCTGGGTAATTGCAAAGCTGATGTCTATTGGCTTATTGAAAGGAACACTTAATGTTTAAATTTTTTTATCAATTGTGTATGCTTGTGCTTGTATCTGGTAATACGAATGACTAATTTGAAGATAACAATATGCAATATAACAACCACTGGTGAATTCCTACAATCTTGATTAGTGAAACTGTATCATTTCTAATTTTTTCCACTATTTTTTATTCTCTTTAATGGTTTGATCAATCTTGTATTCTTACGTCTGGCAATCTTAGCAACCTCATTGAAGATAACAATACATAATATAACAATTGTTGTTAGTTTCCTATCATCTTGTTTTGAAATCTTTTTTATCTTTTGTATCTTTTTTATTGTTTTGGTGTTGTGCCGTTTTTATCTTTGTTATTGGTTTGCTTTCTTCTCTCTTTAAAATAAAAAGTAAAGAAAAAATATTTATAATTTCCAAACTGAAAAGAAAATCAATAAATGAATAAAAATTATATCAAGTAAAACAAATGAAAATATGAAGAAAACTAGGCAAAAGGATGGCAGAGAATAAAGAGGTGTAATGAATATGCTGATAATCACAATAAATACAAATGGACTAGATTTATCATTTGAAGTTAAAAGATTGATAATTTTCAAATAATCCAGGGATGTACTTTTTTATAGGACACATGTACATCATAATGATAAATGATATTTGAAAAAAACAGAAAACAAAGTGGGTAAAATAGATTAGACAAAACCAGTATAAATGTATAATATAAAAATAAATGATGCTTTAAACTCTATTAGTTATACAACTTTTAGCATAGTAAATATGAATTGGATTTCCAAGAATATATGTCTAAGCATGCATACACCTAATAAAATAACTCTAAAATGTCAAAAACAATAACGCACTCAGGAAAACATCAAGTAAATATTATAATACTGAAAATAGTGAGGAGCTTATAGTTTTAGTTCCTGACATTAGATTGCTATTCTTTTTTCAGTTATTTAATGGAATGTACCAAACCATGTCAAATCTTAACAGTATAAACACTATTTAACTGACTCTTGGATATGCAACCTCAACAGAAGCAGCAGTAAGAGCTGCTCCCTGCTCTGCACAGCACGAGGCGAGGCTGAAGGGCCGGAAGCTGTAATCATCTGAAGCCTTCATAACCTGCAGATCCGGAAATCGATGTTACCAGAACTCTGGTCAAGACACCTAAGTGTGGCTGGAGATTCTTCATGACAAGACATAATGGCTGGGAAGCATGGGAGAAGGGCTGGGGGAGAGGAGACAGAGTCTACAAACTTCTTGTTGATGAAGGAAGAAATGAGTCTGAGAGGGCAGGTGGGACTAGAAGTATGGACTCAGCCTCTTTAAAAGCTGGGGTGTTCTACACCTTCATACTAGAAATACATGGAGAAACATCTTACCAATTTGACAAAGTTACTTAAGCTTAACTAATTTGCGTGCATCTGACTTTAACCCAGCCTTCTTGGATAGACCGTGGAGGCATTGCCTTGTCTCTCACCTCTCTTTCCAAAGGTACAACACCATTATCTAATGTAGTCCTGTTATCCGAAGCAGTACTTCCTTTGTTCACTACGTGTTTTCAATCCATAATGATTACATTTGTTTCTTTTCTCGTTAGTACGTGTTTCCAGCACATAACGATTACATTCATTGTGGGGAGTTGGGGCACACACAACACGTCTGAATTACCTTGACTTCTCCTGCCATTCCCTTCCTTTAAAAGCAGGACTTTATTTATTGATATATGAAAGAAGTTTTAAAAATTGCATTAGCCTCAAATACAATCAAATGTACACACAATAAGGGTAATTTACAATGACCAATAAGGACTTAATTTAT
Organism: Dinomys branickii; assembly: GCA_004027595.1. NCBI lineage: Eukaryota > Metazoa > Chordata > Mammalia > Rodentia > Dinomyidae > Dinomys > Dinomys branickii. Next base: position 191,102 of record PVLD010000788.1, read on the forward strand.
CTTGGCTGTGCTTCAGAAATTTAGGGTCAATAGCCTTAGTCCAGGCACAGAGCAGGAAGAGGTGAGCACAGCTGTGTTTAGAGTAGGCAAGGTATGTAGAACCGCTGATGAGGGATGCATGCACTCAAGGATATACAACTGCTCAGTCTTGCTACAAAATTGAACTGAGTTAAGAGGAAATGCCATCGCTTCTCCCTATATGTGTAACTAGTTAATTTTGCAGGATGTGCCGTATCACTGAACCAAACTAAGTCTGTGACAGTGGACATAGCTGCTGGACCATTCCATCTTATATGTAAAGAGAACTGGAATTATGATTTTAAAACCATATAACATGTGATTATAATTTTCTTAGCATTTTCTTTGTAAAAAATGTAAAATATAAAATATAAAATATAAAAGTTATAATAAAAAGTAATGAAATTCTGAAAAAAAATTGCATTTGCAATGGGCAACAAACATAGACTATTTTATACTTGTTTTTCAGTGAGTTTCTGTGGCTGTTAAAACTTTAGTCCAGCAAAAAAACATGGATAAGGCAAGATACTTTACAAAATTCTCAGTTAAAGCTCAGTGGAGGAATAAAGAAAATTCTTATTTTGTTTCAAAGATACAGTTTTACTTAATGAATGGTAAATCACTGATGTACAATTATATGAAAGTTTCACTAGCAATACACTTGAACAGTGTTTTGTTAGCTGTTTGTTTCTTTCTCCTTTGCTTTCTTCCACATGATAGCAGCTATGAGTAATGTTCCCATACTTCAGCCATAACTGTATTTAAGTCATGGTCCCAATGACAATGACACTTTTTATACCCTTTTTCCTCCATAGCATCCTCCACTGCACTGTGCTCTTTTATAACTGTTAAACAAAAGCATGAGTTGCACATGTTAATTAGCATCGTGTAATGTTTGACACATGCCATGTTACCAGCTTCCTTTGCTGTGACTAATAGATTAGAAAACTATTCAAAAGGAAAAAGGTCTATTTTGGCTTGGAGTATCAGAGGTTTGGGCCATTTTCGGGTGACTCCAGGACAGACACTTCAAGGCCAAAGCAAACTGCAGAGTGAACTTGCTTAACTCATTGCAGCCAAGGAAATAGCAAGAGTCAGAGAATCCTAACTGCTCCATCCAAGAAGCTGGAAGGGTCAGAGTAAGAAGGACCAAGCATGCAGCTCAGTCCAACACTAAAGACCTGAAAGTTCCCTTGAGAGTCACTGGTATAAACTTTCAGTGAAACATCTAAAGCTGGAGTCTGATGCCCAAAGTGGATATGCGTCAGCAGCAGAAGATGCTATGAGGGGAATGTAACATGCGAGGACTGGCTGCCTTCCTCTTTGTTTTCCTTTGTTCCATCAGACTATAAGCCTAATGGACAATGCTGGCAAATGTGTGAGTCTCTTCCCCTCAGTGTACTGACCTACACAGCAATCCTCTCTGGAAGGGTCCCCACAAACACAGAAGTGTGCTTGCCTACTTTGCTAGAGGTTTCTTAATTTAGTCAAGTTGACATGTAAGATTAACCACCACACATGGATATATTGTATGGTGTTCAAACTGTTTAAACATATTTATCTCCTCCATTTATCAATTGTTTGTGGTGAAAACTGTCAAAATTATTTTCTTCTGGCTTTGTGAAATGTACAGTATGGCAGCTCATTGTTACCTATAGTCATCCTCCTGTGCACTTGTACCTCAGAGCTTCTTGCCCCATCTAACCATAATTTCACTCCCATGATTAGATATTCCCTACACCTTCCTGCCCAGTGTCCTGGTGCTGGTGACCACCATTCTACTCTCAACTTTTGTTTTTGATGCATATCTTTATGAAAAGTAAACAGCCTGAAAGAAACCTACTTTAAAAAGAAACAGATTCAAAAACAGCAAAGGCCTAAATTTTTGAGTCTAATGGAAAGGAAATAGTTCTATTCATGTCTTCAGAATCATATTGTCCAATTAAGAGACATTTTTCTCTGTGAGACAATATCTCATTTGCAATGGCATGGTGTTTTAAAAGTCTGGAGTAAAAGAGGAATTATACATACATAATTAAATTTCTTGTTTATTAAATCAAGCTTTGTTGATAAAATGGAATTCAGAATATCTTACTAGGAACAACAGCAGGCCCAACCAGTCATGATAGCAAAAATGTGGCAATCTTCTACTTTATATAGGAAGCTGCTGCTTATCAGTTAGTAATTAAATTGTAAAAGAGGTGCAAAGAAGTAGGCATTTCAGCCCCAAGGTTTCTCTTCATATGAATCTGCTGTATTACCTGCCACACTCGTGGCCATGTGGAGACGACACCCCGAGAGGCAGCGAAGTGAAGGGGACACAACGCCTGTGCCAGTCCTCTGCCGAGGGCACAAAGGCCGTGTCCACAGCTACTTGAATGTTCAGCTTTGTGAGGTGGTGAGATTATTCTCTGTCATCACATACATGTTTGCACATCCAGTTGACGTGGCTGCTGCTCTCCCTGTCCCAACCGCAAGTCCAAACACTATGTAACTTCAAAGGACTATGTATCTGTGGCATCACACAGGCAAAACATTTCTTGTGTCTTTGATAGTGATGGTAAAGCAGTTCATAATTAAATATGAGTGTTTTGTACAAGGACAATTACACTTTACAAAAAATATCAACAACAAAAATTGCTGAAGTCTGATTTACAACATGAACTATGGTTTAAAATCAAGTTTATACAAGTCTCAAATTTACAAAAAAAAGTCTGTTCTGGGCTAGCTGCGTACTGCTGAAGTTCTCTTGTGTAATCACTCTCACCCAAGTCATAGCTCCCCTTCATTAAAGTTGTGCGTGGGTGTTAAAAGGATCAACAAAATTGAGCTGTGCTCTCCTTTGGAGGTAAACTCCATGACTGGATGAGCAGTTTTACCACATATCTTCCATTGGTGTAGAGTCGGTATGATGATTTTTGTAAGGATTCAGTCTATTCTAAATTTCTTCAGTTATACTCCACTTGCTTGCCAATTCACCCCGGGGGGGAGACTGGGGATGCTCTCACTTGCTAAGGTGCACATCACATGGAGTGAGTCTGGGATGCCTCCCCCTGGCTTCTTTATGATTTCTTCTGCTCTGCATCCCAGGTACTTGTTCAACTCTGCCTTCTTCTTTACTGGAGTTTCTGGAGATACTTTTGGTGCATTAGGAAAACAGATCAAAATGGCAGTCATGTTGTCTTTACTTCCCTTATACAAATAGGTGTCAACTACTTCATGGTACACTTTCTCAAGATCATCAGTGACTTCAAGCCTGGATCTTACAGGCTCTGATACTCCAAGCCTGGATCGTTTCCCATAGCATCCAGATACCATCACATGCAAGAATAATGAACTGATCATCTTCTTCAGATTTCTCAATATCATGGACTTCAGGCTCTGGTGAGACAAGCTGCTGTGTAGGGCCTTCTCCAGGGACATATTTGTAATCAAAATCCCCAAGGGCCTTGGATACAGTCAGAGAGCCATTCACTGATGAATTATTACAGAGCCACATGCATTCTGAATTCATTCTTTTTCCAGCGGATTACTTGGTTGTGCTCTTGGGTAGAGAAGTGAACTTTTCTGTTCCTACAGAGTAGATCTCTGGAGTCTCCATCATTAATGAAGTAAGTGTGTTGGGGAGAAATCAACACACCCACAGCTGTTGACCTACTTCTGTCTGCACATCTTCTCCAACCTAACTCTCATGTGTTCCTTAATCTCCAGAAAACCTGCTCTGATTCCATTCTTTACACCTTCCACAGAACGTGCTCCTGAAGACCCTTTAAAATCCTGGTTATTGGTGATGTGATCTAACAAATGCTCACTGCAGTATTTGGCAACCTGAGAACCAGCATGCCCACCATACACAGCAAAGAATGATCATGTCTCAAGTCCACTTAGCAAACCAATCACAGCCGTACGTGCATCTCCCATTTCAACTCACCACCTTGCATGCTGCTTAGCCCACACCTCAACCCATTACCCTGCCCCTGGGCATTATACTTTTCCATCTTTGGCTTGCTTAAAAATGCTACCATTATGTCTTGGTCCTCTAGGTCCGGAGCAGCCAAGGGCAGGTGGTCCTCTGGTTGGCCCAGGGGGCTACAGCAGCTCCGGAGGGGGCTTGGAGGAGACTTGCGGTGGTGGAGGGTAGAGGGGGGAACAGCGGGGAGGCCACTGAGTCGGGCCCCAGCTCTCTGTGCCCTTGTGGTTCAGATCATCCAGGCAGCTTCTGTGAGGTCAGCTTTTATAGCATTCACGCGTGAGTGAGGCCCTGTGATACTTGTCTCTGTGCCTGACCCATTTCATGTCTCACAATGATCTCCAGTTTTAGCTGTGTTGTCACAGATAGCCGGATTTAGTTCTCGTTATAGGTGAGCAGTATTGCATTGCACAGATGTACACATTCTCATTAACAGTGCATCGGCTGATGGGCATTAAAGTTGTCCCCTCTCTGGGCTATTGTGAGCAGTACTACTGTAACAGGGAACATGAGGTTGTACTATATACTTTTTTTTTTTTTTTGGCGGTGCTGGGGATCGAACTCAGGACCCTGTGCTTGCTAGGCAGGCGCTTATTCCACTGAGCTATATCCCCAGCCCTGTACTATATACTTGATGATTAAAATTGAACACAACTGTTTATGAAAAATTTCATGTTAGAAGTGACATATTTTGCCAGGAATAAAAAGGTACAGAAAATTAGAATAGCACAATTAGTAAGTTTACACTAAAAGAAATATAAGGACATTCATTTTCTCTAATAATTACAGAAATACACTTCTTATAAGCACATAGGAGCACTTTTGAAAATTGGTATTAGTTCATAAAATAACATATGTTTCCATTTAATATATATCTTTCATTGGGTTTTCTCATAAATTTTATAGTGTTTAATGTAAGTTCTATTTTATGCCTGTCATTGGTGTGTAGAATACACTTTTTATGTAAATCATACATAGGAAACTTGCTGAACTCCTTTAAATACATGCCTGCAGCTTCTCGCTGGATTCTCTGTGAAAGAAAATTATGTGGACTTCAGAAGAGGACCAAACAGACCTGAGGCACGTAGCCAGGTCTGACAGCCTTGTGAACTTTGTTCTGGGGAGCTGGGTCCGGGTTCTTCCTTGGGTTCCATCACTCCCAAGCCATCTCCCCTTCTAGCCTGCCTCTCCCACAGCACATCGCAGATCTGAGGCTCACAGCGCACTTCCCACTATTCTACACGTGAGCACGAGTGTGTGAGGGATGGATACATCCTGGCCGACAGTTGCTGTGTTAAAAGCCTCGTTGAGAGGAAAAGCAACTGTTGTCCTCTTAGTTCATCGTCACCGTCATTAGCACCTCCGTCACCCACGTCACTCTTCTGTTATGAAGACGTATGTTCTCCTCTAAGAGACCATCTCCATCACCCGTGCATTAGGAATCTGGTAACTCACTTTTGACCTCTTACAAAACTTGCAAACTGGTTGTTCATGAGCCATTGGACTGGATTTGGCTGCCTATCCCAGAAAAAGGATTTTTAAAACAAATCCTACAGTGGTGTGGGGGTACTGCACTCTGTGATGCTCAGGTGAACATACACGCAGCTCTCCCATGCAGCACAATGCAGTTGTGTACACCGGTGTGACGTTCTTAAAAATGTGCACACACTCTGCTGTTCACTGTCCCCAATGTGTAAATGCAGAGCTCGTTCCTGTGTCCCTCGGGGACAGGTACTGAGATGCACAGCAAGCTACTATTATGTTAAAGTAAAAATTATAACAGTAAAATTTAGAAAAGTAAATTTCATTTTAATCCATTCAAATGTAATAAATGTGAACAGTTTATTAATACATTTGTTTAACATTCGTTTTGCTCCACACAGTCTTAGCGTCCTAAATATCTGCAGATTAGTTTTCAGAATCCGCACACTAGGAGCAAAGGCCTGAAATCTTATAACTGAACCAAGTAATCAGTGTTAAATATCATTAAAAATCAGATAATTCAGGGATGAGTTTCATAAAATATATCTCATCTGAAATTATCGACATATTAGTCTATCCTATCATTCTCATACTTAAATAAATACTCGGACAATCAAGGATGTAAAGTATCCATACAGACAGTAGTAACAAAAAATCTATATTTTTCAGACAACAGGTTCTCTTTCTCAGATTCAGAAAACAGGCTAAATTTAGGTTCTTGTGTTAAAATCTTTTTTGTGGATATCTTACGTGGAATTAATCAGATGGTTTTCTGACTATCAAACAATGAGCTTCTGCAGACAAGACATTACAGACACGCACAGCTTTGTGGCGAGGATGAGAAATCCCTAAGAACAAAATTCACTGAATAAGAGACAGAGACAAAGATGCACGAACATATAAGGAAATCATTTTCATGCGCAAGCTGCCTGAGAGTAGATGCAGATTTGCATTATTAATGAATTAGAATTTAGTTCAAGTTTCACATTCACCAATTTTTAAGCAATTAAATATATTTTCTGTGAATCTGCAGAAGGACTATGTAAGAAATCCAGATCTTATTATTAACATGTACAGTAAAATTACAAAAGTCATTTTTAAATTTGAGTTATTTTAAAGTCCAAAAGGAACCAATATGTGAAAAGATCTTGATTTGGAAGCTCTCGTTCTACTCAGGGTAAATAAACAACTCAATATATAACATGCTGTGTGGTAACAAGTGCTGAGAAACACACAGGGCAAATTAAATTTGTTTGTTCTAGTCTTCTACCCAGCAAAGAAAAGTCAAGTAGTCCTCCTCGGCAAGCAGCAGCTGCTGTGGGGGTGTGGAAGGCGGAAGCTGCTGATGGAAGTGGCTACCGAGAGAGAGACCAATTCCAGAAAGAGAAGCAATCTGACAAGTACTCCGGCAGGGAAACCAGAGTGTGGGGCTGAGAAAACGTAGCTCCAGGGCGAAGAGAGGTGGTAGGCTCCAGAACTCATAAGATTTTACTCTGAATTTCACTGCATGCCATGAGGCATTATCAGAAGGGGAAGAAAATAGTCTTAAGTGTGAGCAGGATCACCACGTATGGGAAAGAATTGAGTAAGGAATAGGAAGGACAGAATCAAGAAAACTGTTCTGCTGTGGTAGCTTCACTGGTACCTGAACATATTGGGCGTGAAAATAATGAAAAGTGGTCAAATTGGGTTTCTATCAAAGACAGACCTAAGTCTTCAACAAGCTACTAGATGACAAATTCAACAACATATTGAAAGGATGACTCACCATGACTGAGTGGATTTACCCTTGAGAAACAAGAACAGTGCAGTATGTGCAACTCAGTTAACGTGATGTATCACATTAACACAATGGTGGATAAAAAGCGTGTGATCTCATTACATGTAGAAAAATCATTCGACAAAACCCATATCGTTCCATGATAAAAAAAGTCTTAACAAATCAGACGTAAAGGGAATATGCTTCAACAGAGTACACACCATACATGACAAGGCCACAACTCATGCTGAAAGTTTTTCTTTTCAAATAGGAAAAGGCAAAGATGCCCCCTCACTGACTCTACTCAGCACAGTGCCAAGTCCGTACCAGAGCAATTGGGCAAGAAAAAGAAATAAACTGGAAAAAGACAACACGAAATTATTAGCTTGCTGCTAATATGTTTTATACATAAAAACCCTTAAAAAAGGAGAAACTATTTGAACAAAAGAATATATAAATATGCAGAACATAAAATCATTACACACAAATCAGTAGCAGTTTTATACACTAATCACAATGTCGTTCTGCCCGAAGTGACAGGTCCTGAGAACAAGGTACCCGTGGATGTACAGAAAAGTAAGAGAAGCAAAATAAGCAAAAGTCTGGGATTAGGTGGTTTATAGCCTCTTGGACTGCAGCTTTGATTACCAATCTCTGTCACCTTTCATTGAGGGAGAACCAAGGGCATAATTAATACAAATGGGCGGATACCAAATGTTTTAGCAAGGATAATTAAAGGATTATCCTTCTCCACATGTAATCCAACCCACGCCTGTAATCCCAGCACTCACGAAGCTGAGACAGGAGGATTGTAAACTCAAGGCTAATCCGGGCTGTATAATGAAGTCTTACCTTAAGAAACTCTAACAAATAATAAACAAATCATTGTGTCCTCAATGCATTCTAACCAAAGAATGTGCTTCTCTTTATCACAAACTTCTTTTTAAAAGAAATCAACAAAACAATCTCATTTACCATAGCTACAAATTATAAATCAAAATACTTAGGAATAGATTTATTAGAAGAGATAAAAATATCTGAATGCTGAAAACTATAAAATATTGAAGAAAGAAACTGAAGAAGACAAAACAGAGACATTCTGTGTTCATGCTTTGGAAGAATATTTTTCAAGTGTCCATACTACCTAAGGCAATGTACAGATTCAAGAATTCTGTAAGAATTCTGACATTTTGTCACACACATAGAAATAAAATAATAAAATGCAAATGGAATTACAAAAGTCCTGCATATCTATAATACTATGTCTATAATACTTCTAAAGTAAAAAGAAGTTGGAGGTATCAGATTATATACTTTCAAGCTATATTACAGGCTTATAGTCATTTAAAATAACATTCAACTAGAACTCAATAATGAGACAAATGACATGGATAGATAGTCTCAAAAGAGGACATACAAATGACCAACATATCAGTATGTGAAAAAAGTTCGAAATCATTAGTCATCAGAAAGATGCAAATTAAAACCACAGGAGCGAACACCTCTCAATTACCAGAATGGCTATAATAAAAAAGACAACAAAGAATGAACGTGGGTGAGGGTGACAGTTGGTATCTAGACCTCCTTCCAAACTCGCGCTCACAGGGGGCTTTGGGTAGTGTGCATCTATGGCTAAGTGTAGGGTTGGGAGCTGGGTCCTGATCAGAGGAGACGGGTACTGGGGACAGAGCCTGGAGGGTCTCTCTCCCTCCTTCCCCCTTTGTCATCTCACTAGGAAGTGTCTCATGTCTTGGGCCCTACCTTGGAGCCAGCAACTGTGCACTGAAACCTCACAGACTGAGCCCTAATAAACCTTGCCTCCTTGAATTTCTGGGCGTTCCAGTGAGAAGGAAAGCAACCAGGACAATGAAGCTGAGGAAAGAAGGAACCTTTGTCACTATTGGGAGGAATGTGAATTAGTGTAAGCATCATGGAAAATTATATGAAGATTTGTCAGAAAACTAAAAGTAGCAGCAAAATCCCCCTTCTGTAACATGCACCTACATGTCCAAAGTCTCTGAAGTCAGAATGTCAGAGTTAGCGGCACAGCAAATATTTACAACAGTCAAATCACTGTGTCTCCGCCAATGGGTGAGTAGAAAGAGCAAGTGTGGTGTATGTGCACACAGTGGGACACTCTTCAGCCTTCAGAAGAACTGCATCCTCATAACATGATGAACAAGAGCAGCATCACGTGGTGAGAAATGAGCTGGAAACAAGAGATACACAACAGCCCCTATGCGCAGAGCTCAAACAAGAGCACCCGGATGGGAGAATCACGACCACCAGGGTTTGGGAAGAGGGGACTGGAAATATGTTAATCGAAAAGAACAAGATTTCAGCTACACGTAAAGAGTAAGGTTTCTTGTTTGAGATCCATTGCACAGCATGATAACTATAGTTAACAACAAAATGCATATGTCGAAATTACTGAGAAAGTAAATTTCATATATTCTCACCAAAAAGTAAATAATTGTGGTGATATGTTAACTAGCTTAATTAATCACTGCAATATATATCATAGATATACATGACTGATGCATATGTATATCTTAATATCACTGCGAGCCCCATAAATGTATAACATTGTAACTTGTTAATTTACAGTAATAAATGGAACCAGAAGGATTGATTGGCGTTGGGTCATAAAGTAAGAGTCACTAGGCAGGACTGTAAGAGTTCTTCCCTAGTGACTAATGCTCTTTTAAATTATTATTTTCTTATTCTCTTTAGCGATTTCATCAATCTTCTGTTCTTACATCCGGTAATCTGAGCAACTTCATCAAAGATAACATTATGTAATGTAACAACTACTGTTAATCTCTACCATTTGGTTTGAAACCCTGTATCATTTCTAATGTCCTTGCTTTGTGTTGTTTGTGTTTTGCTTTTGTTCTTTTTATTTTTGTACTATGTTCTTTAAAATTAAAAAATAAAAGATCTAAAGTTTAAAAATTTAAAGAGTCAGAGATTACTGCAAAGTTACTAAATTGTGTAACATAAAATGATTAAAAACTTTAAAATAAATAGATATGAATTGGTTGTGGTGCTGCCCCTCCGGTTTGGATTAGCAGTTTTCAGGGCTGGGGATATAGCTCAGTGGAATAAGTGCTCGCCTGGCAAGCACAAGGTCCTGAGTTCAATCCCCAGTACCCCCCAAAAAAAAAAAAAAGAAAAAAAAAAGCGCTACTAAGTCTTAGTCCTGGATTGGCAGTTTTCAAACAGGACATGAGACTGTATCAGGATGTTTCACGGAGCAGCACTGTCCTCAGTGCATGGTACAGGATGGGATGAAACTGCTAAGATTTCACCAAGTTACCCGGGGATTTCAGTGTGTGCCCGAGTTAAGAGCTGCTGTGCAAATACAGGAATCCTCTTGGGGTTATTGATTAGTAGCTAAAGTAATTTTCAACAGGAGCCAAGAAGAAGAGGAGGAGGAGAAGGAGGAGGAGGAAAATAAATTCATTTTCATTCTATGTTTATGGACTATTGGGATTTTTATTTACCATTACTGGGTAACAAATCAATCTTTTTATTAAATTGATATTAAGTTATTATTTCTTTTTTCTGACATATTGTTATCTACAAAGAATTAACTCAGAGAGTAAACACATCCCCCAGTCTCTTGTGTTGTATTCAAAAGCTGCATAAGTCTAGGGGACTATAACCAGTTGGGGAAGTGTAATATGTAATTCTCTTAGTAGTCATACAGAGAGAGAGAGAGAGAGAGACAGAGAGAGAGAGAGGCTTGCTGGTACAATGGAACACCAAGCGTATATTTTCTGCTTTGTTACACTCACCCTCTTACTCTTGAAAGCTTTAAATTTCCTGTTGTGCTCTCATTCTTCCAGCAGAGGAAATTGTACCACCCACACGCATCACGCTGTGATTTCAAATCCTAGTGGAAATTCAAGAATGTCATTCCAGGAAATAGTAAAATAGAGAAGGGAAAGCAGGTCCTGAATCTGGGTCATCTCGGCTGCTGCTGGCTCAGAGACAAGCCCAGGAAGCCCCAGACTCCTGGGAGCTGGGGTCCTACCGGGTTTGTTTTTGCACAGTGAGCTCCCCCTGTTGCCCAGAAGGCATGTGGTGGGATGCAGTGGAGTGAGGCGGGGACTTCAGGGGACAGAAAAGAACTTGAGAGGGGACCACGGGGCAGGATGGAAGTGAAGGAAAGGTGATGGCCGGCATCACCAGGCTCTGCTGCTTTCATAATACAATTGCTCTCAGGAAAATGACTTTCTAGGACAGGAGAAAGACAGCTCAGACACAATCTGACAGACTGCTGCTGCGGCTGCTTCCATTATTTTCAATAGGCTGAATGAGAGAATCTGTTCAAATGTACTCATACCTTGCAGTAATATTTGAAAGGGAAGAATGTGCAGAGATAAAATTGAATTTAACTTTTATGAATTTAGCTTTTGCACCTAAATACTAAAAGGTGTAAAGTTTTAAAAATCTGATAAATGGTATCTATGATGTGCTAAATCAATTAGCATAACTGAAACTTAAAGGAAAAAAATCAAAGTCCTCTCAACATGATAAATCATCTTTTATTCAAGCTAAGCCTCATCCTGAAAATTCCATGCATTCACATGAGTAAAACAGATAATTTCTAAAACTTTTTAGAATGGGTCCTCATAATTATTGGATCATATAAGACTTTACTATATCTTTATAAAGATAGTTCTTTGTAAAATTTTAGTTAGCTCTGCTAGCTCAAACACAAGAAATTCTTTTTATTTTAAGATCATGTTCCTAGGTAAATTTTCTCTTCAGACTGAATCAAGAAAGAAAAACGTATTTCAAAATACTTTGGCAGAGATATTACATATATATATGACTTTATATTTATGCATATGTATACATATATATATGACTTTATTATTGTAGCAGCAACCGACCAACTAAAACTTCAGAGCTAATGTTTTGATGTTTCTCTGCTGGTGGCCCAAAGAGCCATGAGAAAAGTCGGTGAGCGACATCGGCGTTTCAGTGATCACACCTGTGAGGGGGGGAGAACAGCAGCGCTGCTTCAAATTATGAAATTTATTAAGATTCTTGAGAGAAACGGGCCTCAGAAATGTAAGGTTGCCATCAGCATTTTAAATAATTGAGTCAGACACCACAGAGACCAAGATACACACCGCTTTTGGAAACCTCTGAAAACAGAACTGACTTCCGCTGTTCCCAGAGATGTTTGTGAATCAGCATTCCGGTGGGATGGGTTTTGGTCCTGTTTCAAATGAGAAAGCACTTTTTAATCTATAAACCACTTACAGAAAGTATGAGTTTTGGTTTATTATTAAAAATATATACCTGTGTCACAGTTGTAGGTTGGAGACTGACAGACTGGCTCCGAGAGAGAAACCAGAGAGTATTTGAAGCATGTTTTCGCAAGAACAAGTAAAGCTAGCCAGGTTTGCTGAGCCCGACACTGTGACTTTACCATAGAAAAAATATTTAAACTACTGGAGCAATAAATAATTTCTTTATTGACCACTGTTTATTACACTGTCACTTAAAATGCTTCTTTCTAAAATAAGTATACAGAAAGTATTTTGATTCACAGATTCCTTTGAAAAACAAATGAAAATCAGAAGTTCTCACTGTCCTCGCTTCTGTGCATGTCCACAAAATTGTACTTAGGGTTTTCAAAGGTCTTCCACTCATTTGAAGTCTACATGAAATATTCCTAATCTCCAAAAGGAATAAGGTTCTTTCAACAGTCAATTACTGAAGGCTTCATTTATATTAAGAAATGCTCTAGATACTAAAAACATGCAGAGAACTAGGCACTGATCTAACCCTGATGGATGATATCATATTTTGGGTAAAACATGGATCTTCTCACAGGCACGGCTTTAGTTAACCTAACAAAAATGAATAGAAAATGATTACAATGATTGTAATTTTGTAAACAGTAAGAAAAATGTAACTATTTAGCTAAATTAGACAGTGAATGCTTTCTTTTCCCACGTTCTTTTTTCTTTCTGCCTTATAGTGATATAAAATGTAAGTAAACATGAAATCTGAATTTTGCTTTAAGAGAGTGCGCTATGGCCTATAATTGAGTTAAGCATTTCCGAGTGCCCACAATGTGAAAAGTACTGGGCTAGATTCTGTAAAAGCACAAATCTAAGCATTTCAAAGCCATCTTTTATTTCCACCCATTTCTATGCTTTCATAATCGCATGTTCTCTCTCACTGAGCGCTGCGTTTGAAAAATGGTATTTTAACACTCGACTGTCTCTTCAGCAAAAATCGTCTTATTGAAATAATAAAGCAGACTAAATCCTGCTGAGCATGATACTCTGTGAGGAAATGGAGAAGAGGAATACGGATTTGCTTAATACTGATGAGTATAGGGAAAAGCAAACAAAATGTCAGGAGACAAGGGATAAACACCATAAAGTACGCATCGGCATGTGTGTTCTACACACTGAGGTTCTAAACAAATAATGAGGAGGCGATATTCAGACGAGAAGCTCTAATAGCAAGCCATCACTGCCATGGTTTATATTTTATTGTCCCTCATCCCGAGTCAATTCCCTGGGTCACTGGAAGGTGGACGAGTGGGATGAAGAAGACGATATAAACAGACGCAAAATCATGGCGCTGCAGCCCCTTAAAGGACCACTGGGACTTGTTCCGGAAGTTGGTGTGTTTCTAGTAAAAAGACAGAAAGGGACCCAATAAAATCCTTCTATTTCTGCCATGATTCTTCACCTGGAAAGAAAAGCGGGCAGCACAAATAATAATAACAATAAAAAAAAAAGGAAAGGACAGCAGAATAACAAATAACCACACACAGTCACTTTGGACCTATTCCGAAACAACAGAATACACTTTAAAAAGCAGTAAAAACAATAAAAATCCAATCATGGTGGAAAAAGAGAGCCTTAGCTGCAATAAAGGCAGTCAGTAAAGAAGCTCTCTCATTTAAACATCAAATGCACAGTGTTTCGCAACACCTGTTATTCAGCCATTATAGCTTTCCTAACCTGTCAAAGTGTTTAAGCTGAGGAGAAGAAATGGGCCTCCAGCTGTGCGGCTCTGCGGAGCACGCCTGTGCGGAGTGATACTAGTTTAATGAAATGTGTACAGATTGTAATTGCGGTAATAAGGGGGCAATTCCCTGAGGTGCCATAGGAAGGCGGTGAGCTCAGCCAGGCAGAAAACTGAAGCTTGCAGGCTGAGCAGAGAAAATACGGCCTGCACAGGAGAAAGGACAGGGAGTGAGCCGGCAACCCTGTGACTACATTCTCTTGCGATTCACGCACAGAAAGGGAGAATACAAGGGTTAAAGCCTCTCCTGTAGACAGCTGACCCCGAGCTAATCCAAAGCAGCGCTTGTGGTGGGCTGCAGGTGCTGGGAAGTCAAGGAAAACAGCTCCTCAGTCCAAAACAACGACCATGACCCGCAGAAATCCACATTCAGAGAACAAGGCCATGAATAATCAAAAATAAGTGAGAGTTAAAGGGGTGATGCAAAAGAAGGAATAAAAATAAATTGCAAATTTCACAAACACTGTCTTATTTTTGTGTCTAACGAGGCATCACCCTAGGAAAGAACAGCTTTAGTTGCGTTGCTAACAGAACCTCCGCCTTCATTTATGGTACGAGAGACACGTGTTACTCTTCATAGCTTCTCTAATGCTTTCAATATCCTAAGAGCAGCAACTCACAGGAATCAGCATCGGGGCCAGCAATTGAACCCTGTGAGTGAAAATTACTGGAGGCCAGAATGAAATCCGGGAATTCCAAGTACCACATCCAGGCCTCTGGTGTCCCCACATTCTTTTGGGTTTTATCTCTTATAGTTTTATCAAGTTATCAATGAGTATCAGAGAAATATCCATGTTCTTCCAGCAAGAGACTGCTAAAGGAACTATTGTGAAATAAGTCAGAACATTCTCTCCTTAACAAGATGACCCTAATCTGCTGGGATTTAACATAGTCTAACCTACCTGAACAAAGAAAATTCTCAGCCATGGAACTGGCACACATCACGTCCCACCAAAGGAGCTGCATAATATGGAGAAATGTTTGTAAAATTCAGGCCTGAGGCATAACCTCACTAGAACTGGGAGAAGCCAGCCACTGTGTCTCCACAGTGCTGTTCTTCTCCTTGTACATTTTATTAGCGCTTGACTCACAAGGTTTTACTCACAAGGCTTTTACTCAGTTCTTCAGACCGGGCTCTCAGGAAAATGTCATGTAGTATACCAGGACACAAAATGTAAGCTAAAGAGATAGACCAGGCATCGGAACCAAAGCCAGATGCGGCAGAAATGCTGGAGTTATTTTAAAAAAATAATTACTAGACTAAGACTAATAGATAAAGTAGACAACATGCAAGAGGAGATGGAAAATGTGATCACATAGATGGAAATTCTTTAAGCAAGAAATTTTAAAAAAAATTCTGGAATTAAAAAACACACTGCTACTATTGAAGAATGCCTTTAATTAGCTCATTAGTAGTACACTGAAGATAAAGAATGAATGTCTGAGCCCCCCAAAAAATCTCAAACAGAGAACACAAACTGCAAAGTAAAATGAAAAAGACTAAAGAAAAGAGCAAAATATCTAAGAAACGTGAATCTAAAAAATGTATAATATACCTCTAATACACTAGAAAAAGAGAAAGGAAGCAAAAAATACTAACCATAATGACTGAGAATTTCCCCCAAATTAATATCAATCATCAAATCGCACTTTTAGAAGTTCAGAAAAATCGAACAAAATAAATACCAGAAATCTCTGTATAGGTATATCATTTTCTTAAAAAAAGATAATCAAAAATAAAAGAGAACACCCTGAAAGAAACCAGGAGAAAGCAATTTACCTACAGATGAGCAAAAATAAGGACTGTACATACATTCTGATCAGAAACTGTTAGACAGCTTCCTATTATGGTAACAGAGTACCTGAGATACTCAGTGCAAAAGAAGAAAGCTTTATTTTGGTTCAGTTTTGGAGATCTCAGCCCACAGTTGGGTGGCCACACTGCTTATGGGCCTTGGTGAAGTAGGAAAACATAGCAGCAGTGTGAGGAAGAAACTTGTTACCTCCCGGCATCTGGCAAGGAAAGAGAAAGGGTGTGGGAGGGAAAGGAAAAGAGGGGTCAGGACGCCAGTACTTTCTTTATGGACAGCCCTCCAAGTCCCTGCCCCCCCCCCGCTAGCCCCGCCTGCTGGGCTTCCGCCGCCTCCCAGGGGCTCTTCCTTTAACACAGCTGTGGGAGCCACTCAAGATCCAAACTACAGCAGGAGCCAGGGCAGTAAGAGAAGAATGGAGAGCAATATTCCAAGTATTGACGCAAAAACCCCCCTAGAATTCTGCCTGTGCAAAATTATCTTTTAAAGATGATGGAGAAATGAAACATTTCTCAAACTAAAACTGAGGAGATTTGGTCTCGGTACACTTGCATTTTAAGCAATGTTGGAAGAAGCACCTCAGAAAGAAAGACAATGATGCAGGCCAGAAACCGATATAAACATAAAGAGTGGAAAAGCATTGGGAAAAAGTGAATAAAAACTTATCTTCTCAGTTGTAATTCCTCTAATAGCAATTGATTAAAACTAATAGTAATGACATTCAAATATCTATATATGATTATAAGTGTGGATGAATGACATGTGTACATGTTTCTGTGGGCTTGTAAGTGTGGAATGAATTATAACAACAATACAGAAGACAGAAGGGAGAAGTTTGTACTGTTTTTATTGCAAAATATACTTCCTATACGATGGCATGGTATTTTATTGAGAGTGGGCTTGAACTAGTTGTAAGTGTACATTGTAAACTCTAGCAACTGTGAAATACTAAATACAATATGATTACTATGCCAATGAAAGAGAAGAAATGTACTCATATAAAAGTTCAAACACACTAGGAAAAGTAGATAACAAAAGACAAAAAAGAGCAAAAAAATAGAAAGAAAGAATGCTTATGGTAGCTATTCATCTAAATATATCAACGATCAATTTAAACATCAATTTTTTAAGGTCACCAATTAAAACAGAGATTGTCAGGATGCACCAAACAAGAAGATCCAATTGCATGTTCTACAAGAAACTCCCTTCAAAAGTACATGTATAGATTCAAAGGGTAGAGCAGAATCACATTGACACTCCCCGAAAGAAAATGAGAGTAGCTACGTTGATTTCAGACTGAGAAGTAAAGACCAAGGAATGAAAGGAAACATTGCATAATGATGAAGGAGTCAAGGCCACCAACAGTTACAGAAGTTTCCAACACCCACGTACCTAATGATAGAGAATCAAAACATATGAGGCAAGAAATAGTAGAACTACACAATTAGACGAAGGCAAAATGTTACATGCCCGGTGGGTGACTATAGACAGCAACCACTATACGTTTTGAAAAGCGAGATCAAAGATTTTGCAACTTTTCAACATAAAGAAGTGAGTGATCGAGAAGATGTTTAACTTGATGTAAACATTACACAATGTATAGGTGTCCTGGGGTATCTCATGGTACCTACTAATATGCATAATTTTCATGTTTCTTATGTATCAGCTAAAATTAATTTTAGAAAACATTAAAACTTAAAAGGGGGTCCTCCCCTCCTTCCCCTCCCCGTTGGAGCAGAGCTGCAGGAACCCCAGTGAACTGCTGCCACACCCCACACAGGTGCTTGGGACCAGGCAGAAACCTGGACTGCTCTAGGGGACTGGGGTCCACTCCCTGCCCTCGCCTCTTCCCGCCTCCCCCCAGTGGAACAGAGCTCCGCCCCAGACAGCTGCAGGAACTCTGGTGAGCTGGCCCCACCTCTGCCCCACCAGCTTGGGATGCAAGTGGAGCCCCAGACAAAGTCAAGGGCCTAGGGTGCTCTTCCCCGCCCCCACCCCACACCCTCAGGGGAGCTAAGCTGAAATTCAAACAGCTTCAGGGGGCTCAGTGATTGCGTACTTACCCCTCCACTGGTGTGGGAACTAGACAGGGTAGTGCAAGTGTAGGGAGACACAGTGACCACCACCCACCCACTACTACACCCCAGTGGAAACAGGGTTGAAACCTGGACAGTTTGGGGAACCCCTGAGTAGGAGCCAAGCTGAGCCACATACAACTGTGGGAGCACTGGGGGTCACACCCTGCCTGTACACACACACCATTGAGGGAGTCACATTGAGCACAAGGGACTTTTGGGTCCTTGCCCTGCTACTATGACATCATCCTGAAAGTGAAGCTAAGCTCCAGGGAACCTCTGCATCTTTGAAAATGACAAAATGAAGGAGAAAAATGCAATCTTAGACCTCTACCCCTCCCAGAATAAGTCCAGGAGATATTGACACAGATGAGCTTAGAAGTCATACGCCTGAAATTTCTGAAATGATAGCAGCTGAAGGAAAGAAACAACTTCATCAGACCATAGAGGACACCAGATCTGAAATAATGTCTGAGGTAAAAAAATGAAATGACAACAATAATGAAAGAATTGCTTACTGTAATATATCCGTGTTTTCTTTAGATGTGCTAAGCAATTCTTTCATTAAGTCAATGTAAACGGACTCAATTCACCAACCAAAAGAAATAGACTGGCAGATTTGATCAAGAAACAAAATCCAGCAATATGCTGTATACAAGAAACACATTTAACTCAAAAAGAAACTCATAGACTGAAAATTAAAGGATGGAAAACAATACTCCATGTGACAGGTACCCAGAAAAAAGTGGGTATCACTATTCTGTTTACAGACAATGGGAAGTCGAAACTAAGAACAATTAAAAGAGATAAAGAAGGTCATGACATACTTGTGAGTGAAAAACTTCAAGAGGAAGACGTAACAATCATAAACATCTGTGCACCAAAGGAGCACCCAATATATATATAAAATATGTATATTTTATATATAAGTATATATACACTTATATACCCAAGTATATGACAAATTTTAACAGACATGAAAAATAAAATAAGCAGCAACACAATCATAACAGAAGACTTCAATACCCCATTGTCACAAAGAGATAGATCAACTAAACAAAAAATTAGCAAAGAAATGACAGAACTAAACCAAACTTGTGAACAAATGGACTTAGTAGTCTGGTACAGAGTGTGCCACCCAACAGCATTAGAATACACATTCTTCTCAGCTGCACATGGGACATTCTCCAAAATAGACCATATGCTAGCACGTAGAACATGCTTAAGGAAATGCAAAGGAGTTGAAATTATCTCATGCATACTATCTGACCATAGTGCAATAGAATTGGAAATTAATGGCAAAGGAAATCGCAAGAACTACACAAACACATGGAAATCAAACAGCATCCTCCTGAACAACCAATGGGTCACAGATGAAATCAAAGGAGAAATTAAACAATATGTACAATCAAACAAAAATGTAGATACAACTTTACAGGAACTTGTGGGATGCAGTGAAATCAGTCCTCAGAGGGAAATTTATAGCAGTGAATTCCTACCTCAGGAAAACAGAATGAGCACAAATCAACAATCTTATACTGCACTTCAAGCTTCTAGAAAAAGAAGAACAGATCAAACCAAAAGCCCAGAGAAGGCATGAAATTATAAAGCTCAGAGCAGAAATTAATGCAATGGAAACTACACAAACAATACAAAGACAAAATATTAGACGAAGGGAAAATAATGAGTCAAAGAGCTGGTTCTTCAAAAAAATAAATATAATCGATAAACCCCTAGCCAACCTTATTAAACAAAGGAATGAAAAACTGAAATATACACAATAAGGAATGAAAGAGACGAAATCACTAAAGATCCTGTAGAAATTCAGAAGATCATCAGTACCTACTTTGAAAATCTTTACTCTCACAGGATATAAAACACAGAGGAAATGTAAAGATTTCTAGATACATATGAACTACAAAAGCTTAATGAAGAAGATATAAAAATCCTGAATAAACATACATCAGCAAGTGAAATTGAAAATGTAATAAAAAACTTGCCAGTGAAGAAAAGCCCAGGTCCTGATGGATTTACAGCTGAATTCTACAAGAAATTTAGAGAAGATTTAATGTGAATACTTCTCAAACTCTTTAAGGAAATTGAAAAGGAAAGAATTTTCCCCAACTTGTTTCTAGAGGCAAGTATTATACTGATATCAAAACTGGAGAAAGACCCAACCAAAAAAAAAAAAAAACTACAATCTCCCTGGTGAACATAGATGCAAAAATTTTCAATAAAATACTAGCAAAGAGAATGCAATGAATCATTATGAAGATCATATACCATGACCAAGTGGGATTCATCCGAGGAATGCAGGGTTGGTTCAATATATGCAAATCAATTAACGTTACACACCACATCAATAGAGCGAAAGACAAAAATCACATGATCACCTCAATTGATTCAGAAAAAGCTTTTGATAAAGTCCAACACTTATTCATGATAAAAACCCTGCAGAAAATTGGCACAGATGGACTTTACCTCAATCTGATAAAAGGCATCTATGACAAACCAAAAGCTAGTGTCATTCTAAATGGTCAAAAACTGAAAGCTTTCACTTTAAAGTCAGGAACAAGACAAGGATGTCAACTGTCACCACTTCTATTCAACACAGTTCTGGAAATATTAGCCAGAGCAACTAGACAAGAGAGAAATCAGAGGAATAAGGATAGGAAAGGAAGAAGTAAAATGATCATTATTCACATGTGACATGATACTCTACATAGAAGACCCCAAAACCCACCAAAAGGCTCATGGATTTAATAACCAAATTCAGTAGTGGATCTGGATACAAAGCCAACACTCAAAAATCAATAGCATTCCTGTACACAAACAATAAACACACTGAGAGAGCAATCAATGAAACCATACCTTTCATAATAGCATCTAAAAAAATGAAATACTTAAGAATCGATATAACAATGCAAGTAAAAGATCTATACAGTGAAAATTACAGTACTCTGAAAAAAGTGACGGAAAAAGATATCAGAAAATGGAAAGAAATTTCTTGCTCATGGATAGGAAGAACCAAGTGAACATGTTTGGCCCCTTTGTCAAAAATAAGGTGGCTGAGAGTGTTTGTAGCTATGTCTGCATCTTCTAACCTGTTCCATTAATCCTTATGTCTGTTTTTGTGCCAGTACCATGCTGATTTTATCATAGTAGCTTTGTAGTATAATTTCAAGTCAGGGATTATGATGTCAGGGTTTTTGTCATGAATAAGTGTTATACTTTATCAAAAGCTTTTTTTTCATGGATAGGGAGAAAATGGCCATATTCCCAAAATTGTGGTACAGATTCAATGCAATCCCCATTAAAATTCCAATAGGATACCTCACAGATCTAGAGAAAACTTTCTAAAGTTCATCTGGAACCAGAAGAGGCCTAGAATAGCAAAAGCAATCCTGGAAAACAAAGGAAAGGTAGGAGGCATCACAATCCCTGATGCCTTAATGATGTTATCATTAAGAAATCAACCAATGACAAATGATGGAGAGGCTGTGGGGAAAAAGGAACACTTCTCCACTGCTGCTGGGAGTGTCAAGTGGTGAAACCACCATGGAAAATCAGTCTGGAGATTCCTCACAAAACTAGGATTGGAAGTCCCACTTAACCCAGCTATTTCCCTTCTGGGTATTTTTCCAGAAGAATTAAAAACATCATACCATAGCAATATATGTGCGCCCATGTTTATAGCAGCACAATTTGTCATAGCTAAATCTTGGAAACAACCCAAATGCCCATCCACTGAGGAATGGATAAAAATGATGTGGTATTTCTATACAATGGAGCATTAAAAAAAGTTAAACTACAGGTTTTTATAGGTAAATGGATGCAACTAGAGACCATACTCATAAGTGAAATAAATCGGATTCACATATGTAAATAAATATCACATCATTTCCCTGGTGTAAGATATATATATATATATATATATATATATATATATATAGACAGAGAGACAGAGAGAGAGAGAAAGAGAGAGAGATGATATAACTGCATTATTGATGTCTTAAGGTTTGTTGGGAACAGTTAATTATTGAAAGGTTTTTTTCCTTCTATTTTGACCAATTTTGCATGCTTGTATATGGTAATCTGAGCAATTTATGTCACAACAATTTGCAGTATAATAACCAATAGTGAATTCCTACAATCCTGCCTAGTGTCACTATGTATTGTCTCTAATGTTCTTTTAAATTAATATTTTCTCATTCTCTTTAATGATTTGATCAATCTTCTATTCTTACATCTGCTAATCTGAGCAACTTCATTGAAGATAGCAATATGTAATATAACAACTACTGTTAATCCCCATCATTTGGTTTGAAACCCTGTGTCTTGGATACTTTTCTCCCATTGCTAAGACAAAATACCCATCGCCCAAAATGGAGGAAGGAAAGGTTTATTTAGCTTACAGTTTATGGAGGTTTCAATCCATACTTGGCTGGTTCTGAGGCAGAGTGGCACATGGCAGAGGGCAAATGTTCATGGCTGCAGAGCACAGCAAGAACAACCAGCAAAAGGGAGGAATGGCAGCAAGCAGCCTCTTTCCTTCCCTTACATTGTAAACAGGCTACCCCCACCCAGGGGGCGTGTACCTCTCACACAGTGTCCATGCCGGCCTCTCCCACATGCTCAGTAGAGATACAAAGTAAGTACCCTGGCTTCCTGCTGAGTCACTCAGCCAAACCTCTAGACTCCCTAAATTGACACAATGTATCAACCATAACACCCTGTATCATTTTTAATGTCCTTGTTTTGTGTTGTTTGTACTTTGCTTTTGTTCTTTTTATTTTTGTGCTATTTTCTTTAAAATTAAAAAAAAAAACTTCGAGGGGGTTGGATTGATTCACTCAGATAATTGGCTTTGATACCCCTTTATCAGAAATTGACAGATACAGCTGGAGTAAAATCAGTAAAGGCATAGTTAAATTGATAAGCACCTTTAATCAATTGTATATAAATGTAATCTACACAATGTCATCGAATAACAGCAAAATACATCTTCTCAAGCTCGTGTTGTGTCCACCCAGATGTATTTTTATTCTAAGAAGATAAAACACAATTTTAAAATTTTAAAGACTACAAATCACATAATGATTGTTTTCAAATTACAACAGAATTGTACGAGAAATCAATCATGGAAAGACTCTTGGAAAAAACACTCAGATTAGAAAACAGAACATATGAATCAAAGAAAAATCTTAAGGCAAACCTTAAAATATTTTGAACTAAATAAAATCAAAACATAACATCTAAATGTCTGGGAAATGTAATGAAAGCAGTGCAGAGAAATTTGTAGGTCTATGTTGGTTAAGAAATTAAATCAACAAACACTTTTCAAAATAAAAGCACCAGACAAGATAGCTTCACAGGGAAATTATACCAAACATTTCAGGAAGAAATCACACTAATTCTCTAATAATTTTAGAGGACAGATATAGAAAGGTACACTTTTAAATAATTATGAGGGCAACCTCATTTCAAGACAAAAAATTACAAGAAAAGAAAACATATGGAATGCTATCACTCATGAACATACATACAAAAATCTTCAGCAAAATATGAGCAAACGCAATAGAACAGTGAACAAAAATAGTCATGCACCAATCAGTGGGGATTGATCTCAGGTACTCAAGGCTGATTCACCACCTAGAAATCAGTTCATGTCACTCAGTACATGAACAAGGTACACATGAAAAGCAGAATATAATTCTATCAATAATGCAGAAGAGACATTTAAAATATCCAACACCCATTCATAACTAGCAATAAGGGGAGTTTTCTCAACTTACTAATGACCTACAGCTAATATCATACTTATCGTGTAAGGCTGGAATCTCTCCCTCTAACCTCAGGAACAGGATAAAACTGTGCTTGTTCACTGGTTCCTTCCTCCACTAAACTGGAAGTCCTTGTTAATGCAATAAGATTAAAAAAGGAAATAATATTGGGAAAATAAACATGTTTGTGAAGAAAGGAAAACTATTTTTGTTTGCAGATGACAAACTAAAAATCTAAAAGAATTCACAAAAATATTCCTAGAATCAATGAGAAATGACACAGAAGTTCTCAGGATACAACAGTAATGCAGAAATAACAAACTTTCTTATTCACTGAGCATTAATATGTGGAATTTGAAATAAAAACGCATTTTCATTCCCATTTGTATCTCCCTCAAACTAAAATGCTTTGATATAAACCTTCTTAAATTTTATATTTTCTGAATGAAGAAAACTTTAAAAATATGAGGAAAGAAATGAAAGAACTACATAAGTGGAGAGAGATTCTGCCTGTGATCACTTGATATTGTCAAGAGGTCATTTCTTCCCAAATTGCTCTCTGGGCTCAATGCAGTTTCAAATGAAATTTCAGCAAATTAGTACACGGCTATCGAAGAGATGATTTCAATGTCTATATAGAGACAAAAGCAAGAGTCTTCAAAATAACATTAAAGCAGAAAAAGGAAAGGAAGAGGGGAGGGAGGAGGAGGAAGCTGACCACATAGTTGTGGACCTCTTCTATACGACCTAACTTCAAGGCCCACTATAAAGCTATAGTAATCAAGATTGTGTGATACTGGCTTAAAGAAGAGAAAAATTTGCCTGTGGAACAGAATCTAGACCTTGATGAAATGGATTAATCTATTGGAAGGTATGATCTGCGAAAATTTACACAAGAAAAATGGGCAACCTAAGCAGAGCTATTATCTATTAAGAAATTGAATCAATAATTAATCACCTGCAAAACAAAACATGAAACAAGACGGTCAGAGTGTACAAATAAACCCATGCAACTCTAGTGAAACAGATTTTTGACAAGGAAATAAAGGCAATACAATGAAGGAAAATGTTAAATAAACTATAAAAAGTGAATGTCCAGTTAGGACAGTCACAGGATGAACAACAAATACAGCCACAGCCCTTATACCCTTGACAAACCCGGGTTCAAAATTGAATACAGATTTAAATTTAGTACGCCTAACTCCAAAGGTCCTAGAGATAACATAAAAGAAAATCTGGAAAGTCTCAGGTTTGTTGATGATTTTCTAACAATTCAAGTCATGATCCTTAAGACAGAATCAATAAGCTATACTACATTAAAATTAAAAACTATGCCATGTAATATACTGTCAAGGAATAAATAAAACCACTAAACTCAACAATAACAAATATCTATTAAAAATGGGTCATAGATATAAAGTTACATGCTGCATGATTCCAACATCCTTGAAAGGCCAACAACACTGTGGAGATGGAAAACAGATCGGTACTGGCCACGGTGTGTATGCACAGCTGACTCAGAGAATTTAGGGCCCTAAAGCTGCTCTGCATGATTCTATAATGATGGATATGTCACATATTTATGTAAACTCACAACACAGAGTGAAAAATGACAGACACCATGAAGAAGGGGAGTTGTGCAGTGCAGACTCAGTGCTAAGCTGCAGGCTGGTGCTGGGGGCAGGACTGAGCATGTGTCAGGTCAGACATGTATGGGAAATCCATGTTCTCTTCTCTCGATTTTGCTATAAATTTAAAATTGCTCTAAAGGTAAAGTATGTTAAAAATTAATACAACCTTAGAGTGAAACAGATATCAAACCCCCTCACTTTTGCTGCATGGGGTGTTATGTGGTGGTGATTTTTGTCTTCACAGTGTGTGACCTGAACTTTTCTTAAATGGTTCTTATAACCATTCATGAATATGAAATAATTTATGTAAAACTTTGGAGTGTACTTGTCTTTTTAATCTATAAATTTGCACAACGATAAGTCTAAAAAATAAATAAATTGTCTTAGCCCTGAAATGGAAATGGCCTGATGAGAGCTGGAGAACTCATCCGTGAAATGATCTTTTCTTCTCAATTCCTCAAACCCAGGGGAAGACGCCTTGTGCTTGAAAACCTAACACTAAAGGTTTTGTCTTAGTTCTACAACTTTCTGTGGGTTAACCTGTCTACACATCACTCCCCTCACATGAAAACACTCATCCTAGTGGTGATTCACGTTTGAATTTCTACTGGGCCCATTCACAGATGTTTTATGCAGCACTTAGCAGTAAACAACCACAGTGCGGATGCCCTGAAAATACAAGATAGAAAGGAGCCAACAAATCAGCCTGGGGTTTCAAATTGCTAGGAACTCGCTATTGGAAAACATTTTTGAACTTATTAAAAGATAAAAATTACTTAGTTCCAAGTACCTAAGTGTATTTCCTTTCATTCCACCGTGTAATCACTAGACACCAAAGTCATATTGATACTCAGTTAACTACACAGAAACATCAGGGTACCCAATAGCTTTACCTGATCATATTAACTAACATTTAAATATAGTTTTCTGATTTGTACAGCATTTTCGTGGGCAGTTGCTTATTATAGTCAAAACAATTGGAAACATGCATAAGGTATAGTAACTCCATTGTAAATAATAAGTTTTGATAGTTCGATTAACTTCAGCAATTTATAAAATGAGAAGGAATTACATTTTAGTATATGGTTGAAAAATAAGAGACTGGCTCAAAAGATCGTTACTTACCTGAGCTCGTGCCACTAGGATTGGCAGGGTAGGCTCTGAATCTAGATGATGCCATGCCAAACGTATCCCTCAGGACTCTACGTGCATTTCCACAAATCATGAAAACTGACTGAACTATGATGAATAAAGGACACTATTAAAGATCAAAAGGCTTCATATCTTTCTAATGGCCCCATGTAGCACAAGTGATATTGGATTTCACTGGGAATTTGTTACAATTTCCTTTCCAAATCTTCTATTGCCATCTCCTCACATAGGAATGACGTCCCCTGTGATGTTTGCACACAGGTGCGCCTGCAGACAGCCGCACTGCACTTGAAATTGGCCTCACTAGTCCCTGTAAGGCTGCAGACTCTTTCTTCTCATTTAATCCTCTCCTAAACCTGGTCGTCAAGTAATATGACTCCCCATGTAAGGAATAGCTGATGAAGAACTCGAGACTTATGATTGCGAACTGATCTTCCAGGTAAATAGAATTGATAAAGAGCAAAATTAGAAATCCAAGCCAAACCTACCTGAATTTTCATTGCCACACTAGTGCACTGGAAGAACCATGTATAAACTAGTCTTAAAAGCATTGCATTCTTACTCAAATCTTTGATAGAGGTATTTTTACAACATTTTATGTATAAAGTATTCTAAGTCTGTAAACTTTAGCAGTGAGATGATTTGTAAGAAAATTTTCATTCTGTAATTTTATGCCTAAGTTTACTAACCAGATCTCATTTCTCTTCAGATCTAGGTCTGCTTCTGAAGTAAGCCCTGCCTCAGTTTCCCTCAAGTGGGATGACATCAAATAAACACAGAGTGCCTGTGAAGACTGTAGGCAACATTAGGTATACATAATGAAAGAAAATAACAGAAAACCAAGGCATTTGTTTCTTAAAGATAATAAGTACTCCAGTAATTGCAAAAAACAAGCCATTGCAGACTAGACTTCTCATCGTTTAGAATAGAGTTTCCTAACTGATTTCAAATAAACTTTTAAAGTAATATTCAAATGAGTCAAAGAATTTAGCATAAGATAAAACTCAAACTGAATCAGTAGGATAATTATATAACCCAGACCCCAATCAACCAGGGTTTCTAGACCCTATTTTATAATCTTTGTTTACTGTGATCTGCTTTAACATTTTTGAGATAAAAATTTGAAACGAATAAATTCAAGAAGCCTAGAAAGTAGAACTGTTTAATCCCCAAACTGTGTTCCTGCCAATAAGTTAGAGGATTTCTGAGACTGTGCAGCTGGACAGCTGGGCAGCCACACTGTGAGGTGACATTGTTCCATCCCTGCACTCTGCTTCGATCCATGATGTCATTTGAGCACAAGGACGGATACAACGTGATACCCGGTGCTGGAACCAGTTGCACCAGCTGGAGTTCTACCCATCAGGACATTTCTGCAAATGGCAACTTAGTGGTTAAAATGCAGATGATCAAGGAATCAAAAATCCATTTGAATTATAGATAAACTTCCTCAAACCTAACAAGATTCTGTCCCAACCGTACACGTGTACTTTCTTGTTATTGCTTTCAAAATAAAAATTTAAATGTGCTCTATCTCCTCCTTAGTATTAAAGCCAAAAAGAAATCCTGAACTAGGGTATTCTTAATAAAGCCCCCAAATTTTGGATCATCTGGTCATATTGATATTGATATTTAGTTAAGAGTGCAATGGAAAAGAAAATGGAAATGTCTCTTCCATTGTATTCTAATTGAATATTACAAGATAAGTAGACATTTTCTCCATGATATAGGCAGTAATATATAAAGGACAAGGGGCAGGGATAGGTGTGCTCGCTGACCGTATACATTGCTGCAGGGAAAATACTGCTTAGGGATTAGATTGATAGGATCATTTTCTATAGTTCTGACATTAAAGGATACCCTCTTCTAAGAAGAAAGCCTGAACTTTGGGAGCATTAGATGAAATGAGTTTTAGCTTTGGTTCACCCCTCCAATGGTCCTGAATTTAGCATATAAGACTTTTCATGTGAACACAGCAAGTGTCAGAAACTACTTGTGAGCCCGCTCTTGGTAGCTGAACTTTGTTTACCTCTACATATGAACCCCAAGAATTTTGTCATACCTCGTCTTCCTCAGCAGCAAGATAAAAGGAACAACTTTATCTTAATAAAAATGAGTTATGCTTCAATAGGTTTGTAAGCCACTTCTATAATCACAGTAACAAAATTCCTTATTACATTAGAAAGAAGAGTGCTAATATCTAGAATATATAAAGATTCAAAAAATTAGACTCCAAAATAAAAGGCTCAGTCTGAAAATGGGCAAGTGAGACAAAGAGACAGTTCTCAAAACAAGAAGTACAAATGGTCAATAAATAAATGAAAAAATGTTCATCATCTCTGGCTATCAGAGAAATGCAAATTAAAATCATACTAAGATTCCATCTCCAAAAAGAATGACTATTATCAAAAAATCAAATAATAACAAATACTGGTTAGGCTATGGGCGAAGAAGATGCTTCACATTATAAGTAGATAAGTAAACTAGCACAACCATTTTGGAAATCAGTATAGAGATTCCTGAAGAAACTAAAACTAGAAATTACATTTGACCAACCTATTCCCCCCTAGATATCTTCCCCAAAAAGTTAAAGTCACCATAGTACAGTGATATCTGTATACTTATGTTTACAGCAAGACAGTTCATAATAGCTAAGTCTTGAAGTGGTCGATATGCCTGTCTACAACCGAGTAGGAGAAGGAAATGTAGCATTTATACACAATGAAGTATTACTCTGCCACAAAGAAGCATAAACTTGAATCATTTTCGGCAAAGTGGATGCACCTTGAGACCATAATGTTAAGTGGAATATACCAGACACACAATGTTAAATATTTCATGGTTTTGCTGATATAAGAAACCTCAAAATAAATAAAAAGCAAAATAAAAGATAGATAAGAAGTAGAGAGATTGAGCTTTCTCATATGAGGAGATTAAGAGATTTTAAAAAAAGATTCAAGTGGTGTCATGTACATTTACTATCTCATCATAGTGAATGTTGTCATTATGTCTTAGAACCATCTACTAAAAAATAAAAACTTCAAAAAACTTTATTGAATAAGGTAAGATGGGAAGCATTGTGGCCCACGTAGGCAAATCCTCTAAAACAACTCTACTGAGGGACAGTTCTGCACAGAATTCCATTGCACACCACTGAGGCCTTCTGCTTGCAGCCTGGCCCATACAAGCATTTCCCAGGGAGGAGTAGGAGGCCTGGTTTCTGAAAGTCTGCAGAATGAGCTCACTCATTAGATCCGTTTTGCTGTCAGCAAGTGTCACCAAGGTGAAAACTGTCTATTTTTAGCCTACTTCAGCCTTCAGCTCCACCAAAAAGATAAGAAAAAATGTATGTGCTCCCTGCATTAACAAGCCTGTCCGGGGGGCTTCAGCGCGCGCTCCCTAAGACCCAGGAGCTCTGCCATGTTCATTCAGGCTGCTCAAGGTTGAACATCTATTCACACCACTTTGAAAGTGAAACACTCAGATTTTCCAAAACAACCTGCCTATTAGGTCTAGGCCTTTCCATCTCTTGCTTCAGGAAAAATAATCAGAACAGCTTCCTCTTCTCTTTTCTGCACTTTGTTATGTATTTCAAGGTTGAAAGGAAACGCAAGATCAATGGTTTTCTTTTAAAATATGACACAGATTTGTTTTGCCCACAAAATAGGTGCCGTAGATGTTGTTCAGACCCTGGTTATGATAGCAGATGAGGCTAGTCCCACAAGTCAGCTAGGCTGTTTGTGCCTCTGCTCTTAGACGATTCACTTGCTGTCTGTACTTGTGTCCCTGCTGATGCTTTAAAGCAATGTGTTTGTCTCTATCGGAGAGCAGTACACAAAACCCATCTCAGTAGGAGTTTTATTCACCCAGAGGCCAACATCATATTTTAAAAGCTAAAAACAGAAGAATTCAGAAAAGGTCTATCAGAGGGTACAAGGCATTAACTCTGGATTTGCCCAATATATACCAAAACAAGGTGACAGTGCTTGTCCTGAGGTGTCATCCTCAGTAATGGATTAAATTCTGGGATTTAGAATTCAAAATCTGTCTTAAATTACCAGTCCCTTCAACTATTATGTCTCCTACCATCAAATTTTATTTTTTTCTTTATGATTGTTTTTATTCATCAGTAATTTCTCTAGTTCTTCCTGTTTTCTTTATGTCTTTTTTTGCTTATCAATTCTTTAAGAAGATGTGGCCTACAAATGTTTTAAACAGTAACAAGTTCATACTCACCAAGCAAGCATTAAGAAGCATTTACCTTATTAAGGTAGCTAAAAATGGGCACATGGAATAAACAGTATGAAGTTACTGTCCTCAAGGATCTTTGATTACATAGAAAAATAACAAAGTATTCATCCCACAAAATAATATGACAGATTTGGTTAAGTTCCTCAATGCTATCGTTTCACTGGCTCGTGGTAACTGTTCTCAGCATGGGCAGCTTTGCCTGGCTATAATGTATACCGTATCCTGGAGTCACAGCAGTCTTGAAAAACTCCAAGTCAGATCACTGCTTACTCTAAAACCTTCTCAGAATGTTCACATTTGCTATCAAGGAAAGCTTCAAAATCCATAGAAACACACTCAGTGCTTTGCATGGATTGAACTTGGCCGAGCAATCCGTTCTCTCAATGCTCACCTCACTTTCTGTTTTCTTTTTTCCACCAAAGAAACAATGTCCCCTCACAGTGTTACCCTCGGTGTCTAGTGGTGCATGGATTATTGAAGATTGTTGATAACTATCATTTTTAAATTCGAAAATGTTCAGTTTTTATTTGAAAAGATTAAACTCAAATTTATAACTTAACATTCACTATGCCCAGGAGGCAACTTGAAATGTTGCATTGATCCATTCTTGACATAAAACCTAGAGTCCATTGTACAAACCACACAGACCTGGAGTTCTCTGGAAACACACGGCCCTCTGAAGCACAGAAACAGAAAATAAAGAAGAGAGTCTAGGACAGTGCTAGATGTTGAGTTAAACACATTTAACTCACTTCTAGGATGTTTTAGAAATCAGATATACTACAGTGAATCTTGAAACAAGTTATAATTTACAGTATGTTCTAAACTAACTTGACCAAAAAGTATGTTTCCTATTACTGGCTTGCAAACACTAAAGGAAAGAGAAAAGGGAAAACTAAATAAGAAATGGTCAGAACGTTGAAAGGAGAATTAGAGAAGTAAACTATCCGGAAAGCAAAAGGATCGATTTCTAGCCACAGTTCAGAGAGGGGTGGAGCACGGGAGAAGGGGGCAGGGTGGGAGACACAGGCTCCCAGAGAGGCGCAGCGACGCCGCTCCGCCCGCCGTGGCGGAAGAGCTGTGCGCCCTGACTGCAGCGCAGGCGCTTGGGGTTGCCCTGGTGCTGAGGGAGGTGGAGGCAGCTTTCCACTGCACGGCCCACCCCACACCCACAGGGCCTAGGATCTGCAGTCTCCGCTCAGTCCAGTCTGTGCGTGTAGGCAGCGCCCCACGTGGGGTTGGGGTGATGTTTCTGCCGGTTAGAATTACACGATTGATGGACCATACTCCCCAAATTGAGCATATTTATTAATTTTTGACAATCTAATACATTAGAGCAAGCGTAGCATATTGACTGCTTAACATTCCCGAATTATTTGCTACGGGGCAAATAACAAATATGACCCCGAGAGATTGCTGACTGCCAACGCGTCTGCGCTTCTTCTACACTCCCCACCACCCCCCACACTCCCATTCTATTTTATGTGCCGTTTCTCTGTCTCACTTCACCTTTTTCCCCTTTGGAATCAGGCTTTTAGTGAGTCTCATTTTCTGCTTATTTTCCACCTTCCCTTTTTCCTCCCTTCTCCCTGACCAACAAATGTTGTAGAGTAGACAGACTTGTTCATCTCTAAAACCTTATCTGGGGGAGCACATGTTTCTTTTCTTTGAGGTCAGATTAACTATTCCTTATATGCAACACAAAGAAGAAATATGCATTGGCAGCAAACTCTCCTACGGTAAACCATCATTTCTGTCCACTCTGTTAAGCCAATTTAGCATGCTTAAACATGCCTTTTGTCACTGACAACAAAAGCAAAAGGCAGCTGAACTTTGGTTAATAAATCATTTTCTGAGGCAGAAAAATTGCTTGAGAAATATGACGCCAGACATTTAAGACTATTCTATAAGGAGTTTTAGTCTTGAGTCCACCCAACTTCCTCATGATTAAAACTGTTTCAACAAAAGACGTCTAAAGGAGCACAAGGAGTAACTGACTTTAAAAACAAGCTTATTGAGTACTTGAGGTAGATTTTATATTTGCAGAAGAGTTTATTGGACAAATTATTTTTCCACAGAGAATGAGTAATAAGAAGATATCATAGAAATATTTCAAGAAGATATGAATGGCAAGAAACATCAGCAAGTTTTTTTAAACTTCCCAGATCTGTGCTCTCATTAAATTGAGTGCATGGCTCACTATTAAAAAAGTATCTAAAAGTGTGTTATAAAGAATTTACCATAAGACAGAATGCTTCAGCATAAAAATGAAAGAACTCTACCTGCTGGCGCACTCAAAATATGGAGAGCAGAGCTCTGGCAATGACACATTCAGCTGCAATGTGTTTGAACATGCACACACATGCACACAAAGATCAATAAGCCGCCCAAACGCGAGATTCCAGGTAGAGTGGCACTCTCAGATATTTGAGATGACAGGACTAACTAGTCACATTCTGCCATTTAATTTTAGCGCAACATGAGAAATCATACTGTGTTGCCTGTTCATTCAGGTTAGGAAGTTCGTGCAACTCATTTGAGGTAGAACATTTTCAGCTCAAGTGTTGTGTTTAAAAATCCATCTTTACTTGGTCTGGCATGAGTGTTTATGGTCTGAGTTTTAACATTTCCTCCCACCCAGCTGCTATGTGACTTTTAGAGCTTGGTCACACTTTCAAATTCCGAGAAAGAGGAGTAAAATCTTTTGAATACACAGGTGCCATTTCATTCAGAATGTCCTCTTGCCACCTTACTGATGAATGTGAGGAGCACAGACAACTCGGTAGACAGCCCTCTCCAGTCTCTGAAAATCACATTGTTTCCTGATCAGATGAGTCATACAGAATGCCATCATCCATATGGACACCTACAGGAAAACTGGTTTGAATGGCTTTCAGGAGCTACAGCAAGCTGTGCTTTGAAAAGAATTGTCTGTAGCCAGTAGGCACAAGTAGCAAATCTCTGGCTAGTGGATAGCTTTCCATTGTGCACCACCCTACTGTACTTACGCAAATGATTCAGCCTTAAAGTAATAGGTCCTTAATTTAGCTCAACGCCCTTATGATAACCATAACACTTACGTGCGAGTTACTGCACAAGTGCTGCACATTCATCATCTCTTTCCCATGAGATGCTGAGCTGATAGAGCGAATCATTCAGCTCATCCTTCTGAACGTACTTTCGTTGGCTTTCTGCAGTGGAGAGAGTGCTATGGGACATTTGTGCCCAAGTTTGAAGCAGTTCTGTTCGACCCAGTTAACATGATTCCTACCGTCTTCTAAGTCATTCTTGCTTAAGGAAGTCATTCGGTGCTGCTGGAGTTAGTCCAATGCCTTCTGTCCTTCGCACCGACAGTACAATTCTAATATATTATCTATCTTATAGATGGTAACACAGGGGCAGAGAGGTTACTGGCAAGAAACTGTACCCACGGTGAGACATGATGATGTGATTTGTGTGCCAGCACAATGCAAGTTCTGAGTCACTTTAGTCTGCCACTAGTCACTTTAGCATCTAGTCCTTTAGATGCTCTCTTAAAACCCTGGAATGGCTGGCTTTTAAATGTAATTTCCAATAAAATAATGTTGATTAAAAGGAGTT
The DNA here is from genome assembly GCA_004027595.1 of Dinomys branickii. NCBI lineage: Eukaryota > Metazoa > Chordata > Mammalia > Rodentia > Dinomyidae > Dinomys > Dinomys branickii. Next base: position 225,702 of record PVLD010000788.1, read on the forward strand.
TTATATTCCGAAAAGTATTTGTTCAATGATGATACAATTTATTCATGTGTCTGTCCATCCATTTATTTACTTATGGCTTTGTTTTTTAAAAATAATCTAAATCACTACAATGCTGATTTATCAGAGCTCTATATATTTTTTTCAGATGCTAGACTGACTTCTCATTCTCATCTAGCAGTGAAGGGGAAATAGTACTGACTAAAACGTATTCATTTCTAGCCAGCCATGGTGGTGCACACCTCTAAAGCTAGCACTCTGGAGGCTGGAGGATTGCTATGAGTTTCAGGTCAGCCTGAGCTACATAGTGAGTTCAAGACCAGCCTGAACTATATAGCAAGACTCAGTCTCAAAAACCTAAAACAAATTCATTTCTAAAGTTACATCCACACGTGGTCGTACATGTGCCAGCTCTTTTCTGACCACTTTCTTGATAATGCCCCAAACACAAACGCTTAAAACAGATAGGAACTTTCAAATATACGTCAATAAGATAAACAGTTTAAAATTGACTTCAGTTTCTCCAAATTTCCAGATACACCTGCATAAAATACTCAACTCATTGATGTAAATGTGAACATGTCAGAGAAAATAACAACTTAAAATTTACTGTATGCGGTGCCCTATATAATCAAGTTGAGTTTATTCCAGGCATGCCTAGCTGGATTACCGTAAGAAATTTCTCAGGAGAGTTAGTCACAACATCATGTAAAAAAAAAGTAAAATTTATAAGCAGTAGAAAAGCAATTTTAAAATTTAGTATTTATTCCAAATATCTTTTTAAAAGCACTTAGCCACGCTCGCTTGCTGAAGAATCTCCAGTTGTTTCCTATACACTAGAAATAAATTCATTATCATGTCCTAAAACAATTGACATCAGCTGGCCTCAAGTTATCTTCTTGATTTCATCTTTGAACCCCTTCCCATTTCATTCTTGTGAGCTGCTCCTAATACTCATCATCTTTATTTCTCAGGGCTTTGGAGTTCGTGTTCTACCTGAAAACCACTTCTTCCAGATTTTTACATCCTTCACCTCGTTAATTCATTCATGTTACTGCTTAAGAGCACTCTTTGGAGAAGCTCTGACTGCTCCTTTGGAAATTACCTTTCCTCTTACTCTCCATATGGAAGTAATTCCCTACTCTGCTATACTTCAGTGGAAATCATGCTTTATGTTTATGTGTTATGTGTTATGTGTCTTTTCCAGTAGGACAGGACCTCTTGTGTGCTAGACATCCAACCATTATTAGCTGAATGGAAGGGAAACATGCACTCTACGTGCTACCACAGATATAAAGCCATGGCATTAATCACATCAAGGTCCATTTGGGCAAATCAATAGATAACATACATAATAGTGAAAAGTCATATGCATATAAAACTCTACTCACAGCACAAAATTATAACTTTAAAGAAAAAACTGAACATATATACGTGTAAAAGAAAATATTTGAAGAAATTATGCCTCCCTATTAGCAGTGGAGTTTCAAGTACTGTAATTTCAGATTTGGTCCTTTGTTTCCTTTATTCTTGGTCATTATGTTTTCGTTGTATTTCACACAATGAATTTCTGGTAGTCTACAAATGTGGTGGTACAGAGCATGCTCGGAAAGAGAAAACGTGTGGTCAGTGCCATGGACTGAATGCTTGTGCCCCTCACAGCACGTGTGTGTGTTGAAGTCTTAACCTTCAGCACCGCTGTACTTGCAGCTGAGACCTCTAAGAACACTTTGGTGTTGAATGAGGTCACAAAATTGAGCCCCTGATTCAGTAAGATTATTGTCCTCATGAAAGGACACTAGGGATCTCCCTCTCTTCTGGCATTAAAGATACTCTACAACCCACAAGCATGCCAGGGCGAAGAAAAGAGACCTCAGAATGAAGCCCACAGCGCCTGAGTCTTGATGTCAGACTTCCAGCCTTCGTCACACTGGGAAGATAAATGTCTATTGCTTCAGTCTCCCAGCCTGTGGTTTCCCAGGAAAAGCAATCAAGTCAGGAGTAAGTTGCTCACTGTTAAGTTAAATTTTGAATATAATGACAAGCACCATGCAACCTTTGACTCTCTGTAATGTTTAAAATCTGAAAGCACGGTAAGGTTTGTGTGAAACTTATTTAACTTTAAGTGCAAACATTTTTACACTACCAGACACCTTAGTGGTAAAAAAGAAAAATCTAAAATTTAAAATGTATACATTATTTTTCACTGGCCTCCTTAAACCTCCTGTACCCAGTATGTACAGAAATCCACTCAAAGGAAGTATGCAAATATTCTTACCTAAAGATATTCAGTTCCATATTATTTATAATAGTAATGACTAAATAACATAAAAATTTAAGGTATAGTCTCACAATAAATGTATATGTAACAAACCTATATTTTAAAGACTACAATGGAAAATCAATCACAACATAAAATAACAAAAACAAAATGAAAAAATGCATTACAGGGTTTTACACATTGTGTTAATATTTTGGATTAGTTTTTCTTTATATATTTTTATGATTTTAAACTGTTTCACATTTAGCATAATCAGACAAAACTATAAGAGTTTATTTTTAAAGTATAGCCTTTGCCTCCCACTATATATCTGAGACATACTAAAGATTTAGTATTTGATAAATGAAAATAACATATAGTAAATCCATAGAGAAACATCCAGGCAGGCATGTGTGCCACTGAGCTATATCCCCAGCCCTAAAATATCCGTTTTATTCCATTTGGCAAGCACAGAAGTAAATACAGAGATAAAAAGGAAAAGAGTTAACATAATTGACTATTCAAGAAAAGGCACTTGAATCTCTTTCCATAAGACAGAGTGAAGCTATTTTATGAGGCAACCCCTTTCCACCAGTCCGGCACCTATTTCAACCCCCAAGTGCTAACCAAGTCCCATTTCTTTCCCTCTAAAGACTTTCTCCCCACTGTACTCTCCTTCCTCCTATACAGCCTGGATACTGAAGCCAAACTCATTCCTTTCAAAACAAAATTCTATTACTGTCTCACCTCCATCCTCAGACTTTCTGTGGTCTTCTGCTGATCATTCAATAAAGATGTGCTTTCCTCTAAGCGCTGGATGACCCACCTGCACCCTATAGCACAGTACTCTTCTTAGGGACCCAATCACAGTGATCGTGTTGCAGTTACTCAAAAGAACCACAGCCCTCTACACACAGAGATTAAAAGAGGCTGTGCTGTTCCCACGGTGTAAATTATTCTTCGAATCTTATCTCACTAATAACCTCACCAAATAGGTCCTTGACTGGTCAGAAGATTGTGTTTCCTTACTAAAAGCACTCTTAACAATGTATTTCCTTTACAATTAGCTTGTAATAATGCATTTACTTCTGTGATTTTCTTATAAATGTGGCTCCTCCGTGGACTTGAACCTCAAGGAAGCTCTAGAAGGTGCTTACTGGTTTGACTTATTGCTTTTATTTCCTGCTTTACCCCCAGGACCTGCAAAATGTATAGCATATAGTAAGTGGTTGATGCACATATTCAATGAACATTTTGGAATATTTATTTTAAAGCATATAGTTTTTCAAATCACATTCAGAAAAATTATACCCTGCATATTCAAATGTTGAAAAACTTCAGTTTACATCTGAATGTTAACAGTAGCGCTCCAGATGTTGCTATTTCAGGTGTTTTATGAAAGTGAAAAACCTCTCCTGCAATTGCAATAGGGCAGATTTATTTCATATGCCTACCTCTTGCCAAGCAACACCACCAGGACCATGCCATGCAGTCACTGACTTTAGTAGGTTAGCCTCTGGCCTTTGTCAGCTTCCTGGAGTCGCAGAGGGCCCAGCGTTGTAACAGAGAAGAAAGAGGAGGGGGAGAGGTCAGAGGACAGGGACAGGGGGAGGGGAAGAAAACAGAGGTGGAGACGGAGACAGAGACCAAATTAGACAAGCAAGTAGGAGGGGCGCTGGCCGCCTTTACGGGACACATCGAATCTTCGAAAGACAGAGGCGCACAAGACGTGGTCAGTAACACGAAGGATACGTTACACACCTTTCAACTTTTCATAATTTACATGTTAAAAGAATACGCAGAAATTTTACCCCAGCCCAAGTACATCCATTTTATGTCTTCCTAGACTTCTTCACTCTGGGTAAGGAATAAAAACTTACATTTTAAAGCGCACACAACTGGTCTGTATGCTACATATGTAATTCAGGCTAGTGTCTATGCAGATGTACAAAAATAATAGAGTATGGGTGTGAAAATCCACTTGGTTCAGCAACGTGGTGCCAATAACCTAATTAAGTTCACACAACCTACTTAACAGCTGCACATGATTCCCTAGTGTAAGAACTCAAAGAGTAGATAAAACCCAAAATGTACAATAGATATTATGAAAGGGACAGAAATCACCCAAAGGAAGGAACTGGAATGAGGGAAAGGAGTAAAAGGAAGAAGATATATATATATATATATATATATAGAGAGAGAGAGAGAGAGAGAGAGAGAGAGGGAGAGAGAGGGAGAGGGAGAGGGAGAGGGAGAGAGGTTAGCTGGGATAATTGTATTGCTGATGTCTACTGGCTTATTGAAAGCAACAGTTAATGCTTAAATTTTGTTGACCAATTGTTCATGCTTATATCTGGTAATGTGAACAACTAATTTGAGGACAACAGTACGCAACTGAATGCCTACCATCTTGTTTAGTGAAGCTGTGTATCATTTCTAATGTTTTTTTATTATTTTTATTCTCTTTAATGGTTTGATCAATCTTACACTGAAATCTTACATCCCACTTGGCTCTAGTGCACAGTGAGTAGGTTTTCTTACTGTCATTTTTCTTCTTATGGCCTTGGTATTAGTACAATGGAAAGTGATGGTATTTACAATGCACTCATGGTGCAGCTGCCCATTAAAATTCTAAAAGTTGGAATTTTGGAGAACACTAGAAATCCTGGCAGTATACTTCAGAAATAATGGACTTATTATATTTATTGATATCAATTGCTGAGCCCATGTATTGGGTTGGAAGATAAGCATACAATTAGTCCTTATAAAATTTGCATAGTTGCTGGTATGAATATTTAGATGGTGATTATTTGTGTAGTGCAATAGTTGTGACTATTTTCCGTTATTGAGAAATCTCAGTGTTACCACCAGCTGATTCCACTTCCCTCTTAGGAGTAAGAGAAGGAGTGCTGTTGTCACAGACATACAGACACCAGCTGGATCAACACAAGTTGGAGTCTCATGAAACTGCCATAAGGTGCAAAAGTCAGACTAGTCTCTGTCTTCTCAGAAGTTTCTCCAGGTGCACTCTGGTTCTCAAAAGACTTCTCAAAGAAATTAAGAAAAAACTCCTAGATTTGGATATGTTTGCAGAGCATGAAACTCACTATGCATTTCTGAACTTGCACATCAGGATATCCTGAGACTGTTTCTGCTTTATGCTAAAGCAGTAAGGCGAACGTCATTTGTGAATTTCCATAGTGGAATCCGAAGTCTACTTCTTGCAGTACCACGTGAGTAACGTGTCTACTAGTTCCACCCAGGTACATCACTAGCACTGGGAGCTGCTGTCCGTGGCACCTCCTAAGTTTAGCTGAAAGGATTCTCATATAGCATTTATGGCATGAGGAATAAAAACACATAAATAAAGATAGCCTTGAGAAGGACTATGCTGCCGTCACTTTGAAATGATATGATTTTTATCTTTGTTATCTTTTGAATCTTAAATGTTCCACCCCAAAGCCCATGTGTTGAAGCCTTGGTCCTAAAGCAGCAGTGCTGAGTGGAATGTTTGAGAGCCAGTTAGATCTCGAGCATCCCAACCTCGTGCCTGGATTAACCTAGTGAATCCTAGCTTAATGGGTCAAGAAGCAATGGCTTTGATATAGAAAGTGAGCAATCTCTCCTGCTCTGTGGTTTCTAGGAGGTAAGCAGGTACTCTTCCTCTGTCATGGGTTTTTGCCTGGATGTAACCTCTGAAAGTATGAAACAAACTAAACTTTTCTTCTTATTAACCTTACTACTCAGGAAATTTGTTAGAGCAACTGAAAGCTGACTGACACAATCACATCCCAAGGGCATATACACTAATATATATATATATATATATGTGTGTGTGTGTGTGTGTGTGTGTGTGTGTGTGTGTGTATATGTACACACACACATATATATACTATAAATGTACGTCTACTGTGTCCACATCATAATGAATATTTTCATAAAAATTCTAGCGAAAGGCTTAACATAGTACACCACAAACTTTCAGGCACACAGTTATTGTCAGAAAACAAAATATTTCTCATTCTCTATGATTTCATTTCCCCTTAAATAATTGCAGTTCTGTCAAAAAAGACAGCCTCATTCAAGCATTAGGAATATGAATGTGAAATGGATTGATCAAATAATATTAATAGGCACTGTATCATGCCTAATTTAAAGCAAGGCCTGCTAACAAAACAGGATTCTATGGAGAATAAAAAGTAGTTTAAGATTAGAACCTCCTTTCAAACACTTGAATACTTCACAGTGAAGAGAACAGTTTCTCATAAATGACTCATTTGAATGATTCCACTATTTTCTTACACGCAAAAGAAAAAGATTTCAAATGAAAATCCAGTGGGTGAGTTGATCAATGTGGGAAAATGTGGAAAGTTTTTTTTTCCTAAAAGAAGCAGAAATTTAGAGAACTGACAGCTATGATGTAAACTATAAGGTACAATCTCTATTCTCACTTTCCTCTTATGTGGTATTATGAAAAGTTTTAGAGACACAATTACTCATAATAGAAGATTACAGTTCTTACCCTCCCATTCAGCAAGTTCTGGCCAATCAGATGTAAGATGAACTGGAAGAAGGTAAAGCACCCGAGACGAGTGCTTTATAAGACATACCTGGATGAAACTCCTTTTTGCATTTGTTTCCTCCCTTTGGGGCCCAAAGTTCAATTGTGATGACATTCAATTGCCATCATCATCCCAGAAGCAGCAGTGTGAAAGCAAGTTGGCTTCAACTGATTCTGTAACACATGGGCCTTCGGGGACATTTAAGATCCAGACTGTACCCAAAGGTACTGAGCCCCTATCTTCTTTGCATCACCGCCAGCTGAAGATACACAGCCAGAACTAAACTGACCGCGGAGCCAGGGAGAGACGGGGAAGCAAAGCGTTTCTATTTGTGCATAAATGAGGAATTTTCTGCTGCCTTGGAGAGACAAGGAGAGAAGCCACAGCACCCACCAGGGATCCCACCCCAGAGAAGAGGCAAGAACACTGCTTCTTCCCTTCATATCACTTTCTAAGACGACCTTGAAGGTGCAGTAACTGGATGGACTTGAGTTCTTTTTTATGAATAAGATGGATGCTAATTTCATATGTGTCAGCTTTGCTGGAAAGGTTAAGTGGTCATAAATAATTTTAATCATTATGTTCTTTCCTGCATATGTGTTCAAAAATCAATAGGAAACTGGATAAGATTTTACTCGATAAAATGGGAGCTACAAGGAACAGAAGCTTATGGGGAAGATGGAATCATCCAAAGAATTTCACAAATAAAGGATTTAAAAACATAAAGAAAGAGTATATTAAAAATCAGTTTGTATCATCTTTCAATTGTTGGTTCAGTATGATTTATTTTAGGTAGAGAATCATAAGAAAACAGCAAAGTAAAGAGATTTTCTTTTTAATCTGCCTTTTGGAATAAATGTCTCTGAAACGTTTAACAGGCAAAATTTCTGAAGTTTATTTTCAACATGCAGAACATTCACATTACATTTACAATAGTGACTAAACTGAAATATTCTATTAGATGTTCATACATATGTTTTCTGTTTAAAAAAAGGAAAAAGTACAACTGAACATTTGTAAATACAAAACAAGCATAGGTACCACATCCCACAGATTGCAGAAACATACAGGACCTTTCTGATTTGTTTTCGTCTCTCTGCTGTTCTTGAAGATTGAGCTGCTTGTAGCCTCAAATACAGTCACCTGTCACTGAGATAAAACTCAGATTCCTTAGAAAACTCATAGGGAAACAAATGCAACCAATTTTAAATTTAATGCAGGCAAAAGAAAACTGAACTGCATCAATTAAAATGTGAGCATCCATACTATGAAAGGGGCACAGACTGGAATACAGGGTGGGTAAAACTACAAACCAATCATAAACTATATTGTGAAATACACATAAATACAATAGCACCTCATGGAGAGATGCTGAGGGGACACACAGAAAAAACTGAAACTCGAGTGGCTGCAGAATCTGTGTGTCATCAAACTGCAGCCTGAGAGGTTCATGGAGATGACTATGTCCGCATCTAATATGGTGACAGTGACGGGGCTTGTCCTGTGTTCCTAGAACTATGCTAGTCCTGACGCTAGTCCTGATCCCTTGGAAGAGATCTGTATTAAGAGCTCACAGATGTGAATTAATGAGCGTAGTCACACAGGTCACTTTCTCTCAGCAGAGGGATAATTGGCTACTGTGATGGTATCTTAGAGTGTGCAGACAAGTCCTAGCACAGTAAGCGCAAGAACAAATGTGTCACGTTGGGTTTGTATGGTGCAGAAAGCGGTAATCTGTCAGATCTGGTAGCACATAATTAATGTTTTAATAAACCTGGCATCATTTGCGGGTATCTATAGATACAGGTATTTTATTATGCATATGAATTCTGAAAATGCAATACCTTAGGAGACAACCTGAAGTCAATTTCTGAATAATAATTCCAAATGGAAAATTTCAACATGAACAAGAATCTTTTACAACTTTTTCCCTCTTAAAATCTTGATTTTATCATCAACAATTAATCAGTGTAACTTAGCATGATCAATTGGTCTCCACCCCAAGTCCATTCAGGTTGGCAGTTGATGTCGTGGTAGAGACTGTGCTGCTTGAACTGTGGAGCACATGGCAAGTCAACCAGGTGTAGGTGGGTAGTCCAGAGAGGGCCCCATGAAGGGACCTCCCTCAGCAGGAAGTCGAGTCCACTGGGCACTAGTGCCACCTTGCACACCACCAGGCTATCTGCTGCTTTCCACCGGACCTGTTGCCACTGACACATGAAGGCAATCTTAGGCAGTCAGTGAGATAGTCACATCATGTACTCCTGGAAATTTATTATGAAGAAATTCATCTTCCAGGAGAAACTTTCCAAGCACAAAAGGCAGTATAGTTCTACTCCACACTCTAGAAAAACTACTAGTTTAACAGACTAGAATGTGTCTTCTCTAGGGCAGCAGATACACAACCCACAACTTTTCTTCAAGGCTGAAAAATAGAGTGACACAATACAGCATTCTCTTTACCCCATAAAGTATAGCTGCCGAGGATACTTAAAACTCAGCTCCTTGATAGTAAAATAATAACAATAATAGCAATAAAATTCCTTATATTATGTTCTTACCAAATGAAAATATATCTGGCATCTTGTGTAACTCATATTAAATTTGACATGAAACTGTACATCCTGAACACTAACCAGAAGCAGAAATAATGTTGCTTTGTATTCTTACAGAATTCTGGCACTTATATGAGTTCAGTTCATCACTGCCCTTTTTATACCAGAATGTGAAACCCCGCTGGTATTCAGCTCCTGTGAATTGAAATAACGTCCCAGCTAGCAGTTCCTGGGTATCATGTACGTGGCAGGCACAACACTGTGCTCTGCCAACATTCCGCTTCATCTTTCCTGGGCAGCTTTATTACTGTGCACATGTTTACGGGCATGAATTTTCCTGTCTAAAGATTAGAGCACAAAAGAACTAGGTCTCTGACTCTGAACAGAATACTAAAGCTTTATAATGTGGTGCTTTTGATGGCAAAATTTGTAGCTGGGCAATTTACATTCTAGAGCAAGACTACTTACCTTTTTGTCAGATTGTAATCAATTTCAAAATGGTCTCCATTTTACTGGCTGAAAGAAACATGTAAATTGCCTTTCATCGGCACCTTTTAAAATTATTTTAATGCCTGTCTCATTTTTTGAATAAAATAGGAGCTCCCCTGCTTTCTGTGTTTAATTTTTACGATATCATTAAAAGTGATTGTGATCATTCGTGTTCATTCCAGTGTACCTGAGTTCACATCATGAGTCACCAGCATTTTTTAGAGATAAAAGAACTAAGCATTTGCCATTGTCATCTCTGTCTCTTGGCTTCACTTTACAAGCCATGTTAAGTATACCAGCCTCCACGAGGAACAGCCAGTACACTTTGTTTCAGTTCAAATCCGCAGAGTGTTGTTGCTGGCCGGGAAGTGGATGCAGTGATAAGCACAGTTGCAGGGGATCTGCATGTATCCAGCACTGCTGTGGGAGCCGCAGCACTGTTTTCCACGTGTCTGTCACTTGATAACGCCACATCACTTGGTCTCTCTTCCTCTACGGGGCACCTTGAAAGAATAATGGTCATTTTGGTTCATGTTCCCGCATGCTTCTCTGCCTTACCCTCCACCCTCAATCTAAAGGTCAAACTGGACTTGTTGCTCTGCTTCTTTGGCCAAAGGGAAAATAAGGAGAGTACACAGGGAAGGCAGGGCAGACACAGAGCCCCACCCCCCAGACATCACCCTTCCTTCACACGGCCACCTTGTGACGTAGGCAATATCAGCTTAGTTCTATAGTTGAAAGAACAAAGTTCATCAAATTCAGTAATTCATTAAGACTCGTGTTTACAAGAAGAGCAAAGTGGAAGATCTGAACCCATGTCTAAAAGATGTCAGAATTCATGCCTTTCCCCCCTTACCGTCCAGGAGGGAAAAACAGTAGGATATCAATAATTGGGGAAGGGGGTGTTTTGTCAGTGGTTCTGTGCGGTTGATGTGACACTCTTTGGTCTCCCAGTAGCAGGCTGGAACTCTCATCTACATGTTAGAGAACAGGGGTGTGTATCTCTCCACGTCACACAGTTGAAGTGCCATGCAGTGGTTTCAGCTATAACCTTTGCTTTGAAAATAAAAATTTCTTCCTGTGAGACTCATACGTTGAGAAACAATTCTGCATAACATAATTTCAGATTTGTTTATGTACAGTTTCACGAGTGAAAACAGCTAGCTGAGGCCAAAAATCTATTCTCTATTCAACTGAGACATATAGGAACACATAAAACACACCCACACCCACACCCACACACCCTTTACACCCAACAGTTGCCACAGTTCACGAAAGATGACAAGCTGCACCTGCTCACATCTGGTGTTCCTATCTTCCGACTGATTTCAGACAAGGCCTTCTGCACCATTTCTCAGCAACTCTCAGGCTACAGTCCTGCCAAGGACGTTTTCCAAGGAGATTTGAGGTGTGTGTCGAGGTATTGCGCCGTACTGGATTATTTGTTCTCGAGCCAGCTCGCACATGTTCATAGGAGTTTTTCCTTAGCTTTATTCTTATTAGCGCAGCTTGGTCGTGCACCTTGGTCATGCTCATCGCAGGCAACGTGCTTCTGTATGTAATAAAATGCTACTTCCTCATTCCGCTCTGCACCCTGAGCACCCGCCCCCCCCATTCAGGAGAGCTTTCACTCCGTTTCCCCCTTCCATTCCTTTTTCCCTTTGCCAAATGGGGCTCTTTCCGTGTGCGGCTGAAGAGGCTTCTGAGTACTGTGCCTCCCAACCCATTTTTGCCATAAGCCCGGAGATCTTGATTGTGGGAAGTTCCGTGGTAATTTTTAAGAAAGCAAATGTTTCTTTATAGCAGCACTGCTTGGCTTAGCCGGATTCAACTTTGTTTCTTTTTATTTTAAATTATTTTTTAAAAACTAGCAAACAAACATGAAAATAAAATCAAAACAACACAAAAATAATACATGACCTCAACACAAAACTTTGATAGACATGCATTTAAAACCACATACCTGGAAAGACAGTAAATGATTCGGTGTTCAGGAAAGTACAGGGCATTAGGGACGGTCATCTTTGCATATAAGTAGTACAGGGCAATAATCGCGCTGGAAATTCTAATCAGTGTTGGTGGGAAGTGACTACTCCATGGAAAAGATCTCTTTATAGTCCACATTTTAAACAATTTCTGTAGTGTTACTAGTCTATAATTTAAGCTTAACATTCACATATTTTTATTGCCTATCCTTTTTAATTTTTTTTTATTTTAAAGATAAGAGAATGAAAACAGAGTAACAGACACACATTTAGAAAATAACACAAAAACAATACAAGCAATACAGACTTTCAGACAAGTAGATAGGAAAGGTATTCATTTCCTATGGAATAGTTCAATAACTCTGTTTGCAACAGAAAGCACCCTTTGGGGCCTGCTGACGTTCTATCACCTTTCTGTGCTCCCTGTCCCGGTTTATTAACGTTCTACTGCTGCTCCCACTGTATTATCTACTTATAACTCTAAATGACTGGGTTAAAACAATTTTTTAAAGAATTGTATCAATATAGTTTACTCTAAGAAGAAAAAGACAAATTACTCTCAGCATGGAGAGCCACTATGGTTTCTTTGCACGGAGGCACCGTGCCCTATTCTTCCTTCTTCCTAACATGAAATACAGAATCTGGCCTCTGAGTGGCAGTAATAAATTTTGATTAAAAAATAAAATACACAGCCAGGAATATAGCTCAGCCACAGAATACCTGCCTGGCAAATGTGAGGTTGTGAGTTTGATTCCCATTACCAAAAAAAAGTTTAAAAAATAAAATATAGAAATAGAAATTATATATTTTAAACATCCCTACTGTAATCGTTGATACATTGTGTCAACTTGAGAATTGAGAAGTTTAGAAGCTTACCTAAGTGACTCAGTAGGGGACTAGGGTCCCCAGTTTGTAAACATCCTGAGCTTGTGAAAGAGGATACAGAAACAGTGTGGGCAGAGAGAGGGCTTATAATATAAGGGGTAAAGAGGCTTGCTTTCCCCACTTTTGCTGTCTAGTGCTACCTTGAACTGTTGGCCATGCCACCCTGCCTTAGATCGAGCTGATTATGTACTGAAGCCACATACTATGAGCTACATAAACCTTTCCTTCCTTAATTTTGGGTGTCGGGTATTTTGTCTCAGGAATGAGAGAAAAGTAACCAAGGCACCCACTCCCAAGATGTCTCCTACCTAATTCCTAGTATCTCAGCATTCTGCTTCAAAGTCAGATGTTCACCAACATATTCCTGGGTACCCTCTGCCCAGAACTAAGTTCTTTCTTCCCTGAATTATCATGGACACTTGTTCCACTATGAAGTTTTTATTGTAGTGTGCCACATAATAAAATTAATTATATGTTAGTTTCTTGGCTAAATTATAAATTCTCAGTGATCAGTACATGCAGTTTATTCAAGTTATTCAGTTTATTGTGGTCACTATAAAACCTATAGAAAAATTTGCAAATTTGTATAATTAATAAATTGTTATTCAATATACATTTAAATTGACATCTCAGTACCAACTTTATTTCTACCAAGTTGTGTTTTTAAAGGTACAATATCTTTATATAGGCTTTTAGCTCTACACATGTAAGACCATACCTTCCCTTGCTGTCTTCCCTTGGGTTATGCTATAGTGCATCAGTTGAAATTTCCCATAGGTTTCAATGTATGCTAATATACTTCTCTTTGGCCCTGGATATAAATGAGCTATTTTTTCTTTCCTTAACAACATTGAACCATTCAAATGTCTTTTTGATGTAAAAGCATTTCAAGAACATTTTCCTTCTTTTTATCTCTCTAAGTCCTCATCATACCCCTGCCCCCATTGTATTACTGTATGTCATACCATTATTTCCTCTAAATGGCCTATCAAGATTTATGGAGGCTAAAGACCTTAGCAGAAGATTTGATGTGAATTGTCTTTGCAGTTTAAGGATGCATCTTCCTTTGTCTTTCCTGGAAACTAAAATTATCTGGATATCGACCATATTACCACCTATACACAGAAGGTAGGCAGCCACAGTACTAGTCAGAGTGCCTACATTTCCCTACCTTCATTACACCCCCAGACTCAAAGCCAGCGGCACCACCATTTGCTTATGGTACTAACAGAGCTCCTCCAAAGACTCACAGAAAACAGGCTGCTTTTCTCAAGCCTAAGGGAAAACCAGAACCAAACGACAAGAGGGCTGTCACAAAGGACAGATCCAGCTCTGACTCTAACAGGCCTATCACAGTGCACACCGTGCTACTCAGGTACACTCAGTCTTGGGTGTTTAGCGAACTTAGGTACCAGTTCCCCATAAGAAATGAATCACTTACTACAACCACATACCAAAATATTTAAAAAGTGCTAGATTTTTACAAAACCCTGAGGAGGTTTTCAAAGCTAGTATGAAAAGAACATGTGAGAAAAGTGTGTGTGGCTGCAGGATGTCAAGGTGGAGTCTCCTGTCACAGGTGCTGTTCTCTGGGTTACCACAACACTGCAGGGAAAGGCAGAACACATTGTTATAGATGTAAATCCTGAACATCTGCCCTTCCATAAACTTAAAATTTGTTTTCAGTACAAACAGCGGTTGCATAGATGGAAGGTTAAAATATCTCAGATGTCATTTGCAGACTTTTCTCCTCATAAAACATGGGAAATAACCATCTTGACAAGTTTACTCCCTGGGAGGGACAACTTGGCAGTTTCTCCAGCAATGAGGGGGGGAAGGAAGTGGTAGCTCTAAGAGATGAGCAAAATGTAGGCCTTTAAGATGGACTGTGATGTGCTAGCTCACAAGTGCTGGGGAATTCTGCACATATTGATGAATTCCAACAAACTTGGTAGCTGGGAGCTGACCAAACAACTTTTATTTAAAGCGCAGAAGGTAGTAAAGACTACGTTAGGATAGCTCCACCCACTCAGAACATGCAGGTTAGTGGTGCATCGAGACCAGGAAAGAACAGTTTGATAACAGCTCTCACTTGCTTATTATCTATAGAGAAAGACAGAATATTGTATTGAGATTGTTGTATGATTCACATTAAAAACAACTGAGAAAGTCATTCTAAGACCTGTGAGATTCTATTTCACACAACTTTAATCTGTACAGAAGTGAAGAGTTTTAATTGAGTTTCACCATAACACAGTGAATTATAATCTAGAAAGAGGTGAGGTTATGTTTATTTTTTCTCAGAAGTAATTATTGAAGGAGCAGAAATACATAAGAGCAAGGAATATAAAAATGCTTGAAAGAGTCACCTTTTAAACCACCTCATTCCCATCGAGGTCAGTTTGAATATCTAACATGAATACTAGGCAGTTTGGGAATTTGTAAGTCTCATAACAGTGTTTTGAAATGAAATCATTCTTATTTATGCATAATTATTTAGCACACTCATGTATGGAGCACTATTTAGCCTAGTGTGAGTTGTTATATATACTTGAAAGAATAAAATATCTACTTTAATTTAGATGGAGCTGCCACTTGTTAGCACCCGTTATAAAGCCTTCCTGCACCAGGTGAGAGTGTTGTAGTTGCAAGGAGCGTGCGTTACATGCCTGTGCTGCATCTCCTCGGATGTTGATAAAGGCCTCATCAACAGGGCATATTTCTTACTTCCTCTCTAAAAGGCCTGCCTTGGTGATCAGCTGTGAGATTATAAGGAAAGCTTGGCTGATGGCACATTGTTAGGTACATACTTGAAAGAAAGTCACTAGTATTCTCAAGGGAAAACAAATACACAGCAGACTACATTTTAGTAGATTCAAAAACAGTTTAAAGGGGCTGGGGATATAGCTCAGTGAAATAAGCACCTGCCTAGCAAACGCAGGGTCCTGAGTTTGATCCCCAGTACCGCCAAGATAGGTTAAAAAAATACAATATGTTAGGAAAAGTGCTTTATCATTATTTTAGGTGTTAAAATCTTCCTGACCTTCCTCAACTGTTTTCTTGAAGCAAGGCTGATATTTTGTCTTTTTAAATAACACTGTGTGTCAGTCACCTATGGTGATATATTTTGCTTGTCAGTAAATGCTGCTTAAGTGACATATTAGTTACCTCTTAACAGCCACAGAGGAACAAGAGACTGAAGACCGAAGTTCTTGTGTTTCCACTGATCAGTTTCTTTCTGGTCAATTTTGCTTTCTATTTGATCACTGGTAAAGTGGAAATGGAGAAAGTAAATGATATTGATAAGATTACTCAGTACTCAGCATGCTTTTGGTTTTACTACCTTGTCGATTCTGATGCACTTTCTCATGGCAATCCTACCTGAAAATCAATGTAGGTGTGCAGATGTGTGTACACGTGCACACAGCCCAGACAGACAGTTTCCATGACAAAGCACATCTTTTGTTCCTGATTTTTAAAAATCAGCATTTAGCATGATGTTTGCTTAAAATGGTTCAGCAAATACTCTTTATCAAATTGTCCATAATTTTCTATAACTTTTTATTATAAAATTAATTTTGAACCTCAGCACGTACACTAGGTAGTTATAAAATTTAAACCATTTCTTTATTAAGTTACAATAATACATTTCATAACAATGAACTATTTATACATTCCAGAATTAAATTCTATTTGGTCATGTTATATTAAATTTTAATATGATGCTGTAGTCAGTTTTCTAACAATTCATTCAGGACTTGCCCATGTCTTTGAGTGAAGTAGGCCGATGGTCTTGTTTTTCTCCGAGTACCGCTCAGCATTCACCAGGCCCTACTCAGCACTGCTTGCCCCATCTTCTGTGCTAATATAACTAATTGCTCCACACAGCGATCTTCTCAGCAGTACACACAACTCGATCAATCTAGGCTGTAACTTTGTATTTCTTTTTTCCCCAAGGATCCTTTTACATTTTTTAAAAAACTGTAGAACCTGAAGTCCTTAAGTCTATTAATATAATGATATGTGATGATTTGTGAGTACTAATGATTCATAATGTATAATGAAAATTAAAACTGGGAAATGTTTATGACCCCAAATTCTATAGGCCTCAGAGCAAGGACTTTGTATATCATGCAGCCGTCAGGTTCTCCACTGACCTTTTACAGAAAGGGCAGAGTGAGCAGGGAAAATAGCCTCTCAGCCTTACTCTGAGAGCTGTTTTGAATGTGTAAATGCCTGAAAACGGGGAGTCGCTAAGTCATACTTTGGGAACTGCTGATGAATGTCATAAGTCATATCTACAGTTTTGCAAATCTCCGCAAGTCACACTGGCCCCTGCAATGTCATGTTGGCTAATGGGCTTCATGCACAAGTCCGACGTGGAGTTCCGAAGGGACAAACCTGGGTCTCCTCTCCCTTTCATTGTCCAGTGGGCAGTTACGATACGGGAGCCACAACAGCCCCACTAACTACGAGACCACAGGGTGAGGGCAAGAGCCAAGCAGCCCAAAGAAGAGTGAGGAGAGAAAAGCAGGCCCACATCTATTTTATTTGTAAGTAGTTGAATAAACATGGGAAAGTCATTCCTCTGGACGTCAAGTTATGAGGGAAAGTAAATTCCTCAAATCATAAATTAGCTTTTTCTGTGATTTGAAGCTAAACACACTCATCATCTTTAATCAGTTTTGGTATCAAAGTTTTACTAATCACACACAGTTCAGAGTTTCCCACTTCTTCTTATGGGACAATTTATAGGAACAAAGAGGACATTCCAAAGGAGAGTTTAGTTGATCTTTCCGGTGAATATTACACTAACTGCCTTGACCCGAGTCCTGTTCAAAGCACCATTTGTAACCTGTGCTGATCAGCTTCTGTTGCTGTGACCGAATACTTGGGACAAACAATGTGAAAAGAGGCGATGCATTTTGGCTTGCAATTGCAGAGGTTCCTGTCCTTGTTTCTAAGCTCTCAATGACGTTTCCACGAAACACCACAGCGGAATGGGCTGGCAAGGCAGGAGTGCTCCCTGCATGGGAGCTGGGAAGCAGAGACAGAGAAAAAACAGAGTCAGGGACCAGGGACAAGATACAAACCCCAAGGCCCAACCTGCAAGACCCACTCCCTTCAGCTAAGCTACTCCTGTCTCCATTGCCTGTGATACCACCATCAGATTTCAATCTGCTGGCCAGAGCCCCCAGGAGCCAACCATTAGGCAGCCAAACAAGCATGCTTTCAACACAATGATCGTTCAGGAACCACTGCAGACCCCAAACCACAGCATCAGGTCGACCCTGAAGTTATATTCTTGCCACTTCAGCTGTTTGGTTGGTTTCTTTTTATGTATTGTGGCCTGGCCAAGTGTTAATGCCTTCTAAAACTACTTTTTGTGGTATATCAACATGTATTTTGGAAGAAATATTTTTTTATCTAGTTTTCAAATTTATTCATGTCCTCAATATTTTAGCAAGTTTCTTTTAATTTTCTTATGCCTAGCTAGTTGGCTAGTTCTATTTCTTTGTCTTTGATCTATCTTGCAATAGGACTGCCTAACATTCTTGGGGCCGGGGATGCAGCTCAGTGGCACAGCATGCTGCCTGACAAGACTAGGCCCTGAGTTCAGTTCCCAGTACCTAAAAAAAAAAGGATTGCCTAACGTTCTTTTAAAAAATCTGTTAAACTTTTTAAATGTATTCCATATTTTTCTCTATTGTATTTTGTAAATTTATTTGGTTGGTACATACTCGTTTGGGGATTAAATATTTGTTCTTTTAGTTTGGAGATAGGTATCACTTTCCAAGCTATCAATGTTGTATTTCAAATTTTATTGTACTATGGATTTTCAAACTGCACAATTTTGTTGGTCATTTTTAAGAGAGTAGAGCCTCAAACATGGTCATTTTTTTGTAGTAAGCCTCAAATAAATGTATATTTATTGGTTATAAAGGTTTTACTTGAGTTTACAATGTGTACTCTAGATTTTCTGTTGAGTAATACTTCCCTCATACATAGTTTTCATACATTTACTGAAAAAGGTACATGTAACACATAATGTAAGCACATGGGGAACAGTTAAATGTGAAAATTAATATTTGACCAAGACTGAGGCACAAACTTAAATATCGTCATTAATAAATATGACAATATAATGTTTTATCTAACATTTATAGTTTTATTTCATGCTCAGATTTGAAATAGTTGGCACTTTAA
Organism: Dinomys branickii; assembly: GCA_004027595.1. Taxonomy (NCBI): domain Eukaryota; kingdom Metazoa; phylum Chordata; class Mammalia; order Rodentia; family Dinomyidae; genus Dinomys; species Dinomys branickii. The sequence goes on from PVLD010000788.1 coordinate 244,642, forward strand.
TTTAGAAATAAGTTTTCAGAACTACTGACTACCAGGCCGTCGTGCAGCCGCAGCCCACATGGAACTCTGAAAACGACGTCCACCCCCCAAGAAAGCTGGAGAAGTGCAAGCATCCAATCCGGAGCTGCTTCAGCCACTGAGATATTTTGCTTGATAAAGTTCTACATTCTTTGAGGTCCAGATTTAAACAAGCTAAAGGTGTGGTAATGTTTGCAATTATGCCAAAGCTTTGTGCATCCTTTGAATAGGATTTCTAAATATTTGTAAATATACTTGAATGTAGGAGATAGAAAGGTAGACAGATGGATTTGACTCTGAATCTTTTCTGCAAGGACTCCTCCCTGCACTCATGAAGAAATATATAAACCATTAAGGCAGACAAATTTCTGCAAGTCAACAACAAACCTACTGTTTATGCAGGTCATACTTCATTGATAATGAATTCTTTTAAATTGGTATTGAAGAGTGTATCTCCCTGAAGCAGTCTTTTAGATATGTAAAACCTGATATCTCATCCTTTTTGAAATCTTAGATGAATATGAGTCTAAATGGAATAACAGAGCTGAAATGAGCATTCAACTGTTTGCCCTTCCAATATCTGAGGCAAAACCTAGTATCAAGTACCAGGTTTGGGGGATAAAAATGTGGGAGCTAAAATTACACTTAAGTGCATTCCTCATTTCCAAACCTTCAACATGAAAATTCTGAATCTGTCTCTCCTTGTACATACATTTCCGGATCGTATTTTTGACTTACAATTCTATATGAGAATCTCCATTGTATAATTGTTCATTTTAATCTACATTCATCCATTGTAATTATTGCTTAATTGAAATTTCTCTATTGTCTAATGATGCTGAGCATCTTTCATATGTGTTTGGCCATCTGAATGGCTTCTCTTCAGATCTTTGCACACTTTTAAATGGAGTTGTCTTTTATTATTTTTTTTAAATTTTGTATATATTCTATCACATACTATTTTATGATCTGATATATAGATACTGTATAGTACCAATATTTTTTCCATTCTCTGAGATGTCTTTTCAGTTTTTTGATGTTATACTTGTAATATAATAAATATTAATAAATATACATTGTATATTAAATTAATTGTTTTCTTCTTGTCAGTGAGTGTACTATTCACTTATAAATTACTATTTTATTTGAAGTCTTCTCTGAATGTGTCAGCTACACTGACTGGCTATTAGTCACTTATGGGAGGATCCAAATACAGCTTGGAAATTTTCCCTCTGATGGTTTATGGCTTGAGGATGTGGGTCACAGGACAGGGAGGAACATTTGCTATTACAGTTTGCTCAAGCACCCCTGCCCACACTCACCCTAACAAAATGACCCTATTTCAGCCCCAAATTCTCATATACTGAACAGTATAATATTTTTAGATTCTATTTTAAGTTTAATATCAACATCTCAGCTTTTCCTTGAGATAATAATTTCCTGTTTCATCTGTTTTGATCTCGGATTCTGTTCTTTAACCTGAGCTGCACCCCTCAGTCAAAATCGCTTAGAAAAGGAGGGGCATATTCTTAGGACATAGCCCCCTATCTTATTCAGATGTCTTCCTCTCACCCCCTCGGCTGGACCCCAGTGCTGTCCCTCTCTGGCTGCTTTCTTTCGCCAGGTTCTGCAGTGATACAGTTGCAGTTCATGTCCACAGCGGTACCGTGATGGACAACTGTTCACACTATGGGTAAGAAGGGGACAGGAAAAGCCCCAGCTGGAAAGTGCTCACCCAGTCTGTAGCTTCTCACTCTCTTCTGACCTCTGCTTTCAGGGTCACCATTACAGTTGGTGTCCCAAATATGTTCTCTCCCCAGGGACTTCTGACAACTTGTCTGGAGCCATAGAATCCATCAGTGTTATTCTCTTTTCGATTTTCTGGTCTTGCACAGGAGGGGCCAGGCTGTAGCCAAGCTAGTGCATCTTGTCGGGAATTGAAAGCACCTTTTTCTGTTGACTGTTACTGAAATTTTCATCATACTTAAGAGATTCTTACCGAGTATCACTAACTCTGCTTGTCACTCTCCCTAAAGACTTGATGACATTTAACTAAGATCTAGAAATAACCTTTAAAGTGTTGTTTACAAAGTATCACTAGGGATTTCTGGCAGACTTGCAACTTAAATAATGTAATAAAGAAGATTCAGAAAGGAAGAGCCTGGGAGGAAAGAGCGATCTCTCTCATCTCCTCAGAATAATGTTACCACAGACACTATGGACACAATCTCGACTGAGGGAAGGATTTTAGAAACAAGTAAAAACACTGGGAAACAGCAATCATACTTAAGCGGGTTTTAAGCCAGTTGCCCCTCAGTGTCCTTCAGATGTTGACTGTTGCTTGCTTTGTTACTGAATTTAGACCAAAACAGACAACTATGTCATGTAATACATCAAGTATATTTCGAGTGATTTCTCCATTTTAGCTATTTTGAGAATTTTGAAACTTCTAAAAGATTGAAGAATAGTGATTTTCTTCCTCAACTTTAAGTAGTATTTACATGTCCATTCTTTTGAAACGTTCTTAAATTCTAAGAAGGAGGAGTTTCCCAATCACTCCTATCTCAGATTTTTCCTTCCTTTCAGTGAGTGGCATTTAAAATGCTTGTCAATATTAATATATTGTATTACATTAATTGATTTGTGAATATTGAACCATCCCTGCATTCCTGGGATGAATCCTACCTGGTCGTGGTGTATAATTTTCCTTATGATTCGCTGTAATCTATTTGCCAGTATTTTGTTGAGTATCTTTGCATCTATGT
>PVLD010000789.1:0-71786 GCA_004027595.1 Dinomys branickii
GAGAGGGAGGGGGAGAGAGGGAGAGAGGCTCTAACCTCCCTGGATGCTTCAAAATCATACTACTGTTTTTACTTAAGCCATTCACTTTCCACTTGTTTAGTGGGACTAGGCCAAGACCCTGATACCATACCCCTGGGGGAATTACAAAAATTAACACAATCATAAGTTGAAAAACATAGAATTTGTAATTTCTACCGTATCCCTATTTAACTCACCTGTTTAGACAATGTAAAACCAGAGCTGCTTTCTATTGGCTTGTTACGGAACTCCTGCAGAGGGTTTAGGCCTCCCACCTGGCAATACAGCACATGGATGCAAAATAAAGACCAAGAGAGAATATTTTGCAGTTCAGGAGTTCTGAGATGACCAGTGTTCTCTGTGGAACAAAAGGCCTCATGTCCAAAAGCTCATGGCTTTTATTGGTATCAATCAGGGAGGTGCGTGGGGGTCATGACAAAGTGACAGGGAAAAGAAATTTTGCAGGCATGGTTGTAATGGAAAACAGCTATTTTTCACCAGGCACAGAGGCCCTCCAATTAGCAATGTAATGGATAACTTGGTGTATGAAAGGCTGACACCTTTACTGCCTGGAAGGTGTAATTGCTTCGGAGTTCCATGGCCTCAGCTGGGATGTTATCTCATGTCTTGGCCCTGGAATGTCACAGAGCAGCGATGGGGAAACTTTTACAGCTTTTAGAGCTTAAATGACAACAATGAGCCAGTTGTGACGTGTGTGCTGCAGGTTTGCCAGCACTGCCCCAGAGGAGTGAGGTTTGAGTTGCCCCAGAGGGAAGAACACTGAGCAGCTGAACTAGCGGAGGATCAGGGCATGTGGACTGGGCAATAGCAGAAAGAAGCCACGGTCCTCAAATCAGGTTTGTAACTGGTTGAGGAATTGAGGCATGTGTTGTGCTGTCTCCATCCCATTCTCTGGTTAACTTTTTGATTACTATAATAAAATATAATTCACATAACATAAAATGCACCGTTTTACAGTGTACACTTCAGTAGCTTTGTGGGTTGGATATAGTGCAATCACCACCGCTGCCTAGTTCCAGGGCATTCCGCCTCTCACAGCCATTTCCACCTTCCCACTCTGGTAGCAGTTTAAGTTATCCTCCCCACCCACTGGCAGTCACTGATCTACTTTCTTTCTGGACTTGCCTGTCCCAGAAATTTCATATAAATGGAATAATCCAATACGTCGCCTGTTGTGTCTGTCTTAGAACAGTGTCTGTGAGGTCTGTCTGTGCTGTGGATTGTTTTGCACCTCATTTCTTTCTATGGCTCTGTTATATTTAATCAACACATTTGATTATTGATTCATCAATTGATGGACCTTAGAACCATTTCTACTTTTAGGTTACATGAGTAATGCAGTTGTGCACATTCATGCAAGGCTTCTGTATGAACACGTTTTCTTTTATTATGATTACCTGTCTAAGAGTGGAACTGCTGGGTCATATACTGATTCTGTGTTAAACGTCTTGAAGAACTTCCCAATTATTTTCCATAATATTGCATCATTTAATGTTTCCATCAACAATATATCATGGCTCCAACCAAGTTTTCCACATACATGTCAGTACTGATCATTATCATTTTACTCACAGCCAGCCTAGTTGGTATTAATGAGCAGTGCATTGCAGTCTTGACCCGCAGTTCTCTAAAGACTAATGATGTGCACTTACCCACCCTTTGCATACTCTCTTTGGAGAACTATCTGTTCAAACTTTTCCCACTTTGTGAAGGATTGTCTTTTATTATTGCATTGTAGTTCCTTATGTATTTTGCATACTAGATTCTTATTAGATATATGATTTGAAAATATTGTCTCCTGCTCTGTGGTTTGTCTTTCATTTTCTTTTTTTGTTTGTTTCTGTTTTTATTTTTATTTTGAGACAGTCTCACTATATAGTTCAGGCTGGCCTTCAACTCTGTGATCTCAAACTCACAGCAGTCTGCTTGCCTCAGCCTCCTGAGTTCTGGTCCTCTTTTCATTTTCTTGATGGTGTTCTTTGACACAGAGAAGCACTTTTTTTTTTTTTTTGGTCTTTTTTGAGACAGGGTCTCTTTTTGCAGTTTAGGCTGGAGTAGAGCTCACTTTGTAGCCCAGGCTGGTCTTGAACTCATAACAATCCTCCTGCCTCAGCCTCCCGAGTGTTGCGCCACCGCTCTCGGCTCCACACAGAGAAGCTTTAAACTGTGATAAAGTCCAATCCATGTATGTTTTTGTTATTTGTGCTTATAGTATCGTATCTAAATAACTGTTGCCCAAACAAACATCGCAAAAGTCACTTTTCTCCTGTTTTGCTCTTTTTTGTTTTTGCGGTATTGGAGTTTGCTCTTAATTTAGATCCAGATGCACAGTTAATTCTTGCAGATTCTGGGAGACCCAGGTAAATATTTATCCCTTTCATGTGACTCATTGGTCATCTCCGCACCACATATTGAAAGTACTATTTTTTACCATTCATTAGTATTGCCAAAAGTCAATTGAACATAAATGTAGGAGTTTATTTCTGGACTCTCAATTCCATTCTATTGGCCTATATATTTATCCTTATGCCTATATCATAATGTCTTGCTTACTGTCCTTTTGTAGTAAATATTAAAATCTGGAAATGTGACTACTCCAACTTTGCTCTTCTCTCTCAGGAAAAGGATATCGTGGCTCAGCTTAATGTTCAGCGTGTTTAATGTTTAGGGATCATGCTGTGGTGGGATGGTAGGTAGCGAATAGGAATTCATGTGCTCCCTGCGTTGGGGACACACATTTCTCATCTAAACAAAGGACAGAAGTAAATGCTGAGAAGTAATCGGGTGGACAGCTGGGTATTTCCTGCTTTTCATTTTAGGTACATTCTCCACCTTTCTCCGTCCTCCTCTGGACCCCGGAGTCGGAGGGGGGGGTGGCGGAACCTTCTGGACCACATCAGACAAGTGTCCTTGCCCTCGGCTTTTGATTGGGTTCATCTGACAGGAGGCGCTGGCAAGAGGGTGAAGAACGGAGAAGGAAAGGGTAGGAGCTTCCCTGGGCTCCCCCACCGGTGCTGGTTGTCAGTGGCTGTTCCCTCTCAGCTGCCCTCCTCCTGTTCAGTCCCTGCGTCCTGCAGCTGCGTGTGTCCTGTAAGCCGTTCTGCTTCCACACTTAGTCTAAGGGTCCTAGCAGCTTCGCAGGGGTGCTAGCCCTGGACCACATCACTGTCTTTCATTAGTTTCTCCCGCCCTACCTGTATCTTTATAAATAGTCCTGCTGTCAAGGGCTTTTCAAGCACCCCTTTGTAGTATGCCTTCTGCTTCCCTTTCCCCTGGTAGTACAAAATGAAGAAGTCTGTAAGTTAAATTAAGTCAAAGAAGCCAATGTAGAGTAGATAATATTGAAGTATGTAATATTTTATTATTTGTAAAAGAAAGAGAATATATATTATTTTCTTAAATATTATACTAGTTAGGAATTAGGTTTAGCTTCAAGTGGTAATAGCCAAAAGGAAATTCAAAGAAACAATGGCTTTTAAACCAGACGTGGTGGTGCATGCCTGTAATCCCAGCACTTGAGAGTCTGAGGAAGCATTGCTGTGAGTTTGAGGCCAGCCTGGACTGCATAGTGAGTTCAAGGGCAGCAAGAGCCTGTCTCATAAAAACCAGCAGAGTCTTAAAGGTAGACCTTTATTTCTCTATAAATGTCTAGGGGAGGCGGCCTGGGGCCGAGGCTGTGACATTCAGGGAATTGTTTCCTTCTCACTCATCAGCCCTCTGTCCGTGGGGCGCAGTGCTGTCCTTGAGTCCAGTGCAGCGTGTACTACCTGGGCAGCAGGGTGGGGAGTGGGAAGCAAGGACAGAAGGCGTAGACCCAAGGAGGACCCTGGAAGCTGCCACTCAGCCCTTCTGGTTAGATCCTACCTGGTCACACCCAGCTGTAAGGGAGCTTGAGGAACCCGTTTTAACTCTTGACAGCCAGGTGCCCAACTAAAAATTCTAATACTGTTTAGAAAAGGAAGTTAACAGGCTGACATCCATGTACTTGGAAGTCACTGGAAAGAGGATTAGGAAACAGCCAGCGGTGATCACCTGGGGGAGAAGGGCAGTGAGGACAGAGCAGGCGAGACACAGAAGTAACAGGGACAGCGCTCACTGCGTATCCTGCTACGTATTTCTATTGGCAACCATACATTGCTATTACTTACTGACAAATTTAAATAGATGGATGTAAAAATTTTTACCTGGGGCTGGGGCTGCAGCTCAGTGGTGGAGTGCTTGCCTAGCATGTGTGAGTCCAATCTCCAGTAACACACACACACACACATACACACAATAATAATAACAATAATGGTAAGGGTAATAACAATAATGTTCTTCCCAAAAGATAAAGAAATAGTCCAAGGCCACCCTGAACGATACAGCGAGACCCTGTCTCGAATAACAGCAACAGCAAACAAAACAATACAAAACAAAAGCAAAAGCAAAAACAAGTGATAAGGAAATAGAAGAAGAAAAAAATGTTCCGGCCGATCTTGGCTTTGCTAAGAACGGAGCTGGGGGAGTCGGCGGACCAAAGGCCCCAGCGATTAGAATGACTTTATCAAAAGATGATGGCACAAGTGAGGTGCATTTCCCTTTGCCTTATAACAAATGTCACCAATTTAGGAGCTTAAAGTCACACAACTGTGCTCTCTGACAGTTTCTGTGGGTCAGGACTCTGGCTCGTGTTCGCTAGGTCCTCCGCTCAGGGTCTGAAAGACCGAAATCCACACGCTGGATGGCTCTGTCATCTTCGGGACATATGACGAGGAAAAGAGAAACTTCCAAGCACATTAAATTGTTCAAATACTTCATTTGATTGCAGTTGTTAGCTGTTGACTAGGGAATACTCTCCACTCATAGAGGCCACCCTGAGTACCTAGCTCTGTGGTCCTTCAGTTAATATGCCTTTGCCAAATTTTGTTCACGCTTTAATCTCATTTTCCTTCTGCAACTAGTAAAAAAAAAAGCCACATCTCTTAAAGGCTCATATGACGGAATGTCATATGAGGCTCACAACTGAATTGCCTCCCTGTTTCCTTCCTTCCTTCCCTTCCTCCTTCCTTCTTTCCTAGCTTTCTTGGTATTAGAGATTAAACGCAGGACCTCCACACTGAGCTACATTTCTAGCCCTATTTATTTATTTATAATTTTGAGACAAGTTCTCACTGGATTGCCCAGGCTGGGCTCAAACCTGTGATCCTCCTGGTTTAGCCTCCCAGAGTACTGGGAATATAGGCATTATAACCACGCCTGGTTTAGTCTTTCTCTCTTAAAGTTAACTGTATCCATATAGACCAATGGAATAGAATAGAAATCCAAGAAATAAATCTTCATGGAAATGACTAAATAACCCAGCAAGGGCCTAAACCTCACTCGGTGGGGAAAGAACAATTTCTTCAACAAATGGTATCAGGAAAACTGGAGATCCACACGCAAAGTAAAAGAGTTGGGCCATTAATTTATTTCATATAGAAAAAGCAACTCAAAGTGAATCACAAATCTAAATATAAGAGCCGAATTATAAACCTCTACAAGAAATACAGGAAAACTTCATGACATGGAATTTCGTGGTGATTTTTTGGCTATGACACCAAAAGCATGAACAATGAAAACCAAGACTGATCAAATGGAATACATCAAACTTGGACGCAGATAACGAAGTGAAAGCCAGCTATGGAATGGGAGGAAATATTTCCAAATTATGTGGGATAAGAGATCAACAGACTACAGAAAAGCTCATAAAACTCAACAACAGCCACTACAAAACAAATAAACCAATTTTAAAAATGAGCAAAGGACTTGACCAGATATTTCTTCAAAGATGATATACAAATACACAAAAGCATATGAACAGATACTCAATATCACTAATCATTAGGAAAACGCAACTAGAACTCCAAAGAGATAAGACCTTGCTAATTAGAAAGGTAGACTTTTGGCCTTGAGGCATCCGGAGGAGACAAGTTTAAAATTTGTAACAAAAGAAGCCCCAAGGTGATTAATGATAAAAGATGTAACTGTAGGAAACAGACTTTAACTAAGGAATGTTACCAGGAACAATATAATCTCTAAATATCCAGTTGCTGAGATACCAAGTAGACCCTAGGAGGGTTTCACTGACCTTGCACAAACATCTCACTGACACTTAAAAGAATTTGAAAGAGGATCGGATGGACCCCAAAAGGCAGGACTTCTTAACAAATATCATATAAACACAGCTTAAACTTATATCTGGGGTGGAGGTTATCTTTCGACCCCATCTGCCATCGATCCCTCAAAGGCTGCATTTTCCCTTGACAATACACTGCTTGCTGTCGCAACACTCTTTGCTGTCTTGACTAAATTCTTTTGTCAAACACACTCACTCAGGAGGGTGAGGCAGGGTGATCACTGTGAGTTTGAGACCAGCCTGGGCTTCAAAGTGAGTTCAAATCCAGCATAAACCGCACAGCAACGTTTTATCTTACTTTTGTCAAAAAGAGAAAAAAAAAAACTTTAAAAAAATAAATAAATTTTCTTTCATCAGGAACACAAGCACTGAGGGCTTCTTTGTCCAGTCCACTAACAGCCTCACCCCCGTTAGGATGGCTCCTACTGAAATGAATCAAAGTGTTGGTAAAGATGTGGAGTAAGTGGAAAGCCTATGCACTGTTTGTGTGAATGGAAAACGGTACAACTGCTATGGAATACAGCATGGCAGCCCTCAAAAACCTACAGTAAAGCTACTGTGTGCTCCAACAATCTCATCTCTGCTACATGCCCAGACAATTTAAAGCAATCTTGGAGCAGTATCTGCACATCAGCGTTCACAACAGTGCTGTCCACAATATGCAAGATGGAGCAGTCTAGTTTCCCACAGACAGACAGATGAATAAAGTGTGTCCGCACGCAGCTGGAATGTGGTCCAAACACGGTGAACCTTGTGGACACCGTGCTCAGTAAGATAAAGCAGACACTGAAAGGCAAATAACTTGTGTGTCTAGAGAAGTCAAATTCATAAAAGCAGAAAGAGCGGTGGTGGTCAGAGACCAGGGCTGTAGGACGAGGGGAGTGATGGGGAGAGAGTTTCAGTTTTGCAGGAGGAAGTTCTGCTGTGCATAACTTGCAGCTGCCCAACACTGCTGAGCTATTTTTAACACAAGTAAAACCTGAATTCCCTGGGGGCCTTGTCATCGCCCAGGCACAGGAGAGGCTGTGCGTCATACCCTTGGGCTCCCGCTCCGCTCCACGGCAGGGACTGCATCAGAGCAGCTGCTCTTCGGCCATGGTCTTGGCATTCTGCCCCCCATGTGGTCGGCCTAAAAGGAGTCGCCTTTTCAGGGCCGTTTCCTGTCTGGGCTGTTACCCCACCCCAGGTGCTGGATTCTGTTTTACTTATGAAAGACAGGATTCCCTTCTTTTATAAACTTCTGGGATGCCTGTCTGTTGGCGGAAAGTGATTTTCAGGGAACGGAGTGACCTCTCCTTCAGTTTGTTATTTGTGAGTTTGAGCTGCTGTGCCTAAGGTGGTCCCTAGAGCTTGTCTGGAAAGACTTTACTTTTAGCTCACAGGTATTTTCTTTCTTTTTTTTTTTTTTAAGAGTTAATGTTTTGAACACACATAGGAAATAAGGAGTTGAAAGCACTGTTTCTAGCACTTTTAACTTTGACCCAGATCTCAAGGATTAGACAATACCCACGGGAAATCTGAACTTGAGTAATACTGCACTATGCCTAAGCAAATATTGTGGATTTCTTTTTTTTTTTTTAGGGCGTGAAGATACGTAAATGAAGCCATTAACACATGGCTTGCAGAAAAAATTTAATTCAATCAAAATATTAAAGCACAATTTAGCTTCAGTAAAGCTAACAGCTGAAGTATACATAGCATTTCGCTTTTTTTAGAGCAAAGGGATAAGCAATCTTATAGAGAGACGGGAAGGGAGAGAGAGAGAGAGAATGTGTGTGCAGTACTTGTAGTTACATATAAAATTTGTATCCAGAGAAAGAAGACTGTTCTACACCTTCCTCTGAAGTAGTCAGAACGTGGACTTCAGGCTGCGACGCTCACATGCTGCTCACAGCTCCTCCCCGCTAACTACTCTCCCCTAGCGTCCTCGTTTTTAGAAGTCAAGTGACTGATATTGTCTTTGTGGGAAGGAAGATTAGTGCGGCCTGCTTAACGGTTTGGACCATTAACGTGTTAGATGATTGCACCCTTCACTCAACTTCATGTTCCCAAAACATCACAAAAGTCTGAGAGCCATTTTCCCTGCAGGGGAAGCCTGTGTGGCTCCCGCCCGTGGGGACCGTGCGTGCTGAGGAGAGATCTGAGTAGCAAGGTGGGGGCCTCTTTCCCAGGCGAGGGCTTGGGGCTTTCAGGAGCACTCAGTGATTTGTTGCTGTGAGCACAGAGCTCTGCAAGTGACCCCTTCCCGCTGTGCGCTGGTAAGTTGTTAACTACAGCCAGCGCCGTTTCTGACCCTTCCTTTACTGGGAAATAGAAACACACTAGTCCTAATGTTATAGGCAGCTGAGTTAGATAGAAATATTATAGGCAGTCAGACAGGGCCACGCCCTCGAAGGAACCAACATAAAAGATACGTGTGGGCCAGACCTTAAGACAAAAGGGGCTAAACAGGTGCACCCACTTACCTCCCTAGGCGTAAGTGTCAGGGATTGATATTCTAAATAAGTAATAACCACTTTCTAAAAAGCCAGGAAGAGTCACTAGCCCGACCCCCACAGGAAAAGCCCCTGATCTGCATTCATGCCCGCTTGCTATGTGACTCGCTTTCCCACTTGATCCCAGTCCACTCAGTCTTACCTGAATATTTATTCTTGCAGTCTTATTGGCTGACCGTAGTTTTGTCCATTTCCCCTACCTTGGACCCGCCTCACCTCATGGTTTTTCCCTATAAAAGTCCCTAGAAAAGATAGAGTCAGGGGGTAACCCACTTGGGTCCCCCTTCTGTCCCTCTCTTGGACAGAAGCTTTCTTTCTCTCAGTAAATATATTCTGCTCTTAACCTCCATTGTTCCTAAAATTCATTATTTGATTTTAGGGAACATGAACTTGTCTGATATCATTCAGGTTGGGAGATTTATTTTCCTGTATCACTAACAGGGATTAGGGCTTGGTAAACTGGCTGGGAAAGTAGGTGTGACCTGTTTATTACAAAATTCTGGGACACTTGTGCAGAACAGCTCCCAGAGCCCTGCAAGTGGACTTCTCTCACCCACTCGAGCAGGTTGTGGATAGGACGGCCTAGGCCTGCTGGGGCCTGAGGAAGATGGCGTAAAGAGGCCAGTCCGCACTGGGTTCTGCCGTCGGGTTTGCTGTGGCACAGTGCCGCTTTCACGCAGGAGGGTGCACTTCTTTTACTTGCTCCAGACTTGCTCAGCAGAGCTTGTCTGTTTCTTTTCCTGTCTTGAATAAAACTTTGCTACTCTTTGCACTTGTTTTGACCAATTCTTTGCTTGGGATAGGAAAAGCCTAGAAACCACCTCCAGAAGGGGACTCTAGCACCCCACACGGTAACGGTCGTGGGTGCGTTGTGTTCTCCAGGCGGAACGTTCTGTGTGAGGAGCCGGCTTGCGAGCTCCATGTGCTGGGATCAGTTCTCTTCCCCCAAACCCAACATTGCTCATTGTCTCCACCTGAGGGCTCTGAGCAAGCTCAGACTCCAGGGACACTGTCGTCAGCTTCTGCTTGCCGTGTCCCAGACTATGTGTACCCTGGGGACACAGAGCCACCTCCGAGCTTTTCCAGAATCATTCTCCGGAAGCACCGCTTCAAACGCCCATATTTTTTTGTCCTATTGTTAATTTAATTTAGACCTTTTCTCCTGTGCCCCAGGTCTTTTCTTGCGGTCAGCCGACAGCCCACCAGGTCTAAGGATTTACTGTCTCCCCAAGGTAGGCCAGTCCAGGTGTGCAGGAGGCCTGAAGCTTCTGGGTTTTGTTTCTGATAAATTGCTTTTAGAAGCCCTTGCTTTGTCCTTAGTGCTGACTGGTGGAAGGCAATCCCCCAGCATTCCTATCCTGTCAGACTCTCCATCCAAGGATGCTGGGGCAACAAATGGCTGTGAGAGCTGGAGTTAATAAAGCTTACAAACGTCTCCCTCCTCAGACAGGGAGGTAGGAGGCTTCTCCCGTCCCAAGAGCTTCTTGCATCCTCCACCTAAAGGCAGGGACCCCTCACTCCTGGAAGGAGAGGAAGGGGCCCCTCATGTAAACCGTCTTTCCTCATGTGGGAGCCAGCCCCTGTGATGTACCTACTGGATGTCCGGCTGCATTGGTCCTCGCTGTGTCTCGCTATGTAGGTGGGGGCTTTGGAAACACAGATGTTGCTCTGACTGCTGCTTTTGTTGTGATTCATAAACAGTCTTTGTCTCTGATCCTAAGCTTTTATATTTTACCCATACATGTATAAAACTAAGATGCAGACTCACTTTGTTAACTTGCAAATAGAATGAAACCTCTAACGCTTCAGTTACTGAGCTAAGGGGCCCCTCTGTACTCCAGTCTCCCCCTAGAAGCATGCAGTGACCAAGCTCTCAAACGGCGGGAAGAGCGCGCACTCAGGCACCGCTCTGGTCTCCTGTTACACAGGTGTTGGCACGCGGGAGGCCTGGGTGCAGCCCAGCCTAGGTGCCCTGGGGCGCTCCTGTCATTTAGAAGGCCGCGGTTGTTTATGCTTCGCATGGTAAGAAGAAAGAGCTTTCACTAGAATGACATTCCAGAAATAAATTCAGAGGGCTGGGGATATAGCTCAGTGGAATAAGCGCTTGCCTAGCAAGCACAGGGTCCTGAGTTCGATCCCCAGTACCGCAAAAAAAAAAAAAAAAAAAGAAAACAGAAATAAGTTCAGCGGATGAAAACAACAAAAAGAGATCTCCAATTAAAGAATGGAGGAAACCTAAAAATGGGCTAAACACAACAGCGCAATATTGGGGATATTGCTTAAAGGGTTATGTGAAGCTGCCAATTAGAGAAAAAACAAACATAGGTAACCGCCCAATGTGAAAATGTGTCCAATTAATTAAAATATTGTACAAAAGCTATGGATGTACTTTATTTTCCTTGAAATAAAAGATTGTCGGTCTCTGGAAAGACTGAGGGATATTTTCTTATCATACAAATGTCTCGAACATTATCAGGTAAAATTTAGGAATTGAATTGGGAGTAATAAATGCAAACCTCTGCTCGCTTCTCAAGTGTATGCACATCTTTTGTAGTTTATCTTCCTTCAAAATAAGTCAGAGCTTCCAATTTCCCTTGAAGCTTTGCACTTGTGCCTAAAGCCAGCTGTGGCGTCTTAAGCAATTGGCAGTCTGCCTCTGGCATTGGTTGCCAGACTCAAGGGGAACAAAGGTGTACTTAGTAGGTTTAGGATCAGTAGCTCAGAGCTCCGGGAAAGGATGTTGTAAGTCAACACAGCCCACCACTGTGTTCGCAGAGTTTTGGTGTAGTCGCTAGGAGTAAGGCTTTGGTGTGCAAAGCAAACCCTGCACCTAGATTCTACAGGCGAAAGTGACCTTGGGGAGCAGAGAAGTGAGAGAGCGGCAGCTCTGTGAGAGTTCAGGGGCTGGGAAGCTGTCCACCCCAGCTCTGCGCATTCACCCACCTGCAGTAGCCAGCAGGGGGAGTACTCAGGTGACCAGGTATGGAGAGATCCTGAGATCCACCCGACAACACATGGAAGTGGGTGCAGGTCCACTGGGTCTTTTATCAGGGTAGCGTCAAGGGTTAGGCTTTGGTGACAACCAGACCTAGACTCAACTCTGGCTCTGCCCATAGGAGCTTACAAACTCCAGTAAGTTTTTAACCCCTGACCCCTCAGTGTCTTTGTATGTAAAGGGCACATGATGGGAGTTTTGTTTATAAATCGTGAGATGATAGATGCAAAGCTTTTGGTCTCCAAGCTTGGCAAGCCACAGGCATGAGACATGATTCATCTTACAGTTACCAGGTACACACCACTGAACCTGCAATGCTCTTGTTCAGCCAATCTTCAATGCACACCTCAATGTGTGTCCCATTTTCTTAATCAGAGACTCATTTCACTGTGTCTCACTTCATGCTTTTCAGTGACCCATATGTCTACTTTACGTTCAGTCTCAGTTCTCGACTGTGTGCGGATTTGCCCCTTGCTCTGACCAGCAAGGATAAAGTCATCTCTCTGCTCCCTCCCAGGTCTTCTTTCACTGTATCTCTGCAGGTTTCTTTAGTTCCCAAGGATTCCTCCCTTTTGGGAACTCTCAAGTTTCTTGTAGCTGTCAGTTCTTTGCACCTATGTGCTCAGCCCCTGAATTGTGTAATAGCTTCTGTCATAGCACAGTGCAGAAGTTGCAAAAGGGACTCAGTAAATGGGAGATAAATTAGCTGCCACAGGGCACCCAACAAAGCACATGCCAAGTTCAAGAACGATTCAGGATTACAGAGATCTGCAGTTCAGGACGTGTGATTTAGCAAGTACAAATTGACTCAGGAGAGATTAAAGCAGAAGGTTGAATATGGAGACTATCCCAGTAGCTCCTGCACATTTCAGCTAGTGAATCGACGTCAAAATAGGAGTTATTTTTCTTAGCAATGCTTCTTGGCATTTATGATATTTAGAAATTATAGTTCATGCTGGATGTGCTGATGCATGACTGTGACCTCAGTACTGGGAGTGGCGGCTAAGGCCAGCCTCGGCTATCTAGTGAGTTCAAGTCCAGCCTGAACTGCAGAGAGAGACCTTGTCTCAAGACACAAAAACAAAACAAGACAAAAACCAGGAAAAAAATCCCTCTAGCACATAAATTCTGTGTGATGAATGAAATCTTGACAACTCTCTCCTACTGATTTTTTGTTCCAACAATATGTGTCACTGAGATAATAACACTGGTCAGGAGAATCATAAGGTAGCTATTGGTCAAATGCTAACCTTAAGTTCTGGAGTATTCTAGGTGGTAAATGTAGCCCCCACATATGCCATCAGAAACAGTCTTTGTGCAATAGAAAGGTTCCAGATAGAAATTATATATAAGTCAATATCTGGAAAAACTTATGATACTTTAATCCACAGAAAATCTTCATATTTATACATACTCTAAAGGAATGCTTCTCCCAAGAGACAGGTATATTTGTTATCTATTGCTATATAAAAATTAATCCCAAATGTAGCACTTAAGATGACAACAGCAACATTTATTAGCACCTTTCCTGTGGGTCAGGAATCTATCTTGGCTCATTTGGGTCCTTGACTTACACTTTCTTGTGAGGGGGCCACCAAGGTGTCAAAAGAGTGTGTACCCTCCCCCTAGGCTCTGCTGGCAAGGGATCACCTGCAAGTTCACACATGCAGTGGTTGGCAGAACGCTCCCCGCTGGCCTTGGGGGGCCTCTCCACAGGCCAGTTCACAGCACGGACACTGGACAGAGAGCAAGGGGGAGCAAACTACAAGACGGCAGTCACATTGCTCTCCCTTGTAATGGCAAACACGGGCTGAATTTCATAGAAGACCGAAAAACTCTATTTAGGACAAACAAAGTTTATTAATTTTAGACCAGTCACCACACATCCCTGACTAGCAGGTCAGGAATGTGGGGCCCCTGCTTGCCTTTGTTTCCACTTTGTATACATTTTTAATTTCCATGGTAACAGACTGGAATGTTGTAGCCCTGGCCACACACTGTTCTCCTTGTCCCACTTACCTGGGTCAGACCCCAATCATGAGCCCAACCACAACAATATAGACTTTCTGTACTCTCTTGTATATTTCCGCCTTTAGATAAATACATTTCCTGTATGGTTAGAATGTTTATCTAGGGCCAGGGAAGGGATAAAACAACCCAGGCAGGGTCATAGGTGGTTGTACAGTTAACTTTTTACAACCCCTCCCAGATGTTTCTCAAGATACTTTTGAGGTTTGTCCTAAGGCTAAAACTATTCTACCTTAAAAATGTTAAGAGTCGCTGTCCCCTATACCCTCAGTTCCAGAAGTGACATCCCATCACTCTTTCTGCAGCAACTGGCTAGATCTAGCACATGTGATGGGGAAAGAATGCTCCAAGACTGTGGACTGGGAGGTGTCCCTCCTGGTGGCCCCTGGAGAAGCTGCCTCCACAACAGGAGAAAAAGGAAAAGAATTAGCATGTGAACCTGGAGGTTTGCATTTTAAGACTATGACATTTCTCTATGTGAAGTGGAGACGAGAATTTCCTAATTCATGTCTCATCTGTTTTTTTGTCCTTTGTAAAAATCCTCATAGAGATGACCTGTGTAGTTATTTGGGACTTACCTCACCTTCGCATTCATCCATAGAATTCTAGCTTGTATAAGGGAGTGCCATGGAAGAGAAGATCAAAAGGGAGAAAACCTAGAACTGACATTTCTTCCCCTTCTATTACTTTTTTCTGGTGGCACTGGAAGTTGAGCCCAAGGCCTCAGACATGCTATGCA
Organism: Dinomys branickii; assembly: GCA_004027595.1. Lineage (NCBI taxonomy): Eukaryota > Metazoa > Chordata > Mammalia > Rodentia > Dinomyidae > Dinomys > Dinomys branickii. Next base: position 14,451 of record PVLD010000789.1, read on the forward strand.
AACACTCTACCCCTGAGCTACACACATATATCCCTTTTTTCTTATAAAACAATTTTAACATACAGAAAAGGTAGAGAAATACATATTAAACTGCCAAGTACTCATTATCCACAAGAAGCAATTCTAGCATTTGTTGAACACCTGGGCAAATAACTATATAAAATAATTCTGAAATGTTATTTTTACTTAATATTCTCAGCAACATTGTAAAATTTATATTATCTTTATATTATATTATAAGAAGAGGAAGAGAAACCCAAGCTAGTTCAACTGGTTGGAATTGCCACATGATGTCTTCCACCAGGTGATGATGTGGGCACAGGCTTTTATCAGATGTGGAACAGGTGCTGATGCCATACTTTGGATTTCCCTGATTGCAGGGTCAAAGACAAATATTTTATTTTTAAATTATATAGTCTCAGGTATTTTGCGATAGTAACAGAGAATGGACTTAGATAGGAGCCAAGTTATCAGACCAAAGAAAAGTTACACCAAAGTGGTATGGCACAGCACCTGCTTGGTAAACATGACATTATGAGTTCAATTCCTGGTACTAAAAAACAAAGTAGTAGAACCAAAGCTATGCAAGTAATGAGGTAACCAGCTGTGAGTGTTACAACACAAAGAGAACTGTGTATTGGGTAACCTGCACTAGCTCGAGAAGAGGAGCAAAGGCCAGCTGTTTTCAGTTCAATGCATGTGGCTCTAAGCAGTGGGGTCAGGGTTGTGTGGCATGTGCTTGGCAGAAAGCTCTAAACGAGGCATGATTTAGAAAGGGGAAAGATACCACTAGGATCCCTCTGGATCATATCTTTGCCAGTGGGTAGCATCAACATTTCTTAATTTTGAATAATGTATGCAGAGCTTCTCAATGTGTGAGAAAGGAATGGACATCTTGAGGCTCCAGGTAAATTTTAGAAAGAAAATTCCCTATATTGGGAGTGTTACAACTTACTATTAAGTTGTAGAATGTGAGTCTTCACATGGACAGAACATGAGAAAAACTAAGTTGATGGTCTTGGTAAGTGTGAAACCCACGACCAGAGGGACATTAGGTTGTCTTCCCTTTCCATAGCCACATTCTTCAGTAGCTCAGAATTCAGGGCCCTACTGGAAGTCTAGGTGTTTGCTTACAGATAGTACAGGTTTGGTCCCAGAGCACTGTCGTGGGATGAGCATTACAATGAAGAAGGCCACAGGAACTGTCAGTGTATGTGGAAGTTATGTTTATACTACAATCTATTCAATGTGCAATAGTATTACGCCTAAAAAGTGTACACAACTTCCTTAAAATGCTTTATTGCTGGAAAATGCTAATGATCATCTGAGCCTTCAACAAGTTATGATCATTTTGCTTGTGGAGGATCTTGCATTGATGTTGAGGGCTGCTGCTGGCCGAGCTGACTCATCAGGAGGCACTAAGACTGCTATCGCCTTAGCAAATGTGTTTCTTTTCTTTTTCTTTTATTTTAGGCATGTGCTACCACACTTGTGGGAGACCGCTGAGAGACTTGCGGTTGGCATCCATTTTGTAATATACCAGCTATCTTAAGAGTCTTGAGTTAAGTTTCGCTTTCTATCCTGAGTTAAGTTTCTATTTTCTCTAAGTTAAGTTTCTGTCTCCCGTAAATCACGTGCTATAGCGTGATATAGTCATATGCTATCCCCTGATGCCTGGACCACCCTCGCGTGATGTTTGGACTTCCCTCCGTTGCTTAGTTACCCGCTGATGTCAATCCCCCATTCCGCACTGTATATATACCCGAGGCTTTCGCTCAATAAACGAGACTCGATCAGACTCCCGTCTTGTCTCCATTTCTTGTGTCTCTTCTCCCTTTTTCAGTCCCCGCTCTCCCTCTAGAGTCTCCGTTGACTACCCGCGGGTCGGGTCACACACCCAGCTTTATTTTCTATTTTGGGGAAAGGTAGCTGAATTTCCTAGGCTGGATTTGAATTTGGAGTCCTCCTGATATATGGGGAAGAAACTCCCAACCTGCTAGATATCTGGTACAAGTTCGTGTTCTCTAAAATTGAAGAATGGATTTCAGGAACCACAGAAGTCAAGAGCACAATGTATTTATTGGGAGAAAGAAAGCTTCTGTCTGAGAAAGACAGAAGGGGTCACAAGGAGGTTGCCCCCAAATGTGTTTCTTAAATAATGATCAAGAGTCAGAGATACTCTTTGAGCCATGGGCTGCAGAATGAATGTTGTGTTAGCAGGCATAAAAATGACAAGAGTTGATGGAGACCACTATGAAGCAGACCTGAGCAGGACTAAAATTAATCAACTGACTTTTCATGTTCAGTTGTGAATCTGTCCGAGGCCTGGGCTCCTTGTCTGGAAATGGTTGACTACATAGTGAGTCACTGATCCTTACTAAAACCTGTAGTGGTGATGAAGCCAGAAGCCTCAAAGGACAAGACAAGGTCACAGCCACGGACACCTGCATCGGATCTCAGCTGGATAAAGACTAGTTGATGCCTCGGGCATCTCACTCCTGGGTAGATTAACTTAGTACCTTACTTGGAGAAGTTCCTGAGTCGTTCTGCCCTTTTGAGTACCACCCTCCCTTCTTTTGATAAGTAAATAAATATGGTCACCCAGAGAAGATCTTGGTCTTAGCCCTGAGAGAATCTCAAATTCTATGAGAGGGCTCTGATCCTCCTGGAGCCCTGAAATCATTCCATTTGCCTCTTTTTATTAATCCTTCAGCATACGTTCATTTGGGAGACTGCGGACAGGATTAGCCTGTGATAACTAACGAATATTATTAACTGTCTTAGTTATTTTTCTCTTGTTCCTGAGACAAAATACCCAATGCCCCAAATTAAAGAAAGAAAGGTTTATTTAGCTTGCAGTTTGTGGAGGTTTCAGCCTATAATCAGCTGGCTCCAAGGTAGGGTGGCACATGGCACAGGGGCAACACTTCAAGGTGGCACACGACAGCAAAAGCAGTAAGAGCAAAAAAGGGAGGTGGAAGCAAGCCTCGTCCCTCCCTTATATGGTAGGCAGGCTGCCCCCACCCAAGGGGCGTGTAGCATTCACTAATTTCCAGGCCCTCCTCTTCCACAGGCTCAGGATGAATACAAAGTAAGGACCCTGGCTCCCTGCTCAGTCACATACTTAGCCTTCTTTTTTTTTTTTTTTTTTTTTTTTTTTTGAGGTACTGGGGATCGAACTCAGGACCCTGCGCTTGCTAGGCAAGCGCTTATTCCACTGAGCTATATCCCCAGCCCACTTAGCCTTCTAAACTTCTCAAATTGACACAATGAACATCATAGATAGGTAAGGGCGTGTCCTTTGCACCCCAGGATGTGGAACTGCTGAATCACTTAGTCAAGCCTCTGGACTCCTCAAGTTGACACAATGTATCAACCATAACAGTAACCCTGAGAGGAATTTCATTCTACGTCTACAGCAGACCTTGGGGAGCAACAGCCTCATCAGAGAGGAGAACTATTCTGAAAGCTTACTGTCTTTCTGAGCTGTAGGCTTACAGTCTGGGGAGAATCGTGTTTGTAAACAGAAGTATTGTCCGCTGGACTTTGTCATTCCACTCACAGAGCACCGAAGAGCACAGGTCAGTATAATTCCTAAGGGCTGTAGGATTTTCTAAATAATAAGTGAGCATTGGCTCCCACTCCAAGTTTACAGCTCCCTTACCCCCATCCCCAGTCCTTCGAAGGTTGGTAGGCAGATGCTGCTTTCCCCTCTGTAGCCACGAATGTCCTAGGTAGCATCTTCTTGCATAGAAGACTGTCTGCCCTGGAGATCTGCTGTTCACTGTAGACACATTCATCGTAACCTTAGGTAGGCTTTCCGCATAACTTGCGGCTGCTTCTCCTTCAGCACTTCTTACTTTACGTCTGACATTATAGAGAGGGCTTCTTCTCCTACGCCTCATGACGCAGCTTCTGCTAGCTTCGGACTTTTCTTCTGCTGCCCCTCACGTTCCTCAGCCTTCATGGAATTGAAGAGAGTAAGGGTCTTGCTCTGGGTTACACTTTGACTTAAGGGAATCTTTCTGCTGGTTGATTTGTCAACCCAAGTGACTAAAATTTCTCCCCCTCAGCAGTAAGACTACATTCTGTCTTATCATTTTTGTGTGCATGGAATCCCATTTTTAACTGCTTTCAAGAACTTTCCCTTTGCATTCTCTCTTTGGGTAACTGCTGCAAGAGACCTAGCTTTCAGCCCACCTCAGCTTCTGAAACGCTTTCCTACTGTCTTAATAATTATGGTTTTGTACTTAAAGGAGAGATATGCCCCCCTTCCTCATCAACTGAAGAGGCAGAGGTCACTGCAGCATTACTTAGTGATGTGCTTTCAGTGCAGCTACACGTCAGAAAGCAGGGGGGCCCTGGAGAGGGAGAGAGGGTGCTGGCTGTGGGGCATGATGTGTTGACCACGTCAGCAGTCGCACATGGGCGCGGCCTGTGGGGTTTCTCAGAAGTTCAAATGGTAGCATCCAGGGTCACTGGTCAGAGATCCTCAGAGCAGACAGAGAACAGTGAAAACTTCAAAATACTGAGAGAATTACTAGAATATGACACACAAAGTGAGCACTTGCTCTTGGAAGAGTGGCGTCGACAGCCTTTGTCATGCAGGCGCGCATGGACATCAGTGGGCAGCGAGACAAACAAATGGCAGGTATGTAGCAACTGCAGGAAAACAAATTACAGTAAAGCGAGGTGCCTGCATTTATAAGGCGGGTATTATACACTACAAACACGCTTGAAGAATAAAAGGCTTATAGAAGAATAAAAACAACCAAAACAAAGTAGAACAAATGAGCAAAGCCCCTACTCTCAGCTCCACAGAGTCCTGAGCAACAGCTGGCGGTCACCGCAGAGCCCTCTCTGTACCCAGGCATCCATGTGCACATGTAGCTACAACTCTTCAAACATGGGTCTCATTATAAAGGCTTTTTAAGAGTAAAAAGCATTAAATTTATTTTTACTTGAGTGTAATAGGAGAAAAGCAAATGAAATTAGTAAAATTGCTCAATTTGTAATTAATAATGGTCTCTTCAAATCAAATAATTTTATTTTCTAAAGATAACTCCAAAGTCTCAAAAAATCCTTTCAGTTTACAAAATTCCTCATGTTAAACAGCATTTATGAGCCTCCTGATCTGAAAAGGAAGGGCCTCGTAGTCCTTAACTTTCCCATACAGCACTATGTTTCTGCTAAGTCTAGTTATTTTTATATGATTGAGAGTCACACACTTGCTTTGTTGTGTAAGTGTAATTCTCAGTTTTGCTTTTTCTTTAAATCACAAAAATGGGTTTAATGAACAACCTGTCATTCCAAGATTCTTTATTTTCACTTAACTTTTGGCTCGTTGAACTTTGTTGTTGGGTGGCTTTTCAAAAAGATCTCAGGACGATTCCACTTCACGAATGCTCACTTTAAAGCCTGTTTCTTGTCTTTATGTTTTAAGTACATAGGCTAAGCACAGAATTACCCTTCTGTCCCTGAGAGCCGCCGACGTACAGCTTCGCTGGCCTCCGGGTCTGAGCCCTGCTGCCAGGGAGGTGGAGACCAGGCCGGCCCTGCGCCTTGATTCCAGTTCTCATGCTCCTGGGAGATTTTCTTTTGTGGCATCATGAATTTTCTTAAAACTTCTGGCTCACTTTGGGATATATCTGGGCCTCAATGCTGTTTGCCAGGTTTTCCTGGGAAAGATATAGTTCTGTAAGTCACCTTTTTTTATATTAAAGCTTTCATCATCTTTTCCTTTACTCTTGGCTTTTTTCTTTAAGAATAATAAATTGTTAACAACAGTGAGCTGTTGTTTTTATATTAAATCTCTTTTCTCTATATTCCCTACTAGAAATGTCTAATGATTTTCATCTTTCTCCATTTTATATTGTAACGTCTCAAGTCTGCCTTTTAACACTCAATTATTGCTTCACTCTTGGTTGCCTCATTGTGGTCTGTATCTATGAAAAGACTCGATTATTCCTCTAGACTTGGCTTCTTGCTTGGCTTCATGTGCTTGTAGTTTTTTATTTTGTGCATTTTCCTTCTTCCTCCTCTCAGACTTCCTGCTCTCCTTTTTAGATGTGTCAGTTCCTCTCTTATCTCTTCAGGAGTGGGAGGAAATTCTGATAATGTTTCACAATACACTCAGTTTCCCAAAAACTTAAAAGAAAGTCTTGAGAAAACTTGCTGGGCAGTAGGTGAAGTGCAAGGACATTCCAAGAAGAAAGCGTGTGAAATAGACTTGGCAGGAGTGATGTGGAGTTATTGCTGACTTGAAAGGGGACCATGTGGGCCAGAGGGCTGTGTGGCGACAGACAGAGCTGCAGAGGTCAGGTTGTGCGAGGCCTTCGGGTGACGGAGTCTGCACTGTGCTCCTAGTGCCTGGGTGAAGGTACGGTGGGGGTGGGGGTAGCAAGCAGTGGCCTCGTTGTTTGACATTGTTTGTTCAAGAGTGATACGCATCTACTGACATGAAAACAGATCCTAATACGTGACTAAGAAAAAAAGCAGATGATAAATTAGCATGCATTCATATCCCATTTTGTTTAAAAGTAATCATATTCAAGATGTACAGCAACATATGCTAGTCTGAAAGTATATATGGAACAGTAATTATACTTATGTCTTGGTGATACAGTGAGAGTAAATGTTTTTATTTTTATTCTATCTTGTCTTTATTTCTTCACACTTTCCAAAAAATGTTTTTTCTGTTGTACCATCTGGGGACATGTGTTAGCATTTATATTATTGTATTAATTTCTCCTTTTGTTTTAATCAATGCATAATAATTGTGCATGTCTACGAAGTACAGTGTGATGATTCAATACAGGTATATAATGTACAATGATCATACAAGGGCAGTCAGCACTGCAGTGTCCTTATTACCTCTGTGTGATTGGGGCTGTTAAACCCCTTCCTCTTGTTCTTCATAAAATGTGTAATAGTTGATATAAACTGAGCCATGCCTTTAAAAAAATAACTAGATATTTAAGATGAGGAATGGATGGGAAAGGATGAAGAGTAGACAATAAGAGATTAAATGAGGAACTTTTATGCCTTCTCATATTAGACACAACGGCAGAATAGGGGAGGTATTGAAAGTAGAAGGTAGACCGGGCATGGTGCACACACCTGTAATCCCAGCACTCAGGAGGCTGAGGTAGGAGTATCGTTGGGAGTTTGAGACCAGCCTGGGCTACAAAGTGAGCTCGAGACCAGCCTGAACTGCATAGTGAGACCCTGTCTCAGAAAGCCAAAGAACAAATAAACATACAAACAAACAAACAAACAAAAAACAAAGAGGGCAGCACACAGAATTTTTTAAATGGAGGAAACTGGGTGGATTGAGTATTTTCAATCCATATTGTTGCATCCATAGCAATTTGACTTGTAAGAGTGAAAATGTTGAAAGAATTCAAATGTGTGTCTACAAGAAAATTTAAATTATGACAGAGGCTGAGTGGAATACTGCTCCACCATACAAGGAGTGATCTACTAATACATGCAACAACAGAGGTGAGTCTCAAAATAATTATGGTGAGTGAAAGAAGTTCAAAAAATGGTCTATACTGTAGGTTATATTTCCATAAAATCTTAGAAAATGTGAGCTAAGATATTGTGACAGACAGCATGCCAGTGGCTTCTGGGGTGGGGATGTGGGTGGCAGCGAAGGGTGGGAAGCATGTCTTCTCTCTTGTTCGCCTATGAAAGTTATTATTGGTGACTTTTGCCTGGTGGAAATGTTTGATTTCTGCATTGTAAACCTTGTAGATCTTTTTGCTCATGGTTCTCAAGTTTTCTATCGTAGTTGAGGAGGGTTTTCCACTCCTTAAGAATTCTGCCATGATATCTTATAGCATATACATTAGTCTATTTTCTGGTGCTATCACAAAATACCTTAGGAGGAATGCTTTATAAGGAAAATATATGTATTTAGCTCACAGTCTTGGAAGCCAGAAGTTCAAGATCAGGCAGCTCCATCTGTGTGGCCTCTGGAGAAGGCCTCCTCAGCTGCCTTCCAGTACGGCAGACAGCATCCCTGAAGCCTGTGTGTGAGACAAGGAGATCACAGAGTGAGGTGGGAAGCTAGAGAGCAGGCAGCGGCTGTTCTTGCTTTTTCATTTCTGTGAGGACTCATTTTGAGACCAGCATTCATCCCCACCAGAGTAACGCCTGCAGTGATCTAGTACCTCCTACCACGCCGCACCTCCTACAGCTGCCATCACCTTTTACACTGCGCACTGAGAACAGCCCTCCAGCATGCCCATCCTTCAGGACACTCTCAAATTATAGCAGCACATGAACAATTTCATTACTTACCCTGATATGTTGGATGCAATTGCAGAGTTTCCTGGTGTAGAGTGGGAGGTGTTGACACAACCTTAGCTTTACTTTTAGGTGGCTAGCACACTTCCCCAAATCACTGATGTGGTAAATCTCTCTTCTCGCCACTGACTCTAGGATCCCATCTTTATCTTTACTAAGTACAAGAAAAGGCTTTAATATGGAAGTTCTAGAATATGTTTGAACACTGAGAAGAATCATCCAGCAGAGAGGGTAAAAGCTGAAAATCTAAGAAAGAAATCCCTGATACTGAGAGAGCACAGGAGCCAGCACATTTTAATAATAAACAAGACAAGCTGACATTTATTGAGTCATTATTACCTGCTAGTCAGTGTTCAGGCACTCTACACAGATTGAGTAACCTAATCCTCTGCGTGAGGGCACCTTCCCACCTACAGCAGCGCTTGGTTAGGGAGGACTGGAACAGGATGCTGTGTTTCACCGTAGCTGGTCCTCCACAGCTGAAGCTGCAGACAGGCGAACCCGAGTGCGCCCGGGGGGCAGACCCTCACTGGCCCTGCCTGAAAGCTCGTTCCCGCCCAGTGTGAAGTGGGGCTCAGCAGGCACGCTCTTCCCTATCCAGAGTGCAGATTTTTATTCTTGATTAACACTTTCCGTGAATTCACCTGCTTCTTATTTGCGTAACTGTCCTAATCTCCTTCCTTCATAAACTTTTTAGCTGGTGTGTATCTTCCTGTTAGTAAGTAAACTCAGAGCTTGCTTTACTGATCTCTGTGACAGGCACTGGCTTTCTGTAGCAGAACGGTTGACAAACCTGTGACACAGGCTCTAGAACTACTCCCATTTTACATTTAAGGAAACAGAGGCCAAGAAGGCTAAATGACTTGCTCGAGATCAGATTGCAGTGTAGTAGCAGTGGACTTTGACATAATTCTATGTTGAAATGGTTTGAATGTGTCTAACACAAAATTCGTGTGTTAGGACTTACTCTCCAATTTCACGGTGAAGAAAGATAAGCCTCTTGGGGAGCTGCCTAGGTTATTCGGGTCCAGTCCTTACATGTGGATTAACGCCATTACAGAGGGCTTGATGGAGGGAGTTTGGTCCTCCTGCCTTTCTGTGCTCTGCCTTGCAAAATGCAGCGAGGGCACAGCAAACCGAGCACCATCTCGGAAGCAAAAGGACAGTCTGCACCAGACCTGGATCTTAGACTTTCTGGCCTCCAAACCGTGAGAAACACTTCTCTATCTTTTCTGTTACTCTGCAGTGCTCTTGTATAGTAGCATACAGTGGAGGGCAGTGAACAAACACATTCAGGTTAGGTAAACATTTCACTGTGAGGAGGGAGGACTTCTGTTTTCCTGTTGGGGTAAAGGACTGCGATGAATACAAAGAAACAGTTCACCTGTGCTGCTACAGCAAAAACACCAGAGACAGGTGGCTCAAACAACCGTTTATTTCTCACAGTTCAGGAGGCTTGAAGGCCAAGAGCAAGGTGCCGGTAGATGTGGTGTCTGCTTTCTGGTTCAGACAGCCGTCTTCCCACTGTCTCCTCACATGGCCTGTGGGCTGAGGGAGTCTCTGGGGTCTCTTCCATGAGGCAGGAATCCTGCTCTTAACACGGCTCACCATTTTGCATGGGCCTTACCCCTCTGTACCCTCACCCTGGGGGCTAGGACCTCAGCACATGACTTGTGATGATGAGGGCCACGGACACTCGGTATGCAGTGGAAATCAGTCTGCTCAATCAAATGACTTTCTCTAGCTTGATCAGCTGCCTCCATGTGGGTAAGCAGAGTGTCCTCCCGCCTTGAGGAAAGCCCATGGCTCTCTAAAGAAAGCCTTCAATCTAGAGAAACAGACAACTGATCAAGGAAAGAGTGACCGGGAGAAACAGAGAAGCGGGTAACTGGACGCTGAGGATCAAAGGTATTGTGTGATGGTCTTTGGACCTGGCCTTGAGTTTAGGATGGATGTGAACCTGAAACTGCTCAAGGTGTGGGGCAGGAAGAGGAGTGTGATTTTGTTCGTACACACTGAGCCCCAGTTGCCTGGAATTAGAAGGTTACCATCACTGTTTGCTCCCCAGAGTTAGTGTCCTAGATGCTGGTGGTATTTGGTTGCATTAAGCAATGATCTTTAAGCAGACGTGGCTCTGCTTAAAATCATTTCGTAAACCACCTGCTCCCAGGGACTGGGTGTGAGAGCAACCGGTGGGAAATGATCTGAAGAAGGTGTAAGAACATGGATGGACTGGACAGGAAATATTAAAGATGGGCGATGGGGGTCAGTGACAGAGAGCTTGTCTAGCTTGTGTGGGACCCTGGGTTCAATTCCCAGCACACACACACAAAATAAATACAACAACAAAAACAACAGATGATACACTGATGAAGTTGCATAAGCCTCACTGTTTTTCATAAATATTGCGGCAAGCCTGTTTACGGAGTAGGTCGTGGATTAGAAGATTGCAGTTCTTTCTAAGCCATTTGCATAAAAGCAAGGGGCTTGCTTCTATCTTTCAGCTCATCTTTGAAGCAGCTGGTTGCCTTCATGTGACCGGTTTGTCAATCGCTGAGTGGATTAATAGAGGAGGGAGGTCACAGTGTCCTTGCTTGTGCTCCTTACTAGAACACTTTGATCTGCATCAGTGGTATGTGAAGCCTAGTGTTTTGCATCAGAGCCTTTCTCCTCACCTGGTCCTTTCTCATACTGTATGAGAAAGGAACAGAGATCTACAGAACTTACCATCCAACCAGTGTCTCCTTTCTTAATGTGTAGACTACAGCTTTTCCTTCTCTTGCTAATGCCCATGGCTCCTGATACAATTCCATAATACTGTGCTGCCCTTGAAACACTTACTGACTTGACCTCTTTTTGTCTTTAGAAAAAAGATAAGGGCTTGTTAACTAGGACTGGAAAAGAATTGTAATGATTTTTCTATCTAATTCTCCAGCCCTGAAAAAGTCTGCATCCTTGATGTATGAGGAGTGTTACAGCACACTGTTCTCCTAAGTTGAAGACTGAGAGGTAAATGGAAGCATCTTTGTACGGCAATACCACGACCACTGAATATGTAGACGCTATCTTTGTAGCAGTGCTAAATGTAAGACATTTAGGTCTAATGTTACTGAGCTGTGACTATATAGCAACCTATCTGTCTCTGAAACACCATTTGTTTTTGCAACTCTAAGTTTAAAATTTGCTATCTGGGATTTCATGGATGGCTAGAGGCAGTGGCATTGAGGAAACACTCAGAAGATACACACCATAGCCAGGTGCGGTGGGGCACACCTGTAATCCCACCACTTGGGAGGCTGAGGCAGGAGGATTGCCATGAGTTTGAGGCCAGCCTGGACTACAAAATGAGTTCAGGGCCAGCCTGGTCTATAAAGTGAAATCCTGTCTCAAAAAATCCTATCTCAATCCTGTCTCAAAAAAAAAAAAAAAAAAAGACACACACAAGAGACACAGAAACCCAGAAATGGGGCAAACAAAGACCCAAATGTGGGAGTGCAGCTCGGAGAAGCCCAGCAGGTGAATTCTAGCATTGAAAGTATTTTGAAAAGAAGCAGGGCCACCCCCTGCCCAGGTCTTCTGAAGATGTACTTTGGGAAAAGATTTGACACCTGTTGGAGGAGAGAGCACAGCAGCCCCAGGCCAGCTACTTGCTGTTATGGTTTGGGGGTTATTTGCAAGAGGAACAATATAATACCAGACATATAGTTTATAAGATTATTTATAATAGTCACCCAAAGAATGCTATACAAGAGAGTGCAAAGAAACCAGCCAAGGGCCTGGATCCCACGGAAATGTCCTGCATGAGTTCAACTGAAGACCTAGAGATCATAACAGTGCCTCCCATGAGTCCACCTGGAGGCCTAGAGCCCATAACAATATCTCATGCAGGCCTGTTTCATGGATCTGTACTGGGAAGGCCCAAAGGTCAGTGGTGGAATCTGGGAAGTCTGTGCCAGCAGGATGAAGGATCTGCGCTAGCAGGCTGAGGGATCTGCACTGAAGCCAGGAAGCGACACACAAAATAAGAATCAGAGCTCCCCTGAAAGGTGCCACAGCCGTCCTCAGCCACAGTGAGGTCCCGAGCTCCTCCGATGGTGAAGACAGCTGAGTTCCCATCAGGAAAGCCAATGCAGCAAGCTTCTCCAGGACACTGACAGTACACCGACTTCCCCTCTGGAGCCAGTAAGCAGTGCTCAGAGTGAGGACCAGAGCTCTGCCAAAGGGAACTGAAGCTATTCTCAGTGCCAGCGAGGTCCTGCGCTCCTCGGAGGATGAAAACAGCCAAGTTCATCAGGAAAGCCCGCATGACGAGCTCCTCCAAAACAACCAACAGCTCCTCACAGCTTCCACCAGCTCCAACAGCCTCTCCCAGCTCCCAGCAGCCTCACCTCTCCTTCTCCAGTTCTTTTTTTTTTATGTTTTTTTTTGTCTTTTATTTTTATTTTAAAGACAAAAGAATGGAAACATATAAACCAGAATAACACAAAAACAAGACAGGAAATACCAAATTATAAAGAAGACAGTAGGGAATTAGCACTGGATGCTGTATTACATAATGTTATCTTTGCATTTGTTACTCAGTTATACAGATGATGGCTCGTTCGATTAATCACTTTTCTCCACCCTCACCTCCATTGTTCTACCACTCAATCAGCCATCTTTCCTCTGATAATAACTGTAATTTTAGTTTATTTACTCCCGCGGGCTCTCACATTGGGAAGAGACATGGCTGCTTCAAATTATGCTGTAACAAACTTGGGTGTATACAAATTGCTACGCCAGGAGGTGGAAAAGCACCCATCCTCAAAGATGGTAGATAGAACCAGGTTCACTATGGTCAAGGCCCCATTGACAAGCCCCCATGGACAAGCCCTCGGGATTGGGGGTCCAGTCAAGTCGGCAGAGTTACCCAGCGAACCACCGGGCTTCACTTTGATACAGCACATCCAGAGGCCCAGTCGAGTCCTCAGGGTTGCACCAGCAGACCAACAGGCTCTGCCCTGGCGAGGCACCACCAGGGGCCTGGATGCGTCCACGGGGTCACCCCTGAGGACCGCGGGGCTCCGCCCTGTTGCTGTGCTGCCGGTGGCCCAGTCCGATCCATGGGGTTGCCCCAGCGGACCACCAGGCTCTGCTCCTTCACCACGCCGCCAGGGGCCCAGTCGAGTCCACGGGGTCACCCCCAGGACTACTGGGCTCCGCCCCGTCGCTGCACTGTTGGGGGCCTGGTCAAGTCCACGGTATCGCCCCTGTGGACCGCAGGGCTCTGCCCTGGTGAGCCGCTCCTGGGACCTAGTCAAGTCCATGGGATCGCGCCTGCAGACCGCTGGGCTTTGCCCCATCACTGCACTGCCAGAGGCCCGGTCCAGGTCTTCAGGGTTCTCATGTAGCCTGGAGGGAGCGCCCTCCCCCTCAGGCTACTGAGCTCCATCAAGGCCCCTTGGGGTCCCCTGATAGGCCACTAGTGTCTCCCTGCAGGCCGCCTATCACTCTTTGGAGGCTATCCCCACCCATATAGAGAAGCGGGTCTGCACCCTAGTTCCGGGTCTTCACCTCCTCCCACCTCTCGATCTCGAGTGTTGCCGTTCCCCGCCTCTTAGAGGTGGGCATTGGGCACACTTACGATGCTGGGCACAAGTGGCATGGAGTCTCCCCCACCTGTGCTCTCTGTGGTAGTCCAGGGTGTGTACTGTTTAGTAATTAGTTCTAGAAGAGAACTGGAGGATTTTCTTGGGTCTGCTGTGTAGAGTATGTTGTTGTCTCTTGAACTCCAGGACTGTTGCTTTTCATGTAATTTATTGCTATGGGTTCATACAAGGTTCATATATGCAAATAGTATGAAGTCCCTCTTGGTGCTCGTAGTAGTTTAGGGTGAGTCCTGAAGCCTGTGGACTCAGCCCATTGCTGTCAGGGACACATGTTGAGTGCTTGGACTACCAAGACTCAAGGTGCTCACAGAGGGAGTTTAGGGTGGGAGCTGAAGTCGGTAACTCAGCTCGCACTTCCTGCTTGGTGTTGGAGTGAGAAGGACGTGGGGCCGTGTGGTCCACCTCCATCTGCAGCTCTCTCTGACGGTTGTGCTCCAGTTCCCGTTTGTTCTTTGGCTGGATCCCTGGGAATTGCTGTGGCCTTGGAGTCTATGCCACTGCTCTCTGCTGCTCTCTGCTGGTAGTTGCTCACACAGTGGAGAGGTAGGAGGCCACAGCCTCAGGGCAGGCTTACCTCTGGGTGTGGTGGGCTGTGTACTGTTTGCTTTGACTCTGCCTTGCCTCTGGGCACTGATTAGAAAGGTTGCTGCAGAGCGGGGATTCTGTTTTAGTGGCTGTTGTAACTTCTCATCCTCACACTGGGTTCGACAACACCTCCCGACTGCCCTTGACAGTTCCCATGAGCTAAAAAACCTTGGGAATGGCCTGTAAGTCCATCCACAGACGGAGGGTGTTGTGGTTCACACCCAGACAGCCCCTCGGAGCCTCACACACTCACAGATGGGGCTTTGGGGAGGGTCTGGACCAGTCCAGTGTTCCGTTTGGCACAGCTCTGGGTGTGGATGGTGGATTTATGGAAGATGGAAGATCCACTCTGGGTGTGGATGACACTAGCCAATAGGCTTGGAGCCTGAATGGGATACAAAGAGAAGAAAGAAGGAAGGCTGCCAGCCTGTCACAGCATGAGCTGTTTCTCCTCTGCCCAGCCCCTTTACCTTGGAGCCAGCTGCCTCTGGACTGAAACCTCTACAAACTATGAGCCAAAATCAATCTTTCCTCCTATAACTTGTGAGTGTTGGATATTTTGTCGCAGCAATGAGAAGGTACGCCTTGTGGTGTTACACAATGTGATAGATATACACAATGGGGTACTATTCAGCCATAAAGAAGGATACATTTTAGGCATTTGTAGGAAAATAGAGGAATCTTGAAAAATACTGCTAAATGAAATACATCAGACACAGAAGTGTTTTTTCTAATGTGGGAATCCTGAAATATAAACAAATAGCAAAATAAAATAGAGATGAGGTAGACTGTGGGATGGGAAGGGGATCTGAGGAAGGAGGGAGATGGGAGGGAGTTGTAAAACCAGTCCAGATGTTACATGTATATGTATCGATTCCTCGAGAGCAATGTAATTGCTATGTATTGCAGATGCGTGCTAATAAAAGTAAAACTGGATATCTACAGGCAGAAAAATAACACTCAGCGATTTTCTTCTTTCTAGGGGAGTCTTACAGTGCTTTGTATTATTTGGTACAAAACTTCTAGAAATGTTCCAATTCCAAAGTACACCTCCTGCCAGGCATGGTGGCACATACCTGTAATCCCAGCACTCAAGAGGCTGGGGCAGGAGGACCGTTGTGAGTTTGAGACCAGCCTGGGCTACAAAGTGGGCTGAAGGCCAGCCTGAACTGCATAGCGAGACCTGGTCTCAGAAAAGACAAGACACAACAAAACAAAAAACAAAAAAACAAAAAAACAAAGTACACCTCCTTCTGGCTTCAGCTCAGCTTCCTGAAGTGGGCAGAAGTCAAGCATTCCCAGCGCTGCCCCTAGAAAGGCATCAGGACAACTGTGGAGCAGACAACAGACGCAATCTCAGCAGATCACTTAGGTAGAGATGAGAGATGAAGATGACGTGGACAGATAAACTGCCTTTCTTCCAAATGAGGGGCTTAGGACAGAATTTGTGGTTCTTCAAGGTCAGTCTCACTACAAACTTGTATTTACACTTTAACAGTGCAACATGAGGTGGAAAGAGGACTTGTTCAGCCATTAAATAATTTACTTCTCCCTTGGAAACTCAGCTTTGGACTAAGTGTCTTTCAGTACTTGTTTCTAAGATTTTGAGTCAACTTATTTTCATTCCCCCAAATGACCGTCCTGGCTCTTCGCACCTGTCCGAGTCTTTCCCCTCTCCCACCTGACGTCATTCCTCACTCCTCGGTCTGGAGGTAATCATCCATGCACAGACCTTTCATAGAACTTTGCAAGTTTGCACGTAACTTTTTTAGACAGGGTGCTGCTATGTAGTTCAGGCTGGTCTTGAATTTACAGCAATCCTTCTGCCTCAGCCTCCCAAGTGTTGGGAACCACCATGCCTCACTTTCTTGTAACTCTTACAGCGCCTAGCACTTTCTTCCTGGAGTTTTGGCTTGGGTGTGCAGAACAGTTAAGTCTTATCACATTGTTTTTAGTATGTGAAGTACTACAGTAGTTCTGTCTGGGGTTGGACCACAGCCATCGTTAGGGCATTGCTGCAGTAGTATGCACACCACACGTGGGAAGTGAGGGAGTCAAGGGCACAGACACAGACGTGGGGCTGCTGCACTCAGCTGCCCCTGTTCGTGTGTGGTCGCAGCAGCAGTGCCCGCACCATGCTCTCCAGCATCTGAATTGTGTCAGAGCTGCCTGGGCTGCTCTCCCTGTGCCGGGCGTGGGGCCCTGACGGCAGGGCGGGAGCAAACGGAGGCCACTGTGCAGACCTGCTGGGCAGCTGAGTGGGTCACTGGGCAGGACCTGGGGCATCTTCCCGTGATGGGAACCGGCCGGTAGCTCTAGCTGCCCCATGGGTTACAACTCAGTAAGCTGGTTCGGTAACTCCTCAGGCCTCCAGTGCGTACACGAGAGCTCACAGTAGGCTTGCTGATTGGAAGTTTTCCTTTGAAAACCCCGAAAGCCCTGTTACTGTTAACTCATGTTTATTGCAGTAAGATCTACAAGTGGGGTGGGGGTGAGTTCTTATTTGTGTTAATTTGCAGAGAACAGGAGAAACACTCGGCTGTGTCGTGCATCCAACCCTCCTCCTGGGGGTTGAACCCACTGCCTTTCAGTAAGCTACACACCCAGCGGCACCTTTATTTCTTATTTTTAATTTTGAGAGAGGGTTTCCATAGTTCTATCTAAAATGACAGGTCCTGAGAACAAGGTGCCCACAGATGAAAAGAAAAGTAAGAGAAAAAAAATACAAGAGAGACAAGAAAAACAAGAGAAGCAAAAGTCTGGGATCAGGGCGCACAGCCTGTCGGGCTGCAGCCTGGATTACTAGTCTCAGTCACCTTTTACTGAGGCAGAACCAAGGGCGCAGCTAGTACAAGTGGGCAGATACCAGACATTTTAGCGAGGATAATTAAAGGGTTATCCTTCTGCACAAGTAATCCACCACACGCCTGCAATCCCAGCACTCAAGAGGCTGAGACAGGAGGATTGTAAACTCAAGGCTAATCTGGGCTGTATAATGAAGGCTTTTCTTAAGAAACTCCAACAAATAATAAACAAATCTTTGTGTCCTCAATGCACTCTAATCAAAAAATGTCCTTCTCCACAGGTTTCCCTAAGGTAAGTTGTGTGGGCTGGGCTCAGGCTTGGGATCTTCTTGCCTCAGCCTCCTGGAATACTTGTATTACAACTGTGTGTCACCATGTCCAGATGTGAATAGATATTTTTTAAAGTGTGAATATTAAAAACAATGGCAAACAGAGATGGATTTAGAACCTGCTTACTGAATTCGTTAATTTAGTGCTTACTTTGATTCTAGAGAAGGGTTAGAAAGACAGTCCACAGGAACAAGGATTAGCAAAAGCCCAAGTCTTAGGTTCTGCTTTAATCCCCTCATGTGGCCTTGAAATGTGGAGTATCTCACTCGTGTTCTCTGGACTTCAGTCGCTTCTGTCAATAGAGTATTACCGAGGTGATTGTTACCTATCTAGAACAGCAGTCCCTGATGTTCACGCCTAGGGAGGTATGTGAATGCATTTATTTAGTCTTCTGTCTTGAGGTCTGGCCCACAGCAGTCTCCATTCGCCAGTATCTCGTCTTCCAGATTGGCTCTTTGAGGGCCTGGCCCCGCCTGACTGCCTATGATATTTCTGTCTAACTCAGCTGCCTGTAAGAGGATCTGGAAAGAGGCCAGTGAGCGGCAGGAGAGAAGCGGGCCCTGCAGACCTGCTCCACCCACCCTCAGAGGGCTGTCCTGCCCAGTTACCCCTCCAGCTCTGGAAACTCCCTTTGCCTCCCTCTTGCCTGGGAGGAGCAGTGGCTCTTCTGATAGGCTTTTTCAGTGCAGAAAGAAATAAAATAGAATAAAATGCCTTTATTGTGGGCATGGAGAAGACCACAGTAGGGAAGAGAGACGTGAACTTCTGAGGGGCCTGGTTGGTCAAACAATGGTTATATAGGGCCAGGCTGGAGGTGGGGTATGGAGGGGGACCAGCTGATGTGACAGGCCAGCACTCTGTGGGAAAATGAAATAGGATACTACAGAAGGGGAGTAGGAAGTCGTGACTTGACTCAGAGGAAGAAGGGCCACATGACCTCTAGTGGCCAGCGCCATATTGGCTTGGCGCTATACTGGTTAGTGCCATGGCACATAGCCTCCAGTGGGCGGCACCACGGCGACTCTAAATGAATTATAATGAGGGGAAAAACCTACCATCTTCACCTCTGCCTACCTGAAATTCTGCCCTGTGCGCTGCCCCTGGAACCCTTCTTGGGAACACACTGTGGTGTACAAAGCGGCACAGTGAGAAGCAGCAGATGAAGCTCCTCACACGCTCTATGCCAGTGGCCCGGGACATTGATTGTAGTAAATGATACATAATTTTCCTTTCTTAGAATTTATCTCTTTATTATTTGATTGTTTGAGAGAGGAAATGGCCTGCCAGTAATGGGTTATGTGCAATTGGATTTCAAAGATAAAAAAATTAAAGAGTTAAACGTAAAATGTGTGGGAATATAACTGGTGTTCATTAATCCCACCTTCTCCCGTCTTGGGCAGGGAGGCCATAGCTAGAGTTACGTTTGTATCAAAAGTACACTGGGCCCTCCTTTCCAAGGGTTCTATGCCTGGAACTTCTATCCAGCCACAGATGGAAAATACTTGAAAAAAATTGTGTCTGTATGAGCACGTACAGGCTGCCTTCTCTTGTCATGATTCCTTAAACAACACTACATGAAACTATTTGCATAGTACTTGTACTGTATTGGGTATCAGAAGTAATGTAGAGATGATTCCAGGTATATGGGAGGTTATCTAGGAAGCCGTGAGTAGGTTAGGTACAATCACTAAGCCATTTTATAAAAATTCTTTAGCTCCAGTACATTAACCTAAGTGGTTCACCAAACATGTGGAATTGACGCAGACTCTCCCTCCTGCAGGGAACATGAATTTCTTCTTTTTGCCTAAAAACCTCATTCAGATGGTGGCATGAGCATGACTTGCTTAGGGACACCCCGGAGCAGACCCCTCGCCTGGCTAGGGCAGATCAGCGTCCTCATCACCCACCTGCCTTGGTGGCTGTCTGAGCCGTGTCTCCCCATTCCAGAAAGGAAGTTTCGGGCCTCTGCTCCTGGACATTACATTTCCACCTCTGGGCAGGGGGCTGACTCCAGCAGGTGTAGAAGGTGCCCGCCCTGCCCCAGGATGGGTGAGAGACTGCACTCACTGTGAAGCAAAGATGGAGGCTGCAGAGAAAAATAGAGGGCTGTCACCTGGCTCCAGGTGCAAATGAGCAACATAAGGACAGTCTTGCTGCCTTACAAAAGTGTTGCGGTGCTTCTGGCAAAGGTGTCTTCTTCTCAGGAGGGCAGCAGAACATTCTTGGAAGGGACTTGGGTCAGGTTAATAATCAGTAGTTACTGTGAGCTGCTCAGGCCTGCAATCTCCCAAACAAGTGGACCCTGCGGAAGGCTTAAGTAAATGAGACAACCGAAGTGATTCTCGGCTCCAGAAGGGTTCAGTCCTCTCACAAACCTCAAGATTCTCTGGGTTAAGACAAAGACTTCCTTGGGAGGCCCGTATTTATTAGGTTTTCAAACCAAGGAGGGGAATACTGAAGAAAATGTAGGAATCAGGGCAGGACCTGGGAGTCCCTCTGAGGACAGTTTCTAGGCAATGCTTTATGTTAATTTAGGAGAACAATGTTATCTCCAGGAAGGCTTTTGCCTGCAGCTATAGTCTCCTTTTAGTTAATTGCAGTTGGAGCCAAAAGTCCTCAGCTGTGGCCTCGGCTTGTCCTTTGAGGCCTCATGGCCTCACCCACTGTTACAGGCCTCAGTAGGCACCAGTGACTCACTAGTAAACATGGAAAGCCAGTTGGTTAATATAAGTCCTGCTCAGAGCTGCTTCGTAGAGGTCTCCATCAGACTTGACCATGTTGGCAGGATGGGAGGAAGGACGTGTCACAGAGCTCACAGGAGGGCTGAGGTGCATCAAGTCAGGACTGGGGACTGGACGGCATTTCCTTGCCATTGCCACTACCGGGCAAAGGGCAGAGCTGGTGGAACAGGGCAGGAGGGGACTAGTGACACAGGGCCGGCACTGGCTGCCCCAGGCTTTGGAGAACTTAAGTGCTGTGAGATGTGCGAGAAGCTCCACAAGCAGCAAGAGGGAGGCCAGGGCGCCTATGCTGTAGGCCTGGCATGTGGGCGATGGCCGTATTCCATTTGTGCCCATGTCGGCAGGCACAGGAAGTTCTGTGTTTAAGGGTGACATCTTTGGACTCAGTTATTGATTTTAATAATCATTCTCCCTCTCCTCCACCAGAAGTGACCTTTCAGCATTCAGTGACGGCTCCTTCTAAAGTGAGCTCTTTCATATCGTTTCGATACACTGATACTGCCTCTTCAGGAGCGGTGATGGCTGATCTAGTCCTCAAGTCCCCAGGATCTGGAATGTGACAGCAGCTTTCATCTCAGTGTCTTTTTGTGGTCCTTCATCTTTCCATTTGGATTGCACGCTTGAGCAAAAAACTTTGGTCAAACATAAGTTGTTTATTCAACTAAGTTAATGTTCTTTAAACAGAAAAAGGCCTCCCCATGTAAACAATAAAGTAGCATTTTAATGTTAGCTGCAGGTTTATTACTGCATTCTATGGGGACCTGATTAAACCAACCCAGATGTCACCCTTTGTGACTGACTCGTATGGACAGTGATAAATCGTTCAGCGAACTCTGCCTGTGAGGCTGCAAGCCAAAGATCTTCCAGTCCACAAAGGCACTGCTGTTCTTTGTGAATAGACAATTATTAGATGATGTTTCTGAAACAGAAAGCTGAGCAAAGCAGTTTTCAATCAGAAGACTAATGAAAACATTTATTTGATAAACTCCCCACTCAAAAATGGTTCATATACTTTATACATAATGTATCTACTTACATATGTAAGAAGCTCTTCCATGTAGGGATGGCATCACTAAGATACTCATTAATATTCAGTAACCAGAATAAGTAATGTAATGGTAGAAACTTGGCAACATTTCAGAATAAAGTATATCAGCACTCTTACAAACCTGTCGTTTGTAAATGTGCACATACTTTCACAAAGTGCAACAATAAAGGCATAACAATTCAAAGAAGGAAGAAAATAACTGAAGTCTTACCAGCTAGAAACAAGCAGGACGCTAACCCCCTTTTAAATGTATGACTTGAATCTATTTCCAAGCTAGTGAACAAGGTACACATCATAGTTTTTAATTACTGCACTTGGTACCATCAGTTCTTGAAACCAGTTTTTAAAACCAACCTACTTGTGCCCAGATTCTCATAAACAGTATGTGAAATAACTGCTTGTGTTTAACTGGGAGGAGCAACCCCGGGCAGCAAGATCGCGGGGCAGCGGTGGGACACAGAGGACAAGAAGTATCACGCATGGAGGCCTTGGGGACAAACCTGTTCCCAGGGAGACGTGTGGGGAAGTCAGACCTCACACAGACTTTTGGAGAGGGGAAGGGGAAAGAATTCCTTTCTTTTTTTCTCATTTCTTTTTTCCGCTATTGCTCATGTCTTGCCTCATGGGAAGTTCACCTACATTGCTCAGAATCTTTGGCAGTGAGGAAACTCACTGGATTGAATCAAGAGCCCAAACCCCGTTTCATCACTTACCAGCTGCCCGAGAAAACCTAAACTTGGTTTTCTCTCCTGTAAAGTATGAGCAATATCGTCCACCTCGCAGAGCTGCACGAGCATTGCCCTGAGAAGCATGTGTCTGGCTACGTGCACATGTGCACCCTGACTCAACTGGCGCTTGGGGTTCATTTGCTGCAGGCAAGCATTGCTCTGTATCCTTCAAGAAATGTGGGCAACAGAAAGACTACTTTTAGATACCTTTTATCCTAGTTTATTTTTATTCTAGTTTAAAAGTAAGATCTATTTTCACCTTAATTTTTAAAAAGGATGTGTTTTTATTGGAATGTAGTGCACATGATAGGGTCACTGCCAGACTAGCAGGGGCTTGATTTAACACTTGGGTTTAAGAGGAAAACTTGATTTAGGATGAGCAGGTGTCTGAAGAGATGAAAAGGGGCTGCTACCAGCCTGTACCTCGGAGGAGCATCTGAAAGAGGAGACCCTGGACAGTCTGCACCAGCGCCTGGACACTGGATGGGGAAGTGGCTTAGCATGTGGGTCATCTCCAGCAAGTGGCTGTGCCCACTACAGGCCTCCCAGCTCTACCCAGGGCTGGTGGCAATGGGCTGTGAGCTGGTGCCAGTGTGTTAGAGACTCAGATGTCTTCTTCCGGTGCTCCATTCTGGGGTCCTGAGCTAAAGTCAGGCCTGAGGTTGAAATCTGACCTGAGGCTGAGGGGAAGATGTGCTGGAATTGCTGCTCCCTGAAACATCCTTGGACACACAGGTCCTGAGGAGTTGCAGGAATGAAAGGCAGTCTTAGAGGAGACTGCATTCAGATCTGGAACCAGAACTGGAGTCTCCACTCAGGCCCAGCCCATGGAAGCACAGGGCAGACGTTCATCTCTATCTCTGGTTCAATTTAGTCTCGATTTCTGTTTTTCTTGGTCACCTGTGAACTCTACCGAAGGCCAGAAATCAGAATGCCAAGGTGGTGGAGTGGGCTGCTATGACCACGTAGGGAAGGGTTCATTTGGTGTCTCCAGCAATAGGTACCAGCAGTAAACCCTCACACACACACACACACACACACACACACACACACACACACATGTTCAGATGGGGGCGTCATGACTTGTACCCCAGCCCAGCCTTTCTGTGTGGCTCTGGTACTGCCCTGGAGCACTGCACACCCTTGTATTGTATGCCAGCTATTTGCCCATGTCCTCACCATCTCTGTGCCCTCCTCGTCCACAAGGTGAGGATGTTCATAGTGGAAGGACCTGGCCTCCTGCTGAGTCACTTAGTTAGCCTTCTAAACTTCTCAAGTTGACACACTGAACAACACCCTAGAGCAGGAAGGTGTGTCCTTTTCACTGAGGATGTAGAATTGCTGAGTTACTTAGTTAAGCTTCTAGATCCACCTCTTGTCAACTTGGCAACCATTTTCCAGATATAAAGGCATTATTCTTATCATTTCACAACTTGAACATTATAACACAGGTTTAACAATCCTTTAGAACCAGTATTAAGTCTATCAATGTTATGTTGCATTAGAACCATTTATATTACAACCATGTACATTATATTACATTAGGACGTTCTGCCTCTGGCTCCCAAAGATTCATGCATCTCCTTTTATTCAAAAGGCATTTAGTCCATCTGCAAGTTTCCAAAGTCCCAAGTCTCCTCTGAGATGTAAGGCAAACTTTCAGCTGTGAGACCCTGTACAAATGAAGTTAAACACGTCCAACATTCAATGGCACAGGATAAACGTTTTCATTCCAAAAGTTACAAACAGGAATACAAAGGAATGTCACCAAAGCAAGTCCAACATCCGGCAGGGCAAACTTTAAGTCCTGTAGTTCGAAGTCCAGCATCTGAAGCAATCTGTGATAAATTGTGAGCTCCAAAGGCCTGCGTGACTCCAGCCCTGCAACACTTCCAGTGGTTACAGCTCCTGCGGCTACTCTCTTGGACCCACTTTGTTCCCTCCTCACAGTTTTCCTTGGATGATCCACATTCCTGGCTTTCTCAAACTTCCGAGATCTCCACTAGGGCACTTCACACTCACAGCTACACACACTGCCCCTCAGGAGCACACTGCCTGGCCTCCCAGGCCTTGTTCTGAAACCTGGGTGGAAGCCTCTTTAACCTCAGAACTTTTGCATTCTGCATGCTCCTAAAACCAGTGCCACACAGATAATGCCGGGGTCTGCTGCCAGTTGGAGCAGTAGCCAGGCTCTCTTCTTTCGTGGCTGTAGGGGTCGAGTGCCTGGATCACTCAGTTCTCTGACCCTGATTCTGAGGAACAAATTCTGTATGCCACTGCCATTCTGGAATCTGGTGTGGC
This sequence comes from Dinomys branickii, assembly GCA_004027595.1. Classification (NCBI taxonomy): domain Eukaryota; kingdom Metazoa; phylum Chordata; class Mammalia; order Rodentia; family Dinomyidae; genus Dinomys; species Dinomys branickii. Next base: position 38,949 of record PVLD010000789.1, read on the forward strand.
TGCTGCCGCCACTCTGGAGCATGGCGCTCTGTGGCTTTCTCCTCAAAGCAAAGTCTCTCACCTTTACAGTTTGGAGGCTGCAAAGGGTGGAGGCTTGCTGCTTCCTATGATGCCCTCAGGCCGCCTGTTTTATTCTCCTGCTCCTTCTTAGCTCCATCTTGCGTTAGCTCTTCTCAGCTCTGTCCTTCATTCTACAGCTTCACTGGAGCTTCCTTTCCAGCCAAACTCACGCCATGTTAAATCATCCTGCTGGGCTCTTTGCTTGTGATTCTCAACATAAATCTGACTAAAAGCCCCCAGCAATAGCCGTGCTACTGCCCCAACATTTGACTGCCTTGAAATTTCTTCTGCCAGATTAATTAGTCCACCGCCCTTAATCTCAGTCTTAGGCAAAGTCTCTGGACGCAAGAAGAATGAAGACAGACTTTCTGCCAAGCCATAACACACATCGTCTGGAGCCCAACACCCAGTGCAGTCCTTCTTCCCAACAGAAACCTCCTGAGCCTGGTCTTTACCAGCAGGATTTCTATCAGCCTTCTGGTCTTGTGAGCTCTGACCAGAATCTCTCATACAGAACAGCCCAAGGCATTCTAGAGTTTCTCTTTCTGGCAAAATCTCTGAACCTTTCCAAACTCATCCCACAAACCACTCCCAAAAGCTCTTGAACCACATGGTCAGGTACAGTCAGAGCAGTAATCTCACTTCTCTGGTACTAATTACTGTGTTGGTCTCTTTTTGTTTGTTTTCTCTATTTTATGAAAATAGAAAACAAATTGTCATAGTCAAATAATAAAAGAATAACAATAGCTAATGCTATGTATCGTTATCTTCAAAGTAGTTACTCAGAGTACAAGACATAAACCAAAAAAATTCTTACAAAAAAGCAACAGATAATAATACAAACCTCTGGGCTGGGGATATAGCTCAGCAGCTCAGTGCCTGCCTGGCAAGCACAAGGTCCTGAGTTCGATTCTCAGTACCAAAAAAAAAGAAATACAATTCTTTTCAATAAACAAAGATGAACTGTTAGTATAAATGAAACTAATCAGTATATGTGCTGAAATATTTTTAAGCAACAGCATATGTGAGTTGGGGAAGTATTTGAACTTATCCCTACTTCCTATTTATCTTTTTCTATTTTGCTCTTTATTTGTGTATATATAATATATATTATTTATTTATATATACATTATATATACATACATAATGTGTATATATGTATAGAGTATTTGGCATGTAAGAGAAACCATGTGATATTTAAGCCTGTGTGTCTGACCTATTTCACTTAATGTTACGTTTTCAAATTGCATCCATTTACCTATGAATGTCTCAAGTTTATCTTTCTTTATGGACAAAGATTGTGATCCATTTCTATCAGTGATAGATTATGAAGAAAAGTTCAGAAATATATAATAAAAAATCAGTGTCCTTATTATGAAGAAAAATCAGAAAAACCAGCAAAGGATTGGAATAGGAAACTCACAGAACATAATAAAATGGCCAAGAACTGTATGAAAAGATGCTTAATGTCTCTTAAGCAACATGTCTCTTAATGTCTCATAAGTAGAACAATAATGAAATCTTTTGTTTGGAATATGGGCAAACAACATCACAAAAAGGCTGATAATCTTCTGGCATGTTTTCCTCACATAAGTGTCTGCTGACGCTGTCAGTACTCTGGCTGACAGGACGTCTGGGACAGGACTGGAGTTCACGTGAGTTCTCTGCTCCAACAGCATCGGGGAAATCTAACAGAAAGACCTCTGGGAAGAGAGCTCAGCAGATTCTGAATCTGGTGGCTGCTCCGAAAGAGATTTGCTCGGTGACCTTGGGTGTAGACTTTCAGTGCCTTATTCTGTGTCTAGAATTTAAGGAGGATGTGACCTACTTTTTCCACTTCTCACTGAAATGTGATCAAGATTAATTGCCTGACATAAAAAATATTGCCAGTGCCTTGAAGGATCAGACTCATTATTCAAGGCCTAAGTTAATAAATTGGGTAAAAATCAGTCGAATTCACTTAACTCAGGAAAAATGCTGCTTGAAACCATGCAGTTTTAGAACTGAGTCTGTATGAAGACAATCTCATTGAGAATTTTTCCAAATGTCCCTCAAATTGATGGCAAAGTCAGATTTAGAGAACTGGCTGTGCCAGGAGAATGCAGACTGAGAAGTCACGCACAGCATGAGCAAAGTTACATAGTTCTGCCTTCATCCAGGGGGGTCCACACACTGCACCACTCCAGGGCCACACTGCCACTGTGGGGTGTATCATGCTGGCCTTAAGACAGTGCGGAAATGTTTTCTTGCTCAAATTTTTAAGCTTTTGTAGTACAGCACCCATTGTTTTTCTAACATAAACTAAAATGTGCAGGGTTCTTGCTTTCTGCCTTTGTAGCTTTTAAGATCTTTTATGCATTCATAATAAGTGAAAAATTATCTGTATCTTGTGGGTTTTTTTTTTTTTGTATTGGGAATCGAACTCAGGACCTTGAGCTTGCCAGGCAGGTGCTTGTGCTGCTGAGCTACATCCCCAGCCAATAACCTCTATTTTGAGGGTCCTTTTTTCTCCTTAAAATATAAACTACACACATTTGGTCTAAACTGTGTTTGCTAAATGAAACCCAGTTGAGTGTATTTCTTCAAAGGTAATTATGCTTCCATCGCGGGGCGAGGGGGCTCCTGGAGCTGGGCCTGGACTGCCCTCCCCATGGCAATGCCAAGCGAACAGATGCCACCCATGCTGCAGGTACTGCTCTGGCCATGTCACTCTGTGTTGAGCTAATTGGCCCTCCCCGTTCTGTTTCACTGAACAGAGGAGACCGCCGAGGCTCGAGGGGCTCAGTGATTCGCAAGCGGCCCTCCCCGTTCTGTTTCACTGAACAGAGGAGACCGCCAAGGCTCGAGGGGCTCAGTGATTCGCAAGCTGCTTAGCGTGTTCCTCCTCACTTTCCTTTCGGAGCAGCTTTTCTGTATTTTAAGTACTGAATTTTGCTTTTGATGTGGATGGTCTCCCACCTAGCCTTAGGTCACTAGTGAAACATGCCTAGAATCTTGTCCTTGTCGCCCCTCTGGCTTGCAGCTTGAGTGGGTTCTCAGAGCCCAGAAGAGTGCTTCTCAAACTGCAGTCCTCAGACCAGGGCGTGGGGCCGGCCCGCCCCAGGCCTCCTGAAGCTAGGCTCGTGGGTGGGCTGTGCTGCCTGGCTGATGCTGACACGCAGGAAGGCCTGGCCGAAGGGACAGCTGTGACCTGGGGTCCTGGCTCCCACGTGCTTTCTCACCTCACCTTGCTGCTGCTGTTTTGCTCATCAGGCTGCACGGGCACCCCTTCCGATATCACAGCTGCTTGCTGTCCCAGGGTGGTGGTCCCAGCCAGCATTAAGCACAAGGCTTCTGGAGTCTTGAATGACACCTGTGTCACTCACTAGCATTTCGGATCTCATCAGATGACCTGTGCAAGAGGAGGCTGCAGGGAAGATCTGCTCATTCATGGTCAGACAAATTAAATGAGTTAAAATGTGTGGGGCTCTTAAAATAGTGTTAGGCATTATAGGAGTAGAGTGCTGTCTTTGTTTCCGTATTCATTTCCTGTGACTATAATAACAAACAGCCACAGACCAAGTGGCTCATTAGCAGCAGGCATTTCTTTTCACAGTTCGACATCAGTTTCTCTGGGCGGACCCGAAGGTGCTGCAGGTCACCCTCTCCCTAGAGAGTGGGTGCAGCCAGCCTTCTCGGTGTGGGGTCCCATCATGCCAGTCTCTGCCTCTGTCTTCACCTTACCCTCTCTCTCTGTACACGAAATGATTCACTCTTTATCTTTGTAAATGTATGTATTGGCATATATTTGCGATACACGGTGCACACATCTATCCTGGGGAATCCGCGCACACAGCCTCAATGCTTGATCCTTCTTACTTCCCCTCCCCACCCTCCCACATGCTGCTTGCTCTAAATACAGTTCATCCTCTCCCTGAACTCAGGCAGTAGCTTAATCCCCAGAGTCAGATTTAATGGTATTAAGAGGATGAAAAATTAATCCAGTTATGGGGTTATAAGCGGGGTCTTTGGGAAGTTTCCTGTTATAACATCTTGCAGTAGGGTAGTACATTTAGTATAACCAGTAACCCAGTACTGATTCGCTGTTGTTAATGGAAGCCCATATTCTACAGTAAGAACCACTCCATTGTGTGGACTTTGGCAAACGCAAAATGCTCTGCATCTACTGCTGCCTTGTCCTACAGGGTCATATTTTCAGTGTCCTAAAAATATGCAGGGTTCTACTTATATCCCCTTCCCACCCCTCGGGACTGCTGATCTTCATTCTCCACAGTTCCACTTTTTCCAGAATGTCTTGTGGTTGGAACCACACAGCCTGTGTCCTTTTACCCTGGCTTCTTTTACTAAATATCGTGCGTGTGAGTTTCTCCTGCATCTTTGCATGGCCTGGCAGCTCATTTCTTCTTAGCACTAATATCCCGCTGGCTGCTTGTGCCGCAGTCTACCCATCTGTCAGCCGGAAGACATCTTGGTTGTGTTCACATTTGGGCAATATATGAGCAAAGCTTTTATAAGTATCCACGTGCGAATTTTTGGTTGGGTGTGACTTTTCACATGCCTTGGGTAGGTCCCAAGGAACATGGCTGCCGAGTCCTGCCGTGGGCCTGTGCTGAGGAGCTGCCAGAACATCTTCCACTTCTTAATTTTAAAGACAAAAGAATGGAGACATACAAACCAGAATAAGCCACAAACATACAGAATATAGTAGGGAATTAGCACTGGATTCTGTACTATACAATGCCATCTTTACACTAGTTAACACACAAACATTAAAGGAAATACCAAATTATAGAGAAGATAGTAGGAAATTAGCACTGGATGCTGTATAATATAAAATTATCTTCACTTCTGTTAATACAAAAAAGATTGAGGAAATACAAAATTATAGAGAACATAGAAGGGAATCAGCTCTGGATGCTGTCCCACACAGTGCTACCTTCACATGCGCCACCCAGCCACACAGATGATGGCCCACCTGATCACTCAACCCTCTCCTCCCTCATCTCCATTGCCCCGCCACCCAACCAGTCCTCCTCCCCGTGACAATAGCCGTATTCCTGGGTCTATCCATACCCCTGGACTCTTGCCCTGGGAAGAGACATAGCTGCCCCAGACCATACTATAACATACATGGGTGCACACAAACTGCCATGGCCAGAGGTGGAAAAGCACGTATGCTCATAGCGGACCACCTGGCTCTGCCCCATCGCCGTGCTATGGGGGGGTCCAGTCCGTGGGGCACCCTCAGCAGGGCCCACAGCGGAGCAGCCGCGGGGCCCACAGCGGAGCAGCCGCGGGGCCCACAGTGGGTGCTCCACCATTTTGTGGCCCACCAGCAGTGAATGGGAGATCTTAACTCCGCCGAATCTTGCCAGCATTGGGTGTTCTCAGGGTTCCTATTTTTGCCACCCTGAAAGGTGTGCAGTGCACCTCATTGCCATTTGAGTGTGCAAGTCCTTCATGGCCTGTGACAGACACATCTTTCCACGTGTTCCTATACATTCACCCCCCCGGGGCTGGGCGTCTGCTCAGACCTATCGCCCACTTTTTCACTGGGTGGTTGTCTTTTTGTTGCATTTTTGTAGTTCGTGTGTGTTTTGGGATCTCAGTTCTCCACCTGATTTGTATTTTGCAAATATTTTCTCTATTACCAGCCATGTCTTTCATTCTTTTAGCAGTATCTTTCACAGAGCAGTTTTTAATTTTAACATGGTTCAGCTCACCAACTTTTTCACTTTTGGTGCTGTGCCTAAAAAATCATTGTAAAACCAAAGTTCATCTAGATTTGTTTAAACTTATTAAATAACTATATAAATATTTATTTAGATAAAATGGATTTACTTACATTTGCCACTCATATAATCTCTTAGAGGCTTTTCAGCTTCACGTTTTCCTTTGTTCTCTGTAATCGGTTTTGAGTTGTGTTGCTGTCTTTATTATTCCTGCTCCTGCCCTGTTGATTGTCCTGGCGAGTGCGGATTATATCTCAGCTGACTTAGACCTCCGGGAAACCGAAGGAGCGGTCTTCCACTTGCTCAGTGCTTGGCCGTGCTCAGGCCGGCAGCATGGCTTGTGGTTCACCGCTGTGCCCTGCACGTGGGCTTCCCCGGTGCGCCGCGCATGGACAGCTGCTTCCTCACCCGCCAAGGACCTCCACATTGCGGCACGAAGGTCTCTTGTTGCGGGGCTGTCCCGTTCAAAGACTAACTGATGTTTTAATTTTCATCGAAATGGAGTTTGCGTCCTAGAAAAGAAGCCCTATGGGAAGGCGTGGTGGTGGAGTGGAGAGTGAAAAGTTTGAATGTCATGTGGCTCTTCTTCCATGCACTCAACCTGACTCATAGTTTCTGAGTAAAATGCACATTTCTGATATTTATATGCTTGTGGATTTAGAAAAAAAGCAAGCTCCTAATAAGGGAAGAATGTTTTTTCCGCATCGCAGGCAGAGAAATGTCAGATTAACTGTAACTTCCTTTCATAAAGATATAAGCAAAATCCAAAATGCTCAAATTTTACTAATACTTTAACAGTATAGTTTTTCAGTGACAACCCTAATTTTGATGCAATTTTCACACAAGTAAATTCATAAATCAGGAAAATTCTTTGCTGGTCTGTCTTGGAATGTGTGCCAGGATAGTCTCCTTTTGGAGCCTGAGGCCCACCAAGGGACTGTCACTTTGGCCTGGACTTGTCTACAGAGCACTAGTGCATAGGCCTCCAGTGTGACTGGGTCACTGTGACCTAATTATGAACAGCAGTTTTGAGCCAGGTGCAGTGGCATGCTGCTGTGCTCCCTGAACTCTGGGAGACTGAAGCAGGAAGATCACAGGTGTGAACCCAGCCCAGGGAATTTAGCCCAGGCATGAAATTCTCTCTCAAAGTTTTTTAAAAATTAAAGAAATGGCTGGGAATATAGTTCAGAGTGAAGGTTCTGGGTTCACTGTCCAGTACCATGCACATGCACAAACCCCAGTTTTCGTTTAGTGATATTTGCAATGAAACCATCTAGTTGTTTTTTACTTGTGTGTATGTAAAGATTCCAGTTATTTGTGGTTGGTGTGGGAGAGACAACCTCCTGGGGTGAAGCTTGACAACTGTGAAGCTGAGCTGTCTGGAGAAATTGTCCATATGGTTTTTTTGGGGGGGCTACTGGGAATCGAACTCAGGACCTTGCATTTGCCATGCAGGAACTTGTGCCACTGAGCTAGATCCCCGGCCATGCCTGGAGAAATTGATGCAGCTGAGCTCCCTGAGGAGATGGACGGGTTGACCCCAGCCACACATGGGTTCAGCTGTGAGGGCAGCATCAGCGGAGCACAGTGGACTTGGAAAGCCTTGTCTGAAGTTCCTGCCTCCTGGGCCACTGTTCATTTCCTTTTAAGTGAACGTTGCTTTTGCTTCTGTAGCTTTGCTTTGTGCTGATTTTCAATGGGAAATTGCCCTGTTGGATAGAAACGATATAAAAGTGGAAATGGGGCTTTGATCTGGGCTCTCAGTGGACGGTAGTCCCTCTAGGGACGCCAGCAGTAAACTGCTCTTTGGCCTATTACTCTGCATCTTGTCAGGTCTGTCAGAGGCCTGGACAGTCTCCTGCTTCAACGGCACTAACCAACCTTCTAGAAAGTGCAGTCTACTCTATCAGGGCCTGAACAGAGAAAGCCCAGTGGCCAGTCTCCCAGGAGGCAGCACCTCGGCACCCCGGTGTGTGAAGCAGGTTAGCTGACCCCAGCTTCCCAGTATCACTAAGGATGAAAACAGCCTTGGGCTTTTGGGGTGCAGGGACTCAGACACTGGTTCTCTTCTTGATAAACAACATGCTTTACAGTTTCTTAATCTCGCTTGTTTTTTGTTTTGTTTTGTTCATTATTATTATTTTTATTAATATGTTGTGCAGTTCATACATTTTACAGTCATCTTGGGAGTTGGTACACAGCATAGTACAGCATGTTTCTTTCTAAAAATCCCCTTCCCTTCCCTCCCTCCCTCCCCCTCTAGTTCCTTTTTCCTCCTTTTCACTCTCGTTGATATTGTTACTCTCAGCTCATATTTATGACATACAATGTCCACGTTCATTGACAGTGTCAGGACCTCATTCCTGGTGCATCTTTCCTCTGCCTGCCACACCCCCATCCCCTGGATCCCTTCCCATTTGCAAGAGAGCCAGCCTCTCGTCTCCTACCCTTCCTTCGTTTTCTCTTCGTTTGTACTTTGCCTTACTCAGATGAAAGATACCCTATTGCATTCAAGTTTGTGTGTCTAGTATATTTCACTCAGCATTATATTCTCCAGGTGCATCCATTTTCCTAGGAATGTCTACAGTCTGTTCTTCTTTATAGCTGAGTAGTAGTATTCTTTAAGTGTAGATACCCCATTTTCTTTATTTAGTTGTCTGTTGATTGACATACAGGTTATTTCCAGGATTGAGCAACTATGGCTTATGCTGCTATAAACATTGGTAAGCATGTATTGCTGTGGTATGACATCTTAAACTCTTCGGGCACCATATCTAGAAGAGGGGTGGATTGCTGGGCCAAATTGAATTTCTAATTTTAGCTCCTTGAGAAATCTCCATACTGACTTCCATCACGACTGTACCAGTTCACGTTCCCACCAGCAATGCAGGAGGGTTCCTTTTTCACCAGAGCCTCACCAGCACTTGTTTTTGTCTGATTTCTTAATGATGCCCTTCTATCTGGAGGAAGATGGGTTCTTAGCGCTCTCTTAATTTTCATTTCTCTAAAGGCTAGCAGTGTTGGACGTCTCTTCATCTGTTTGGTGACCATTTGTGCTCCTTCCTTTGCCAAGTGCCTGTTCATTTCTCTTGCCCATTTTTTGACTGGGTCTTTTAGTTTAGGTGGTCCATTTTTTTTTTTTTTTAGTTTTTAATATATTCTAGATATTAGTCCTCTGAGGAGTAGCTAGTAAAATTTTTTTCCCATTCTGTACATTGTCTCTTCACTCTTCACTCTACTGATTGATTCTTTTGCTGTACACAAGCTTTTAGTCTGTTCTAACCCCATTTGTTGACTCTTGTTATTTCTTGGGCAATTGCAGTTCTGTTTAGAAAACCCTTTCCTATGCCTGTGGCTTCAAGTGTTCTACCTTGCGGTAAGTTTATTGTTTCTGTTTTAATGTGTAGTTCTTTGATTCATTGTTGCTTTGATTTAGTACGCAGTGAGAGGTTTGGGTCCAAATAGATGGAGACAAGGGGTGGGATTTCTTGCAAAAGGGAAGGGGGTCAAGGGACCAAGGGCAGGGGCAAGGAGGAGCAGAAGGGCAAACAAGTGGAATGAAGACATGTGGTGCACAGGAACCTACAAACCCTGGTGAACATAACGTTAATGCCACAACATGAGCTAAGATAAATAATACCGATAAGAATGAAAATGGGGAAAGGGGAAATAAGGGGGGATGGAAGGGGGGAGGGATGAGATTACTTTTTAAATATGGAAGCAAGCTGGCTATGTTATATACAGGCGCCCACTCCCCAAGATGACTATAAAATGTGTGTACCGCAAACAGGTACTAATCAAAAAGTAATAAAAAAATAAAAACAGCTCTTAGCCTTCAGGGTGCTTAGAATTCAGTGGTTCTCTTCTTGATAAACAACAGACCTCATAATTTCTTAATCCAGCTTCTGTTTTAATAGTATTGCAGCTTTGAGACTTTGTCAGCCTTCCTGCTGGAAACATGAATTCCAGACAGGTCAGGCAGCTGCATCCTTGTGCTTGACTGATTTACAGACCTCTTCAGCTGAGCTCTGTACTTCTGAGGACAGTAGAAAAGGGGAATCTTAGAGATCAACGCCACACTAATTTCTAGCAGCTCAGATTAGAATGAGTTATTTATTGGGGTATAGGAGGAGGAGATGTGATTAAGAGAATAGAAATGAACACATAGGCAAGTAAACAGTTTAAATTTTAAAAATACAGTATATGCCACTCACAAGAGAACTATTATTTCTACCAGCGGAACATCCTGGGGAGGACGCACAATGAAATACTTTAATTATGGAGTCACACGCGCTCATGCACGCACACACGTGCATTCAGGAGAGCTGGTTCTGGCCGAAGTACACAGATGCTGCAGCACATGAGGCGCAGTAGGAAGAATAGTCCCATAAATGTACCTTTCTCAAGGCTTTTGCACAAGCTTCGATGCTCAGACCCAGACCCCCGTGCTGCGCCCTGCACCCCGCTGACCCCCTATGCTCCTAACCAGGCAGGGTGTGATCACTCTTTGGGACACAGATGATTATGGGTTAAGGCCTGAAGAGCCCTGAAAGCCCATGCCTAGATATGCAAAATTACACAGTCAGTCGTACACGTGGGAACTGCAGGGGTGCGAGCACTGCTGCTTCTGACCCAAGAGTACTGCGTGAGCCCGCAGGCTTTGGAGCCCAGAGCAGGTCTGGCCGCACTGAAGACTGATTTGAGTGACTTCCTGACAGTGCAACAGAGTCTCAGGGAGGCAGAGCAGCAGAAATAACATCCCTGCTGCTTGGCTTTGGGGGCTCCATAGATCTGACATAGCAAAGGTTGTCTGTACTGCTGCCCCTCTGTGGGGCTCCCTGAAGCAGCCAGTGTGTGGGGAGGATGGTCCAGACTCAGAATAGGACCATGTTGTTCAACTCAGCTTTTAGAGGGTTGTAGAAAATCACCGGAAAGAAAGTTTTTATGTCACAAATTTAAATGTTTTACACTCTAGCCTTATTCTCCATACTAGGAATGGCCAAGAATCAGCTGTCCCCGAGGTGGCAAGGCAGGCTCAGCAATCTAATGACTGATGGTGACCTGTAATGGGAAGTAGGGTAAATTGTGAGCTCAGAAACCAATGCACTCAGAAGCCCCTCAGGATGCTGGTTGACAGACAAGACTTTGCTGGCCTTGACCAGAGGTCTGAGTCTTCATTTTGGCCCATGGAAAATGAGGTGAAGCGAGTTTCATTGCTTGCTCTTCAAGGCAAAGAGCAAATAGAGCATAGGCTTGTGGACAGTTTTGGCTGAGATGCAAAATGACAGGCATGTTTTATGCTGTGACCAGTGTATACACCTCAACACACACACACACACACACACAATAACAAGAGTTTTAAGTGCAATATTTAGTAGTGGAGAGATGGCTGCCGACGTGGCAGAGGGGCAGAGCATGCCAGTGAACCAGGGTTCACTAGAGGAACAGATTTAATTGAAATGTGTATATTATGCGAAGGATTTACAAGGCAGGCTGGCAGTGGATGCTGCAGAGCCAGGTGTGGAAGCTCATGGAGAATTCCTAGCTTACTAGCAGAGAGAGATAAGTACAGGAGATAAGTGGAAAATTTTCAGTGGTCAGGAGCCAGTTTCCACTGAGGAGCCTTTGGGTATCCGCCAGAGAGTAGCTCTGGCCGTGACCCCTCAGTTGTTCTCAGTTTCTACTGGCCCACAGAACCAGAGGTCAGTCTCCAGAAAGGAATCCAGCTGTCTCTCTGGTCAACATTTCATCAGGCATTGCCTTCAATGGGGGTTCACCAAAGAGATGCTGGGGAAACCTGTCCTGTGCTTTAAAGAGTGGCAGCTGCTCTAAGAGTGTTTCACTAGCTGGCAGAGTAACCACTGTTGGTTTGTCAGAGTTCTACAAGGGAGAGTTAAAAGCCTGAACAAGATTACCTACACTAGACTAGGAGAAGAGGAAAGGTTGGAGATCCTCCCTTAGACCAAATATATTTTGGTCCCAGACGTGTGCTGCTTTCAGAGATAGCTCCTTCTGGTGTCACCCAGAAGTCGGTTCTCCCCACTGTGTCTCAGGTGTAGCCTCCTGAAGGAGACCTGCCCAGAACACTAAGCCGGGACATGGCTTTTACGTGTGCCCAGCCAGGAACGTAGGAGGAGCAGCGGTTTATGTTAGCTCACGGTTTAGCGCATGGTTGGCCGGACCCCAGTCAGAAACAGCACAGCAGCAGGGTCTGGGTGGAGGACCGAACTCATCCCACGGCAGTCAGGAAGGCGCGAGAGGAGCTGGGGATGAGAACCCACCTTCCCAATCAGCCCAGTGCCCCGACTTCCACCAGGCCCACCTCGTAACAGCAGGTCAGCCACCGCACCCCCATGATCCAGTCTCTGCTAAAACTCTGGCCTCTGCACACAGGACAGCTTTGGGTGACACTCTATATCCCTGCTACTGTGGGCTGAGCCCGGGACCTTTGCACTAAGCTCTATCTCCAGCCTTTTTTTGTATTTTGAAATAAGACCTCACTGAATCCCTAAATTACCCATGCTGTGCTCAAACTTACCACTGATAAGTCACAAGGCAGCCAGCATCACCCCCCCCCCCCGCGGGAAAACTTTAACTCTCAATATTTCTCTCCTTCCCTTACCTGTTCCACTTCAGTTCCCCTCAGCCACAAAAGCTCTCCCCGCCCTCATTCGCTCTGGCAGTTCACCTGCTCGGACCATTCTGACATGGGCAACTCCTGCCGTTCAGGCTTCTGGCCTGGACGCCCTCCCTGCCGCTCGGGCTCAGCCTGTTCTGGCCCAAGGACATCTCCTCACCCCACCCCACCCCCACCAGAAAAGAGCTTAATGGCCCACGCTTTCCTCAGCTCGGGGCTACCTTGGTCCGCTAGGTAGTCTGCTGCTCTGTCCCTCCCCGAATAAAGACTTCTCTCGTGTCAGAAGGTCTGGTCTGGTTCCGTGCGGGTCTCGGTTTCTATCAATCATCTTCCTGTCTCAGCCTCCTGGAGTGCTATTACAGGTGTGAACCAGTGTGCCTAGGTAATGATATGACATCTTAATAAGGGTCACGGTAAAGGTAGAGGAGCTGTTAAGGACGAGGCAGATCTGGTTGTGCTGTGACAGACAGTTGGGCGCAGGTCCTACTAGGTAACTGTCTTATAAAGCAGACCCATACGGCAACCCTGCAGTTTGGACTGGACCATCAAAGGCACTGGGTCACAGACACCTTTGAGAATCTAGTCTGTAGTGTGGCCTCTGGCCCACCACAATAGGATTACCCAGGATCTTGCCGGCAGTGTGAAACCCTGGGCCTTGCCCAGACCTACAAAGTCAGAAACTGTGGGGCTAGAGCCTAGCAGTTTGTTTTAATAAGTCCCTTGGCTGATTCAGAGGCAAGCTAAATTGGAAAGCCACTGATTATATGAAAGTAATGGACCCTTTTCCAGAAAAAATATATGTACTTTCAAATCTTTGTAAAGTTAGGGATCTTTAAGTCCTAACTTGGTACTGAATACGAAGAGTCCGCTCTAGAGAATCTGATGAAGCTGCAGGTGGGTACTGGACAGGACCTGTGGGTCGGGCAGCCCAGTAAGCAGCATAAGCCCAGGTGTTCTGCCCAGGTGGGGGGTGGGTAGCAGCCTGCTGGCTGGGAAGCGGCTGGCTGGGGAGGAAAGTGTTCGATTTCACCCACCTAGGGAGGGTGTGGAACAGGGTGGGGCTTCAGGGATGCGGTTATTCGGAGCACACGCACAGGCCTGTGGGGTAGTGAACCAAGTATGAGGACTGCAAGCAATTTAGTAAGGGTACACTGCAAATGCATGTCCCAGAATGAGTCTTACTTCATGTACTTGTCGAATTTTTCAATAAAAACCAGTCTTTTAATGTGTAATCATTGTTGCACATCTTACATCTCATATGAATAAAGTTACAAATCAGGAAAAAATGTCCTCTCTTGGGCCACGTCCCTTTATTTCTGCTTCAGAGTAAAGAGTCACTCGGCCGATTTGCCTAATCGGACTCTGTTTGAAGGTACTGGACCCATGCTGTAGTCAAAGTTCGCAAGGGAAAGAATTTCATACAGGACACATAATTTACGGGGTTATTATATAGTAGTCACTCAAAGACTCAAGTACAAAAGAGTACGATAAATCTGTCTGCACACTAAAGACCCAGAGAATCTAGCTGAGGGTCTGCATCCCGTGACAATGTCCTATATGTGTCTATCTCAAGACCTAGAACCCATAACAATGACCCCCATGAGAACAGCTGGAGGCCCAGAGCCCACAAATGTTTCATGCAGGCCCATTTCAAGGATCTGTGCTGGGAAGGCCCAAAAGTCAGTGGTGCAAGCTAGAAAGTCTGCACCAGTGGGATAAAGGATTGGTGCCAGCAGGTTGAGGGATCTGCCCTGCAGCCAGGAAGTGATGCTCAAGGTAAGGCCCAGAGCTCCCCTGGAAAGTACCACAGTCATCCTCAATGACAATGAGGTCCCAGGCTTCTCTGATGTTGAGAGCAGCAGAGCTCCCGTCAGGAAAGCCGACACTACAAGCTTCCCCAGGAGACTGAGCAGCGCACCATCTTTCCCTCCAGAGCCAGGAAGCAGTGCTCAGAGTGAGAACCAGAGCCCCCTCAAAGGGAACTGCAACATTTTCAATGACAATTTTTCAGCGACAGTGAGGTCCTGAGCTCTTTCTGCAATGAGAACAGCCAAGCTCATCAGGAAAGCCATCCCAAAAAGCTCCTGTAGGAGAACCAACAGCCCTAGGAGAGCCAGCAGCCCCAGGGGAACCAGCAGCCCCAGGGGAGCCAGCAGCCCCAGGAGAGCCAGAAGCCCCAGGGGACCAGCAGCCCCAGGGGAGCCAGCAGCCCCAGGGGACCAGCAGCCCCAGGGGAACCAGCAGCCCCAGGGGACCAGCAGCCCCAGGGGAGCCAGCAGCCCCAGGAGAGCCAGCAGCCCCAGGGGACCAGCAGCCCCAGGGGAACCAGCAGCCCCAGGGGAGCCAGCAGCCCCCTTCTTCTCCAGCTCCCCTTTGTATTTTGCTGGCAGCAACCCTCAGGTGGGCCTTGCGCATCCAACCCCACGCTGGTTCAGCTCAGCTGGGTGCTCTGAGTTGATCACACGTTTTCAGTCCGCCACAGTCAAGGGTTCAGAGCTGAGAAACGGCCGAGGGGGCGGAGCCACTCAGCACCTGTTGCAGTTACCCTACCACGCCCCTCTTTCAAACTGAGGCGTAATTGCAGAACTAGCCCCTTTCACTGCTAAGGCAACAATTTGGTAACATTAGTCTACTCACAGTTCTGTGCAACCCACCACTTTTACTTAGTTCCAAAGCATTTTCATAACTACAGAGAGACACTACACTCACTGTTTCCATGGTTTTGCTTCGTATTTCCCTTTCCCTGGCCCCTGGAAACCACAAGTCTGCTTTCTACTTACCTCTTCTGGATATTGTATGCTAGTGGAATCATAATACATAACTTTGTGCTTTTTTTTTGAGACAGGGTTTTGCTATGCAGTTCAGGCTGGCCTTGAGTTCACTATGTAGCTCAGGCTGGCCTCAATCTCTCAGTGATCCTCCTGCCTCAGCCTCCTGAGTGCTGGGATGACAGGTGTGTGATTCAGTGCCCAGCAATAGGTAATCTTTTGTATCTGTCTTTTTCTGTCTGGCATAAAACATGCCACATTTTCTTTATCTATTCATCTACTCGTGGACATAGGGGCTGCTTCGCCTGTTGACTCCTGTGAACGGTCCTGCTGTGAACATTCATGTATGATGTCATGTTACTTTTGCTTTTCTCTTCTTTGAGCCCTTTAAAGGATGGAGGTCAGGTGACTTCACTCCCAGTTTTTCTGTTTAGCCTTTTCCACGTCATTCATAGCCAAATCCCAGCGTTGCTCATCACTGAGTGAGAACCAGATTTATGCTCTGTGTTGTATGTCATAGTGTGTGGTTCTGTGTATATAGTGTTGTTCTGCCCAGGAGTTTGGTACTGATCTTGGGCACAGCCAAGAAATATGGAAGACATGATTCCTACAGTGTGGTGAATTATGTGAATCCTAATTTGAGGGTTTCTGGGACCATAATGGTTTGCTTGAAGCCTGGAAGAAGCCAACTCCTTTTGGTGACACACCACTTCCCAGCCCTCCAGTCTTCTTCTTACAGCTTCTCAGTCCCCAGGAGACTGAGCAGTGCACCATCTTACGGTCACATCTACTGCAGGGCCCAGTCTACATAACCCAGGAGTCGGCCAGCCAACCAGTCCTGCAGGCCGCTGTGGTCTGTTCTTCTGGATGGGATCTTGAGACCCAGCACCAGCACACACCATTGGCGCCTCCACCTTCACACTTTGTGTTGGCACGATAGTAACTTCTTCAAACTGCAGCCACCTTATGCTATCTCCGCAATTGCTACCCCCACTTATGCTGACGTCCCCCCTGCGGTTGCATTCCAGCCCTTGCGTGCCATCAGCCAAGTTCAGACCGCTCCTGAACGGCAAGTCGCACCATGCCTTCTCGGGCCTGCCCAGCCAACTCTTCTGTTGCGAGGTGGCAAATTTAAACCAACTCTTCCACCAAGTGTCTTCTCATTGTCCCTGGGAAATAAACTTTTTGGCAGAAGAGACTTATGTACCAGGCTAAGTGAGCAAATGCTTGATAATACCCGTGACAGATCTGCCTTTCACAAAGGCAGCCTGAGACAGGATCAGAAGAGACACTTATTTCCTCTACTGTGATTTGTCAAAGGGGGAGATGACTTAGCTGGTTGTGTTGGGGTGGGGATGGGCTTTACGATCAGTGTAAGACTTCTGCTGGTCGCTCTGCTCAGTACCTGTAATGAGGACTGACACAGAGCCAGGCCAAGCTTCCAGTGACTCTCAGCTGTGTGAGGATGGAATGGAACGGCTTTGCAAATGCTGCAGTGAAGTTTCTCAGACAAAGGTGTGTGATAATAGTAGGCACAATTTTACCAGCTTTTCTAGCTGGTAGAGGCCTCTGCATTTTCCCCTTGTGGTGCCCAAAGGTAGCGTAGCCCATGTGTGTACCCGCACGATGTGTGGGCAGCAACCGAATGAACCTACGGATATAAGCTCATCAAAGAAGAAACTTTCAGCCAGGGGTGGTGCTGCACTCCTATAACCCCAGTGATCTGGGAAGCTGAAGCAGGAGGATCGCAGGTTCAAGCTCAACCTGGGCCACTGAATGAGACTCTGTCTCCGAGTAAAAAACACTAGATTCAATCACAGGTACTGGGGAAAAAAAAGAAAGAGATCACCCAGCATGCTTTAAAGAGCTATTCCTGTTTTTCTATTGTTAGCGCACAAAAAAAAGAGTAGAACTGGAGGTGGGACGAGCAATCTGTTAGTGAGCTGCCTGACTTCAAACACATGTGTGCAGCTGTCTGTTGCATATATTCCCGTGAAGGCAGCTTCTCTGTGAACTAACAGACCCTTGCTCCATTGAGTTCCCCGGGCAGTGAAGCTGCTGGGCAAGGACCCCCTCCGCGTGGCGGGCTCACTGCCTCTCCTCCCTCTGCACCCTTGGCTCGGTCTCTTCCAGGAGCCTCACTGCTATTTCCCTGCTCCTCCCCACTTTGAGTTAGATACAAATTTAGACCCTAACTCTGACTAAACCCATGTGGACCTCAGTACCATCAGCCACAACATGGGGACACTGTGCTCCTTCAGGCGTGGACAACGTGAGCAGCGATGGTGCCTAAACAGGAAGTGCAGTGCCCTGCACACAGGAGGGGTTTCTGCAGCTCTTTCACTTCCTCTTCCCTGCTTTCCACTTCAGTCAGGTGATCCTTTTGCAGAGGGCACCAGAAAATAAACAAGTCGCGGCATGTGGCCTCTCGGATGCCACGTGGCACCTCCTAATGTGCCTGGCTCCCTACTTGTCCCAGGGAAGGCAGCCAAGCAGGACCACAGAGACAAGCACTGACCAGCAAGTGGTCTCATGGAGAAGAAAACCTTGCCAACCACTCTGACACAGTCCCACCTGAAAGGTCAGCCTCTTCACTGTGCCGCCCAAAGCTCTGACCTTGACTGTCCTCTGACCCAGGGCAGTTACCCAACCCCACCACCATGCCCCCACCATGTCCGCACCCCGGGCTTTCGCTCTTTTGTTTTCCTCTGCACAGCCTCACTCTTGTCACGTCTTCCCAGCCCATGACTGAAAGGTGCCTTCCCCAGGACACCTGCCCACGCCCGTACCAGCTCTTTGGCCTGTCCTTCCACATGGCTCAACAGGCAGTTGACATGATTTTATTTCCCTTGAGCCCCTACATTATGTGTCTGTATCTCTCACATAATAAATATTCTGTATTTCCATGCTATCTTCCCCTAGAAAGCTGCTAATTATTTCTGTACCTGTTATGGTTTAGGTTGAAAATAACCCCTGAAATGTCAAGCGTACGCGATGTGGTTTTCAGAAGGTGGCTGGTTCATGGGGGTGTGATGCTCATAGGTGGGTTAATTTGTGAGGAGCTCATAGCTGACTGTGCTGTCAGGGGGTGGTGCAGTTGGAGGAGGTGGTCACTGGAGGTGTGGCCTGGAAAGGTATATTGTGACCTCAGCCCTGCCCTTGTCTCTGCTTCCTGGTTGCCATGGTTGAGCACCTTTACCTTCACTGTGTCTTTCCACTGCGCTGTTTCTACCTTGGCACAGCTGATTAGGGACTGACCTCTCTGGAATCATGAGCCAAATAAACTTCTAAGCTGGGTGTATCTACACGGTAGGCTGAGTTCTCTGAAATCAGAGGTTGTATTGCTTCATCTTCAAACAAGCTTGTTACCGTTAGCCTTTCCTAAGGTGGGCTAAAATGTTGAATTGAACTATTTCCTCTTATTTTAGAGAAAGCGTAAAGTAAAAGTGGGGTCCATAAGTTTGTCAGATAAAACATACAGTTCTCACTAAATATGAATTTCAGATAAATAATGAGTAACATCTTAATATAAGTATGTCCTAGGTATTTGTATGGGATACTAAACATTTTTTTTGTTTCTCTAAAATCCAAATCTAACTAGATGTCTTATATTTTTATTTGCTAAACCTGGTAACTCTAACAGGGAAATATGCTCTAAAAGGCAAAGGATCAGAAAACATACCATACTTACGCTGGAAGGACAGACTGTAGACCTTAACACAGAATATCACTGCAAAGTCGGGCTTCAGAGATTTTGGCCTCAGTAATTTGATGATTTCTCCTTAGAACCTAACTAAGCATTGTTTGTGGAAAGCCCCACAATTCTGTGGAAATCTAAAATATCCTCTGCAAGTGCTTTTTGACAGGCTTGCAAGTAGCCAATCCAAGAGCGTTACCCAGCGCTCCTTGCTGCTCACGGGCTGCTGCCCTGTTACCCTTCCCCGCTTCTTAGCAGCTATCTTGAGTGTTCTCAGTTTTGTTCTTCTTAACGCTCTGAGATCCCTAAGACTCCACCAAAACATCATGTACCTTCTCAAGCTTTACTAATACAGTATTTCATTAAATTAAATTACATAACTGCAGGATGCATAGCATATTTTGGGTTTAAACTATAAAAATAGGTATTTCTGACCATGTCTGAAATTCACAGTTTTTCACAATTTTTGGGTGCTCTAGGGACAAAACCCCTGTGAATTTCAGGGGTGTGCTGTGCAGTATTTTAGACACATGCCTGACAGAGCGTGTTTTAGCACAGTTTCTAGCAGTTTCAGTCCGTAGCTGACTCCCAGGCGCGGTGACATGGCCGAGGAGAAACAGCCCGTGGTGTGGCAGGGAGGAAGCAGCAGGCATCGAGCCTCCCTCTCTTTCTATTTCGCCCAGTCTGCAAGCCTATCGGCTGGTGCCACCCCCATCCAGGGTGGGGCTTCCCTCCTTAGCAGTTCCATCAACCACAACTGTGCTAAACCAACCAGTGGACTAATTTACTTAGTACACATCCTTAATTCACGTTCACACAGCCTGTATCTAGTCACCTCTGAAAAGCCGCACCTGTGAGGCTT
Source organism: Dinomys branickii (assembly GCA_004027595.1). NCBI lineage: Eukaryota > Metazoa > Chordata > Mammalia > Rodentia > Dinomyidae > Dinomys > Dinomys branickii. Next base: position 58,705 of record PVLD010000789.1, read on the forward strand.
TGAGGGGGGAAAATCTAGACATTGTAACAGTGAGGTTCCAACTTTTATCTCAAACTTCTCTATTACAGGGCAGCTACCTCTCCAATGGTAAGAAATGTCCCCACCATTTTATGCCCTCCACCAAACAAAGAGATGATTAACCATGTGCACACACAAACCCACACATCAGAATTAAATAAATTATATAATACAGATATTAAAATTGTAAAACATTTGTTTTTATTTTTATTAGCTAAACTCCATTCTTTTTAATTTTGAAAAATATATATTTTTAACTGGTACATAAAATATAAAGTTGTATAAATTCCTGGGGGACCACATAAGGTTTTGATACACCCATAAAGATGACATACTCTGTGAAATCGTACAGTGAGAATTGGCGGCACCTTGAGACCCCCCTGAATGCTCAGAGCTTTGCCCACCATCCCTCGGGGAGGGGTGCTTAGGAGGGAGAGGCGCCTCCCACCCGAGGGATGCCTGGGATTTGCCGCAAACATTCCGCAAAGCAGCCAGCAGTGTGACGGAAGGGCCTCATCTGTTCCCAGGCGGCTTTGAGGACAAATGGCTTCTTTGTTCTTGTTTTGACTTTTTTGAAATGAAAACAAGTGAAGCAGTGAGCAAACGCCTCTGCGCCTGGCTAGCCACTCTTAGACCTCTGTCTGTTCACCTTAATCTGTCCCGACCCGAGCAGGGTGGGTTCTGCCTTTACTTTTACGTCCTTTTCTTTACCACGGTGAAGTCTGGCTTTTGCTTCCAACTGTTCAGCTGAAACCATTGCTTCCAAAGGTCACTGATAATATGGGTGTAGAAAAGGGACACTTCCAGGCGTGGAGGGGAATCCTACTGCTGGTGACCCCCAGGGAGAGGACACACTCAGGAACTGCGCACCAGACTGTCCCCTCTGATGGATCCAATGTCCTTCCAGACCTTCTAGAGCAGTTCCCGTCCCTTCTGTGTGGAACCTTTGTTCCCACTGATCTGTTCCACACCCATCCCTCCTTTGCTCAAAGGCCAGCTCAGCTCGCAGAGGCCACTGGTTTCTTCTGCTGGCGGAAAGTGCCCAGAGTGCTTTCCTGTCTCTTCCTTCTGCACTTAGATCCCAGAGACCCCCCTTCCTGTCCATGGCCCCAGTGCTCCCCACATCACCACCCCAAGTCCCTGTCTCCATTCCCAACATGGGATTTGGAGTCTGGTCTTATTAATAATGCTTCCTGCTAAATGTCAGTTTGAAAACTCTTGTGCCACTTAGATTGCACTGGACATGCCCAACACGAGAGGTCACCACTCATGTCGTGTTTCTACATGAATGATGCTCCCAGGTCTGTTCAAGGAGGTTCTGTGACCTACAGACCATTCTAAAGCAGTAGCACCATCGCAAGGTCACCTTCCCACCTCTCTCTTTCCTCCCAACCTTTGCCGTGATCCAGCTCACTACTATGTCCCCAAAGGTCTCGGTGGGCCATTGGTAATCCCACTACCTGGGCCTGAGATCAGCATCTCTCTTTCCTTTTCTAGTTACCTCCTACTCGTGCTCTGACATTATCCTATCAATACTTTATTTGCACCTGCTCTTGGGTCTCCTTACACCTTCCATTCCTACTGCCTCCATCATAACTTAGACTTAAAGAGCAAAGAATTCCAAAGCCACATAGCCACAATGCCTCTGCTCTAGAGAAGAGGAGGGGAAGACCCAGGAGGTCTTGCCTTGGCCATAGGGCTCACTGGGAGCTCCAGATGTGCTGCTTCTGGAGGGAGACATGCGGGGAAGGTGCACCACAGCACAGAGACTGTACCCCGACACGCCGAAAGGTCCGCAGCGCTCTGCTGCCCTGGCCTGCTCCTTCAGATTGAGCTCAGGTTCTGCAGACAGCCCTACGGGCAGATGCAGGGTGGCGCCTGCCGTCTGAGCTATTCTCACTGTCACCTGCCACCATCACACGGCTGCATGTTGGAAGGTTTGGTCTCCCCACAGCTCCACTGCAAGCTCCTGGGCGGGAGTGGTGATGGGACCACGCCTCCGTTTCCTCAGGGTCCCCCACAGTTCCTAACATGTACCTGGTGGCCTCCACCAGCTGCTGACCAGGACTGGCTGCATAGTTTATGGAGCCCAGTGTAAAAGTAAATGTGGGGCTCCCTGTTTAAAAGACAGCATGAACCATTCAACTCAGCTATTCAGTTTCTGGGTATTTTCCCAGAAGATCTGAAAACATCGTATCACTGTGATATATGTGTACCCATGTTTATAGCAGCACAATTTGTAATAGCTAAATCATGGAAGCAACCCAAATTTCCATCCACAGAGGACTGGATAAAAAAACTGTGGCATTTTTATATAATGGAATATTACTCAGCTATAAAGAAAGACAAATTTGAGGCCTTTATAGGCAAATGGTCACAATTAGACACCATATTCATAAGTGAAATAAATCAAAGGTACATATGCAAGCAATGTATTATATCACTAGTGTAAAAACCTGAAAGTGGGAATATAAATTAGGAAATATGAAGGGAATCTGCTCAAAAGTAAAGAGTAAATGGGATGAGGGGGAGGAGAAAAGGAAGAAAGGGACAAATATATATGTATATATGTATATGCAGGATGGCTAACATGGTCCCACTATTGACTTATGTTGCTTTAGGAGCAATTAATGATTGGTTGTTTGATCAAGATTGTATGTCTATATGTGTTTTCCTGAGCATACACTTTGAAATTATCAATATGTAATACAACAACCATTGTTAATTCCCTGTCACTTTGTGTATAATTCAATTTTGATTGTACTGTTCTTGTGCTGCTTTGTGTCTCTTTGTTAATGTTTTCCTTTTTTTCTTTTTAAAAATAAAAATAAAAAAAGACAGTATGAAACTTTCCCCTTTCTTCCAAAGACTTTCTTCATGTGTCATGTTTTTGAAGAGAAGTTTTTATTTAAATCACGCTCCCTAGGGCACAGGGGCTTTCACAAGGGGGGTGCAGACCCTCACAGATGTGGAGGCCCTGTCCTGAGACGGGACCCAACAGCCCCTGCACGGGCACTTGTATCGCTGGTGGGGGTGGAGGCAAGGCTGGGGCTCAGGTGTGGGAGTGTGTGGCTCAGGACCACAAGAAGAAATAAGCCTGCAGAGCTGGGACCTCTCATGAGCCAAGGCTCTGCGCCCCTGGTGTGAGAGTCACTAATCCGGCCAGCAGAGTTGGTGAAGCCACTCAGAGCTTTAGGATTAACATCAACAGTGAGACACTAGAGCCATGTCCGGGCCTCCTCCTGACCACGGAGCCCAGTGTGACGGCAGGGCCCATGCATGCTCAGGTTCTAGCCTGCTGTCAGTAAATGATGCAGTGGCTGCTGGGCTACTGTCTCAAAAGGCATGAAAGGGAAGGAGAAAAGGCATGGAACAGAGTGAGGGAGAAAGGGGCAAGGTGAAGCAGAGGGCTTTCGGAGTCTGCGATTACAGGGGAAGGGCAGGGGGAGCTGGTCTTGGGGAAAGGCTGTCAGCAGGCGCACAGCCGGGCTTTGGGCTTGGAGGAGGGGAACCACTGTGCTCCCCAAGCTGCCAAGTGGAGGGGAAGGGTAGCCGCTGTGCTCAGAGCTCTGAGACGCCACTGTTCATGCTGGGTGGAAGTCAGCAGAACACTCAAAACTCAGTGAGATGCTGCTTGCATTTCTACCTGGGGGTCAGCAATTGTTCTACAGAAATTACTAGGCACAAGATACTGAACCGACACCTATAGGATGCACTCATGTGAAATCAGACCACGTCTGTGTCCCCAAAGAGCTTTTAGTTACAGAGGAGACAAAGCACAAACAGACGATTCAGGACAAGTGCAATGGTTGATATACCATGTCAACTTGAGAAGTTTAAAAGCTTAACTAAGGCACTCAGCAGGGAGCCAGGGCCCTCACTTTGTAAACGCCCTCACCCTGTGCCAGACGAGGCCATGGAGATGGTGTGAGCACTGCATCCACCCTGGAGAGGGGTGGCCTGCTTGCAATATAGGGGAGGAAAAGAGGCTTGCTTCTCCCCCTCTGTTTGCCCTTGTTGCTTTGCTGTCTTCCACTGCCTTCAAGTGATGCCCCATGCCTTGCCTGTCTGCCTTGGAGCCAGCTGAGTATGGACTAAAACCTCTCAACTGTGAGCTAAATAAACCTTTCCTTCCTTAATTTTGGGTATCAGGTATTTTGTCTCAGCAACAACAATAAAAAAGCCCAAGAAAATAGGTTTGAAGAATGACCTGGGAAACCCCTGTGCTAAAAACCAAGCTTTGTTGAAGTATCTCTGGTTAACAGCTGGATCAGAAGGAAAACAGACGCAGAATGGCAGAGTCCAGGCAGGCGAACTTACCCGTAAATATGTAAGAAGCACTTAGAGCATAAGTTGTCCGGAAATGCAAGTCAGAACTGCAATATCACAGTACATCAGTGACAATGATTTTATATATATATATATATAAACAAAACCAAAAATACTGGTAAAAATAGAGCTCCCACACCCCTTTGACGGGACTGTCAATCAGTACAGTCACTGTGGAAAGCAGCGTGGGAGGTCCTTACACAGCTAAAGCTAGACCCGCCATACGCTCCAGCTTTCCCATATCCAGAGGAAGAGAATTTGGCACACCAGCAAGGCTCCGGCTTACCCTGCTTGCCACAGCACTGTTCATGGTAGCCAGATAGGGAATCAGCCGAGGTGCGCACCACAGCTGAATGGATAAAGAAAATGAGAATCTCCCTCTCTCTTTCTCTCTCACACACACACACAGTGGAGCATTACTCAGCCAAAGAAGGATGAAACACTGTCACTTGAGGCAACATGAATGAAGCCCAGATATGCTATGTGGAGTGGTTAAACAAGCCAGCACAGACAGACGAGTGCTGCGGACACTGACTGCTGCATAGAAGTTGCAGAAGCCCACCCAGCGTGGTTGCTCGGGGCGGGAAAGCTGTGGGGCAGAAGATGATGCCTCCCGGGGCGGATTGGACCAGTGAGTGCTATATGCATGTGCTGACATAGTCCCAGAGCCCCACTCATATGCATAATTAATGTCTGAATAAAAACAAAATGACATTAAAGAGGTAATAACCTCAGAGTACTGCTGCCCCTGCTCTTTTGGGGACTATGCACTGCGGCCGCACCTGCCAGGCGCCGGACTACATCCCATGTGAGCTGGAGTCCTCCGCTACTGAAGGCAGGGGAGGAACACCAGGTTCCTGGGAGAATCTTCAGCTGTGAGTTTCCACAGAAACAAAAGGCTTCCCAACTCCCCAAGTCCTGCTGTCCAGAAACTCAGTGGCCAGGACAGAACAGCCTCCTGCATCCCCGAGCACTGACCAGAGGGAGGGCAAGGCAGGTTGGGAAGGGGCTTAGGCACCTGGCCTTTACAGAGTAGCCAAAGGAGACTCAGGAAGGCTTTTCAAGGGTGCTCCTTGGTGGGACTCTGTGTCCTCAGAGAGAGGGACACAGGGTGCCCCAGCAGGAGAGCCTGGGGTGTGTGTGCAGAGATCGCCCAGCAAGGGCTGAAAGTGAAGGCCGAGGATCCCACCTCTCCCTCCCTGCAGAGCCAGGGGAAGCCATGGGACCAGCTACAGTGTGTTGTTTGCAGGGCCAGGTTCACAATGAAGAAGAAAGGCTCCCTTTCCAGATACCCTCAAGAATGTCAACAACAGCAGTGCAGCATTTAAAACAGGTGGAGGACCCCCCCTTCAGCGGGGCCCCAAGTGGCTCTGCAGGTCACGCACCCATGAAGCTGGCTTGGATTTTGAAGGGCAGAGCGGGGTGGGAGAACAGTGTGAACTGGCGTCCCTGCTTGCTTGGAAGGAAGGAATGTGGCCCTCCTTCCCGTGTGCTCCAGTTCTGCAGCTCTCCAAGGAGAAAGCGGGTGCTGTCTTTCTAAACTAGCAGTGCAGACTGAGGGCAAGGATTTTCTAAAGAAGTGCACCAGTATCGGCCAGTGCATGAATACTGCTCACTTGAGCAGGTATCCTTTGAACTTTCCCTGGATTCCTCTCTCCACAGAGCTGCCCCGAGGCACCATGATATCAAGTTAGAAATCAGTTTGGAGTAACCTTTGTTCAGCCTCTGTTTACCAGAGTGGCAGCAGGTCAGGCAGTGTTGGGGGCGCAGTGTGGAGGTGCACACAGCCGCATGCCTGTATGTGCACCTAGAGCCGGGGCCACAGCCACCATGGCCAGGAGTGCATTTCTTCACGGGAGAGCACTCAGGTGTAGGGGTTAGAGCTACAAGCAGAGGGACAGTGTGGCCTGGACACAGCAGCGCTGAGATCAGAGAGGAGCCAGGCAGGAATGTGGGCCTGCAGCAAAGCTGTGGCTGGACAGCAGCAATCAGCATTCCAGGTGGCAGGCACTGGCTTTGTCTTGGGACTTCTGGGAGTCTTGTCTTGTTGGGGAACCCAGGGCTGGGTGAGCTGAGCCCGCAGGGCAGGCTGGGCGCCCCTGGGCTTGGGTCAGGTCCTCAGGTCTTCCAGGCCTAGGATGCTTTCTCTCTGCTGTCTTTCCTTAGCTGGAAATAGGAGGCCCAGGAAGCAGCTCTGCCACATGGACTTGGTTTCCCTGTGCCCCTGAAGGGCCTCGCCAACAGATGGGCAGTCTAGGAAGAAGGACAGGAAAGTGAGCCTTGCTCCAAAGGGCAGCTCCCTACCAGGAGCAGGCCAGGGTAGGGTGGCTGGCATTCCAACCAGCTGAGCAGGCCTGTTTCAGGCCCAGGCAGGCATCTGTCTGGTGAAGGTGGGGCTGCTCCCCCACGTTCCCACAGCCACACAGGTGGGCCACGCAGAGACCTCTTCAGGCAGGGGTCTTCCACAGGCCTCCCCAGCACGGTGATGGCAACACCAGGTGACAGCTAAGAGATGTTTCCTGACTCCACGCTGGTGGTGGCTGGGAACTTGGTGTGGTCTTAGCAAGGCTATGAGCCGACAAGGCTTGATGTCGCTGCTGACGGAGGAGTCACAGGCTTCGGCTCATTTCAGAAGGAAGGGCTGCGTGGAGGGACAGGCGAAGGGCTGCCCTATGTGGGAGCAAGGAGGCTGGAGACTGTGCCTCAGTTCTCCTCGTTCACAGAGGAAGAAGTGGCTTTGGAAAAATAACCTGACCGAAGACAGTTTCTGGGCTGATAGGGAAAGGAGAAGTGTTTGCCTGACACACAGGATAATGATGTGTTAGTTCATGTCTTTGAACAAAACGCACTGGGTGATCGTTAGATACAGGCAGTGAGAGGAGGCACTCATTGCCTGCAGATAACTTAGGAGCAACCGTGACGCCAGCAAACAGCAAGCCGTGTCCATGGCGTCGTGCCTACGGGCCTTGAAATGGTGTCTGTGCTCCGCTGCTCTGGGTTGGGTCTTCCTGGTCAGCCTTCCAGCAACTATGTGACCTACTGAGCTTGTGCTGGTGTCAGGGCCCCAGACAAGGTGGCATCATTTGCTTGTTACATAGTTGTGGAGGCACAAGGCCCTGGGCCCGGTGTCAGGAGGGCTGATCTCTCCTGGAGTAGGGTGAGGGTCTCCTCCCTGTGTCTGTGTCCAGGCTGCTTTGGCTATGTTGGGGCAGGCCCAGCCCAGGAATCTCACTTTACCTGCATTATTTTTAAAGACCCAATTTCAAATGAGATCCTGAACAGGTAGAACTTCAAATGTAACTTCTGTGGGGACAGGATTTAGTCTGTACATCACTGAACCCGTCCACAGAGTATTTTAGGTTCTATTATGGTAGAAACAAAACCCTGCTTTCACCAGGAAATCTGTTCCCCTGGTTCCGGCATCCTGCCCTCACAGCTCCCGCCTCAGCCTGAAGAGTGGGCGCCTTGTAGGCGCGTCTCACAGGTCCTGAACCATCACCAGAGCCGTTACCCAAGAGAAGCGCTCTGTTGTCAAACGCGCTTGGGGAACAAAGGGAGTAGCAGGAAAGGCTGCGCTGGTGGCTCCAGCGCTCCTCATGGCTGAGGAGGGAGGGTCGCAAGTTCAAGCCCACCCTGGGCAGCTGTGCCAGTTGGAGAGACACTGTCTCAAAACAGAAAATACGTTTAAAAGGGCTGAGGATGAAACTATGAAAACATAGCAAATTTCCCTAACTTATATTTTATGAAATGCTTTTGTCCTTGGCTTATTTGCACCTCTAGAGAGGCACTCTGTAAGACAAAGTTAAAAAATCTGATTTGTGACAAATTTGAATGCAAAAAATTGAGTATTGTTAGGAGTACATGCAATTGTTCTTCTTTTAAAAAATACAATAAAAGGTCCCTAAAAGGGCATAATAAAACTCTGTTGGTGTATTTTACTACCATAGAACAGCAACAAAAATAAATAAAACTAGAATTAGTATTAATAAGACTACATTCTAGGCCTAGAGCTCAGCCTGACGTGCATCAGTTAAGAAGCATCGACTGACAGACCTGATGTGATGCTGGAAGTGAAGAAAACACCTTCTGCAGAAGTCCTGGAGTGACCTTAGATGCGCAGAGAAAGAATTAAAACCATAGGAAGGTATTGTCACTGGGAGGCTGAGGCAGGAGCATCTCAAGTTCCAGCCCAGCCCAGGGAACTTAGCAACTTAACAAGACCCTGCCTCAAAATAAAAAATAAAAAGTTTTAAAAAAGGGGCTAGGGATGTAGCTCAATGTGAAGACCATGGGTTCAATTGCCAATACCACAAAAAAAAAAAAAAAAAAAAGGAAAGGAAAAAGAAGCAAATAAAGCCACTCTAATTCTGACCAAATAAAGGGGGTCACTGTGCACATCTCAACTGCTTTCCTTCATTTTATTCTGCCCATGTATATCTGTTGTTATTTTGTATATTCTTTGTCCTGTTTCACATACTAAAATTGTATCAGAACAGTTATCTCATGTCACTAGACATTGTTCAAAAATATAATTTCTAACAGCTGCAAAATTCATTCTATAGCTTAACATTTGTAACCATTCTTTATTAGTAAGCTTTGGGTTATCTAATTTTTTATTACAAATAACAATGTGAGGAGACACCTTTATGTGCATAGTCTACTTTCATGAACAGAAGACCTAAGCAAAAATAGGAAGGATAAGGTCTAAGGCTTAGCGCTTTGAGGTACAGGGAAGTGCACGTTTTACTTTACTATGTCCACATTGAGTACAATATTCTGGAACAAGCAAACTCTGCTAATTTGATCAGCAAAAATTACTCTTGTTTTTATTTCCATGTCCTTGGCTACATGTGTTGTGTATTTTTCCACATGTTCCACTAGCTTTTCTTTTCTAAAAAGATTCTTAAAATTTTTAACAATGTTTTTAGGCATGGTAAGATGCATATAACATAAACTTACCGCTTTAACCATTCTTTTTTCCCTTTTAAAGGAAAATAACAGAAACAAAATAACAAAAACAAACACATAAACAAAACAACATAAAAACAATAAAAATGATACACAATTTCAAAACAAGGTGATAGGAAATTAACGATGGTTATTAAATTACATATTGTTATCTTCAAAGTGGTTACTCAGATAACCAGATAAAGGCATGTAAGATTGATCAATTACACATTGTTCTACCAAGTGTACAGTCCTGTCATTAAATACATACATTTGCAGTGTTGTTCAACCAATCTACAAAGCTTACTTCTTACAAATCTGACACCCTATGTTTATTAAACAGCACCCTCTCCTCCATCCCACAGTCCCAAGTGACCACCTTCTACTCTCTGTCTCCATGAATCTAACCACTCCAGATGCCACACACATGTGGAAGAACACAGTGTTCTTTTGTGACAGCATAACGTCTTCCAGGTTCATTCAGACTACAGCACATGCCAGTGTCCCTCCCTCTTAGGTTAAATAATACCTGCGTATGTAGACACCATCTTTTGCTCACCCATTGGTGGGCACTTGGTCAGCTTCCACCTTGCAATGACCAGGTGTGTGCAAATTTACAAATCTGAGGCCATGCTTTCAGTTCTTGGGAGTATCTGTGGAAAAGTAAGGCTGTTGAATCATGTGATCCTGTAATCTGCCTGTAAGTTGTTTGAGAGATTTCCGTCCTGTTTTCTGTAGAGACGGTGCTGTGGTGCAGCCCCCGCCAACACCATGTGAGGGCTGGGACTTCGCCTCCTTGCTGCAGCCCTGTTCTCTCTTCATATGGCCACTCTGATGAAGCGATGCCTCACGGGGGTTGTGACTTGCCTTTCTCAGATGACTAGTGATGTTGAGCATGTTTTCACATATTGGTCATTTTACATTTTCTTCGGAGAATTATCTACTCAAGTTTTTTGCCCATTTTTAAATTAGGTGATTTATTTTTGTTGTTAATTTGCAGAAATTCCTTAAATGTTCCACATATGAATTCCTTATCAAAAGCGCTTTGCAAACACTTTCTGCCCCCTTTCAGCTGGCCTTTTCCTTTGCCTCTTTCAGTGCACAGAAGATTTCTGGTTTTGTGCACTTCCATTTGCCTCCTTCGCTTTGTTGGCTATGCTTTTACTGTTATGTCCAGAGTCATTGCCAAACCCAACCTCGTTTGCCCTTTTCGTTTGTCGCATAGGAGTACGGTAGCTTTAGGGTTACATTCCAGTCTTGGATCCACTTGAGTTTACTCCCGAATGCTGTGTAAGGTAAGATCCCACTTTATTATTCTGCGTGGCTCTCCAGTCTCCCCAAGCCACTCGCTGAAAGGATTGTCCTTTCCCTGTTGAATGATCTTGTCACACTTGTCAGAATCTTTTTCCTTTTTTCTTTTTAAGATAAAAGAATGGAGATATATAAACCAGAATATCACAAAAACCAATACAGAAAATACCTGACTATAGAGAAGATAGCAGGAAATTGGCACTGGATGTTGTATTACATAGTATTGTCTTCCCATTTGTTAAAACAGAAATGATAAAGGAAATACTAAATCAGAGAGAGGATAGTGGGGAATTAACACTGGGTGCTGTATTACATAATGTTATCTCTGCATTTGTTAACACAGAAGCAGTTAAGGACATAGCAAATTACAGAGAAAATCGACACTAGATGCTGTATTATACACTGTTATCTTCATCTTTGTTACTCAGTTACACAGATGATGGCTCGTTTGATTAATCAACTTTCTCCACCTCATCTCCGTTGTTCTACCGCCCTTTCAGTCATCTTCCCATTGGTAATAACTGTACTTTTTGGTTTATTTTCTCATGCTCTCCCATTGGGAAGAGACTTGGCTGCTTTGAATGATACTGTGTGAAACACTGATGTTCACAAATTGCTATGGCAGGAGTTGGAGAAGAACCCATCCTCAAAGACTATAATTGGCAAGCCCTCTCAGCCATCAGGTGTCCAGTTGAGTAGGCGGGGGTTACACAGCAAACTGCCAGGCTCTGCCTCGATACAGTGCGTCCACGTCCACAGGCTCAGGCGAGTCTTCAGGGCCACTTTCTCTCCGCCCCAGGGACCACCTCTCCCGGGGCCGGGCATACCACCCGGCTCCGCCCCAGTGTGGCCGCCACCTTCTGAGGGTCGGGTGGACTGGAGGCCTCTTCCCCCACGGGCCACCGAGCTCCCTGCCGAAGTCCATGGTGTCCGCTCTGTAGGTGTCCTATGACTCTTTGGAGACTATTCCCACCCAATTAGAGAAGCGGGTCTGCACCTTAATTCCATGTCTTCACCTCCTCCCACCTCTCAAGATCTCCAGCGTTGCCGTTCCCTGTCCCTTACACTGCTGGGCACAAGTGGTGTGAGGTCTCCCCCGCCTGTGCTCACTGTGGTAGTCCAGGGTGTGCACTAAGTTTAGTTATTAGTTCAAGGAGAGAATTGGAGGCTTTTCTTGGGTCTGCTGTGTAGAGTATGTTGTTGTCTCTCAGGCTCCAGGATTGCTGCTTTTTGTGTAGTTTGACACAGTGGGTTCTCTTACAAGGTTCGTATATGCAAGCAGTGTGAAGATCCTCTTGGTGCTCATATTAGTAGTTTGGGGTGAGTCCTGAAGTCCATGGACTTAGCCCTTTGTTGTCAGAAACACATGGTGAATGGCCCCTGAGTCTCATGTTGCTCACAGAGGGAGTTCAGGGTGGGAGCTGAAGCCTGGTAACTCAACTCATGCTTCCTGCTTGGTATTGGAGTGAGAAGAGCCTGGGGCCATGTGTCCCACCTCCGTCTGCAGCTCTCTTATTGTTGAGCTCCAGCTCCCATGTGTTTTATGGCTGGATCCCTGGGAATTACTGTGGCACTGGGGTCCTTCCACTCCTCTCTGCTGCTCTCTGCTGGTATTTGCTCACACATTGGAGCGGTATGATGCCATATCCTCCAGGCAGGTGTAGAGCCGGCTGTGGTGGGCTGCTCGCTGGTTGCCTTGACTCTGGCCTGCCTCAGGGCACTGATTAGAAAGGTTTCTGCACAGTGGGGATTCTGCTTCTGTGGCTGTCTATCCTCACGTCCTCACTTTGGATTCAATCACACCTTCTGACCGCTGCTGCTTCTCTTCTGAGCTTCGCTTTCTCCTCTCCGGTTATGGACCAGCTCTCAGGACTCCGCTCTCCCCTGGCCAAGTCAGTAGGTCTCCACAGGCAGGGGCTTCTGAGGCTGAAGCTGCGAGGGCCGGAATGAGGGAGCGGCCGGGGTGTGTACGGAGCGGCGGCTCCTTTCATTTCCGCCTCCTCTTCCTCTTACTACGCCATGACGGTCCTCTGAGCTTTTTCTCCAGATGTTTTGTTTGTTACTTCTGAGGGCTTCAATCCCTGTTTCAGATCTTTCCTGGGTCCATGGCACCAGGGCCCCCATTTGTCTCCTTGTCTTTGTCATGTTGCTCTATTCCAGTATCTGGGTGGTGATCCTCCGGGAGGACCTTTCTCTGCTGCTTACCTGGCCTCCGTCTTACCGGAAGTCCTTGTCAGAATCTTTTGGTCACATATGTAAGGCGCTATTTCTAGGTACTTGTTTCTTCCATCTGTCTTTATGCTCTTTTGATCACTGTAGCTTTGTAGTAAGCTTTGAAATTATGAAATGTGAAGCTTCTACATTGGTTCTTTCCCAATATTGTTTTGACCATTTGGGGATTCTTTGAGATTCCACATGAATTTCAGGGTACATTTTTCCATTCTTTTTTTTTTTTTTAAATAAAAGTGCAAAAACAT
>PVLD010000789.1:71886-247407 GCA_004027595.1 Dinomys branickii
GGTTATTGCTTTATCCATTGATATCTTCGAAGTGTAAATATATGAACCCATATACAGACATGCAAATTTAGTCAGACAATTAATCTTCTCAACAACAGAAAAAATACAAAAACCAAAAATCCAAAGACAAAAAACAAAACAGGCAAACAACAACAACAACAACAACAACAAAACCACCAATAGTTGCTGCTTTGCATATTGATATCTTCGTAGCGTGTGTTCAGGATAACACATACAGACATACAAGATTGATCAAATAACCCGTCAATTTTTCCATTCTTGCCAAAAAAATGTCATTTTTATTTTGATAAGGAATTAAATTTGTGGATCTTTTTGGGTAGTGCTGACATCTTAATATTACTTCCCCTACTCCATGAACATGGGATGCCTTCCAATCTCCCCATTTATTGCCTTTGCTAGGCAGCTTTGATACTGTCAGTCTTCAATGCTGGTGAACTCTTTCTTCAAGGGCAGATCTTAACTTTTGTTGTAATGCATGAAACATTTTTCCCAGCTAGCTATCTATATATCTTTTCATTTTCTTGGTGCTATTTTGCTGTAAGTTTTACATCCAAGTTAAAATTTACAGTAATCTCTTGAATCTCTCTCTCCATGCAGGGTGATTTTTTTAGCCCTTCACCCCGCTAGAACAGCCGCTGGCGTTTGCAGGGCTTCCTGTTCTGCAGGCCGCTCCCAGGTGCCCAACACATGCTTGTTCTTCTCACACACAGCGGCGCTGTTGTTCTCACTCGTGCTCTGCACGGGAGGGAACCGAGCCCGAGACGAGGGCGCAGAGCTGACGCCAGCCGGCGGGTGTTAAGAGGCTTCGTTTCTCGGTTTCTACGTCATGGTGCCTCCTTGTCTTGCACGTGTCTTTTATTCTCCCCCTGTGATCATTCCGCGTTCAGATTTAGGGTAATTTATCAGCGAAAATGAATAAGAAGCGGGGCATCTACGTAGGCCCAGGCAGAGCCTCTGCCGGCAAGGACACGCGGTCTAACACAGCAGCAAGACCTGGTCACTTCAGGCCCTGGGTCTAGATTAGGGAAGCAGGAGGCAAGAGTTTGCTCTGAGAGGGGCGGAACAGGGTCTCTTGTCTACAGCAAGATTCTTCTGAAGTCTATGGACAGGGAAGGGGAAACACACTGGAAAAAAATAACATTAAGGAATTTATTTAAAACTTTATATAGACCAATAACTGTCAGGCCAACAACGTCTCATAGTGGGTGTGTTCAGAAATGTTTACTAAAACTACTTACTCATGAGTGACATTTTTTTTTTTTTCCGGTACTGGGGATCGAACTCATTGATGATACCAAGCATTCACATTACTAAGTAACTTCGTCCTACAGGTGGCTTCTTTGAGCCAAAAAGGAAACTTTTGCTTTTGTTTTTAAGCTCAGCAGTGTGCTAAGCTTTCCCCTTCTTCATCCATCAAAGAGAGTGCCCCCAGGCACCCCAGGCCAAACTCATATGCTTTATTGGGGTCATACATCCGAACAAGTTAAAGGATTTGAATACTATCACAATGCTGCCAAGCAAACCAAAATCCTTATATCTTTTTATGTTTCAGAAAGAATCTTATTTACTGTAGTCCTTCAATTTTGAAACATTGCTCATCTTTGTTCTTGGTTATGTAAGTGATGTTTTGCTGGCCTTTGCTTCATAGCAAGGCCCTGTAATACTTGAGTATGTCCCCAGGGCTGTCCCACAGTCATGAGATGGTACTCCTACACTTGTCCAGCTTAGGCAGGCGGAATTTTGGGGGAAAGTGCTCACCCGGGAGGTGAGAGCCGTGTCAGCTGGGGTATTTCTCAGACAGCAAAGCTAGCTGAGACACAGTTGCATAGTGAGTTGGACTAGAACCTTGTCTGCCTTATATATTTCATTTTAAAAAAGAGGAATAGAGATTCTAGTGCCCTAGTGTTCTAAAGGACTCTGAGGAAACAGCTCTTCTGCCTTCTCCATAGAACTTGGAGAAGAAACCAAGGAAGCCAGACGGTGAAGAAAAGTCTGAGCTCTGAGCTCTATGGGACGCTGGGTGGACACTTGTGGCGATGTAGGATTTGGCGGGGGGTGGTGCTGGGAAATGTAATCTACTTAACTAGAAAAGCTGGAAGATTCTACTCCACCCCACTAGATGAGGGAATGGAGGAGACCAGATCTCCTGCACCACTCACAGGCGTGTCAAGTCTCTTCACAGGGCAGCTGGCAGAGACAAATCCGAGGCCCACTGCAGAAGCAAGGACCAGGGTTACCGCCCCACCCCAGCACGCTGCTGCTCACCCAGGCCTCGGGCTTCTCCATGCAGCTCTGGTGCAGACTGCCGTCACATCAAACTCAGCTCTACAGGAGGAGCCAGGCACTCGGCTGTTGATAAAGGTCAGATTTTCCCCACGGTCCTATCACAGTTAAACTTTCCCTACATCCTGTTTTAGAGCGACTCCATGTTTATGCACATCAGGTAATTTTGCATCTGTGGCTGCAAGTGCTTATTAAACCTCATCTTTAAGTGCAGCCAGCAATGGCGGCGGCCACCTCCACTCAGGGTAAGGGACAGGGAGATGGCAAATGTGATCACCAGACAGCAGTTCTCGCAGGCCCCACAAGGACCAACAGGGAAGAAGGCGCAAGCTGAAATGAAGACACAGAGGCAGCAGGGGGAGGAGCAGCCCCACAGGGCATGGTGTGACTCAGGACAGGTCGGGCCCCTGCGCTCACAGCAGTGCACGGCACTGCAGACACCAAGGGCCAGCAGAGGGGTACGGAGCAAGAATTCGACACACTTCAGTCCTCTTTCCCCTGCCGTGAGTACTGTGGCTGGCTTGGGCACAGGCCGGGAGTTGGGGAGGTGGTTAGAGTGGGCCACGGCAGAGGCTTGGTCTCCGGGCCACTAGCCAGCCCAGCACAAGATTAAGGGCAGAAGCTATCTTGGGCACCTGCAGTGCTCCACAGTCTTTGGCTTTAAGGGGGCCCTCAGGACATGACGGTCAGCCGCCAGCTGTGGTTTAACACAACACCCCAAAGCTTTCTCAGCTCCACGGCAGAGGGGGCCTCAGTGACTTCCCAGCACCCCGAGGACTCTTGGGAATCTTTTCTCTAGGCCAATCAGGCAATGTAGTGCCGCATCGGTGAGGAAGTGATTTAAAGATAGCCCCAAATCCACTCTAAGAAGAAAGGTTTCCCCAGTGCTGGCCCACATTCCATGCACAATAGAGGCTTTCCCTGTCTTCTTGAGAAGGGGCACCCTCCTGGGGCCCTGTGCCCTGCATGAGGATGAGTTGATCAGATGGACGTTCTCTCCATCGGGGAGACGTAACAGGAGGGTAGCATCCAGTTAGAAGAGGAGACCTGCCCCATACCAGTGTTCCCAGTAAAGTGGGCTCAGGGTCCTTTCCTGCTCAACCTCACCCTTTGGGCTAGAACACAGCAGTCACAGCCACCTCTGCAGAAACGGGCTCCAGACTTCCAGTCCCCAAGCCTGTTCCTAAGTTCCCCGCTTCCCACCACTCTGCCGGCTCCAAACAGAATCTTCGCCTGGCTACAGAGCCATTACAGCGCTTTCTTTCACTTTACAGGAATGATGTATTCTGTTTTGGAAAGTCTCCCTTGGTCTTCGTGTACATTGTGTTTCGGAGCAGCTGAAGGACCTGCTTGCAGGGCAGCAGAAGCTGCTGTTTATTGAGTATCTATCTGCCATATACTGCACACAGCCAGATGGACACTTGCTGCTCAGAATGACCACTTTGGGCAGCTGTTACCATCTCCATATTTGCTAAATTCAAAGCTGAGATTCTGAGAGAGAGAGAAAAACGAACATTGGTGGGGTCACCAGGGTCACCAGTGGGTTGAACCATAGACCCTGTTTTTTTCCTACAGTAAGGAAGATTCCACAGGAGCAGGGAATATGTCATAAATTCTCTTTTACACCTCCAAGCAACTGCACACAGAAATTTGATGCCTTCCAAGGAAATGCATAGAACACAACCCACTTGAAATAAGCTTAAACAAAAACACGGGTTTGTGGGGAGGGACCTGGCACACCCCAACATGTAAGAAGAAGTGAACCCCAATTCCTCAGCAGCAGGAATCCTGATGATTTCTCTCCAGTGCTCTACCTAGGACCCAACAGTCACCTACATCTGGGCCTGTGTCTTGGTTACTTTTTCCCTGTTGCTGAGACAAAATACCCAACATCCAAAATGAAGGAAGGAAAGGTTTATTTAGCTTACAGTTTTTGGAGGTTTCAGTCCATATTTGGCTGGTTCTGAGGCAGAGTGGCACGTGGCAGAGGGCAACAGTTCATGGCGGCAGAGCACAGCAAAAACCACAAGATCAAAAAGGGGGAATGGTAGCCAGCAGCCTCTTTCTCTCCCTTACATATACACACTCTCCACCCTCGGGCAGGTATAGCTCTCACTTCATAAGCCCAGCAAACTATCCACCCTAGAGCAGGTATAGCTCTCACACCCATAATCCCAGCATTGGATCATGGATCAGTCATAAACTAAAAGCCACCCCATAACTGCATGAAGCTTTGGGGGGACATGCAGACACAAACCATAACAGCCTCCTAGTTGAGTTCTCAAGGGAAGGTGTGTCATTGGCTTCTGGCCAGTCAGTGGGTTGCCTCCTACTGAGTCAAGCGTTCACCTCTGGTCAAATCAGCAATGACCAACAGTCCCAGAGTAAAAACAAGGCCCCTGGTGGACAAGACAGTTCTCTGAGAAGAGCTTGGGTATCTATTGCCCTTGGACATAACTCCATAAATGCTTTCTGCTTGGTATTTCTTATTAGTCTCCACTAAGCACTTTGAGAATGTTTGCTGAATCACTTTTCTGGGTTTTTTCCCCTTTATTTCCGAGGCAGAGGTTCATAAGGCCATATGTGGTCAAGAAAAACATGGGACCTTTCTATACGCCAGTTGTCCCTTTGTTTACAGCCACTGGAGTGAATCAAGGCAGAAGCACTGTTTCTTCTCAAATGCTTGGTTCCAAGGAGAGAGGAAATGGGGAGGACGTTCGTGGGTGGGGCTGCTGTGTTTGTTGCTGGACAAGTGACTCCCAGGGCCAGTTAATAAATGGGTGGGCAGCAACAAGCAGGTGCTTTGTTTTTTCCCATAGGAAGTGATTTTCTGTTTTACAAATTTCCTGAATTCCTTTTATTCTTGAGGTCAATAACCTAGACACCCGAGATTCTTTTCCCCTTCAGAGTGCCCTACTTTTGCATTTTACACAACTCCAGCGCTGACCGAAAGCTGATTTGCTGAGAAGTACGTTCCTTGCTCAAAGGGTGGTTCTTGGGCGGGAAGGCTGCGGACGTGCAGGTTGGCCTTATACTGCCATCATGCGGGAACTGCTGGAATCCCGAGGTGCTTTAATGGTCTGCTATCAAGTGCCAATTTTCAGGAAGGAAAGTAAGCAAGGCTCGACTCCATCTACTGTTACTAGTGACTGTCCTTAGGCCTGGGATTTAACTTAGCAAACCACAAGTGTAAAAAAGCTCTGAACCCATTTCACAGGGTTTCATGTTGACTAACTGACATAGCTTATGTGGATCATTAGCACTTGGTAAGCAGTGGATAAATGACTGCTAATGTTCAGCTCCTGAAATTGACCTTCCCCGATAGGCTTATGGAGGCTTCTTCATGGAGCAGCAGAGAAAGGGTGAAGGTAGACGAGGTAGAGGCCTCACAGGGGCCTGTTGCTACACAGGATGCTTAGTACACTGTGTGTTTCCAGGGAAAGGAGGTGATGTCTCCAGAGAGAGCTCTAACTGCCAAAATGGGGATAGAGAACATTCGTATTTGTTGATTATTCTGAAGTCAGGGAGCATAAAAATAGAGAGTACCAATGCTAAGGATTCTAGCAATGTATGTCACCTCTTTTTGCAAATGGAGAAAACGTGATCGAACTGCTTCTCAAGTTAAAAACACGAGTCAGTAGTAGAGTGGGACTAGAAACCAAACCTTTAAACAAATAACTCTGTGCTCCTTACATAGCACTGAA
This sequence comes from Dinomys branickii, assembly GCA_004027595.1. NCBI lineage: Eukaryota > Metazoa > Chordata > Mammalia > Rodentia > Dinomyidae > Dinomys > Dinomys branickii. The sequence goes on from PVLD010000789.1 coordinate 77,895, forward strand.
ATATCATTCAGGACTAGCCAACTCAGGACAGTGCTGGATTTTAAACAAATAATTTGCACAAGTGACTTGGCTACACTTCAGTGTCCTTATTGGCAAAATGGCAGTAATAATATTATCCTGCAGAAAGTTAGAGATCGAATGAGACGCTGCGTGCAAAGCACTTACAATTGTGCCATACATATTAACTGGTATGATTATCTAACAGACTTCATCTGTTATAAACTCTTCCCTGATGCAACCAACGGGTCTTCACCCTCTTTAAAACCACTGACATCCTCTCCCCCTGAAAAGGAAGCTCTTTAATGCTGGGAAACTTTGTTACCTTTTATAACTTTTGGCACCTGTAGGATAACCTTTTCCAAAAAATTAAACCTTACATTCAAAGATAATTATAGATTCATACTGAGTTATAAGAAATAATGGAGAAATCCCATATACCTTTAGCCAGTTTTCTCCAGTGGAAACAGTTGCAAAACCATAATAATGGACACTGATGTAACCCACCAATCTTACTCAGATTTCCCAGTTTAACCTGCACTTATTTGTGTATGTTCCGTTCAGTAACTCTGACTGCATTTGTAGGTCCACGTGTCCACTGCCACAGTCCAGGCACCGCAGAGCCCTTTCCCCACAGTACCCATGTCCTGATGGTCTTGGGTAACCACATTAACCTCTCCTGTGCCCACCCCAGCCCCACTCCAATGGCCTCATCAACCGCAAGCTTCTTGCCCTCAGCCCCGTTCACTAGATGTGCACACACCGTCGTTTGTATTAGCGGTCTACTCCTCCGTACTGCTGAGTAGTGTTTGAGGATACAGATGTACTACTGTTTGGTTAACCGTCCACCATGAAGGACTTCTAGGTTGTTTCTTGTGCTTAGCTACAAGGAATAGAGCTATTAAGAACATTTCTATCTATATTTTTATGTGGACATGAAATTTCTTACCCCAGTCCAACGGTAATGGCATACTTGCTCCCCCGAGAGGGTGCTATACACCGGGTATGAAGGACCAGCCTCTCTGCCTCCTTACCAACACCAGCTTTTCTAGCGGGTGTGAAGGAATATTCATTTGCCATGTACTCCTGCGTTTCTCTAATGGCCAGTGATGTGGAACATCTCGTGTGCTTATTTGCCATCTGCCTCACCTCAGCTGGTCAACTATCTTCATATCTTTGGCCTATTTTATAATTGAATTGCTTGACTTTCACTGTTGAGTTTCAAGATTTCTTTATATATGTCAGATACAAAGGCACGGGGTGTTTTTCTTTTAATGTAAAACATCAGCACTGGATTATGAGCAGCATAACAGAGTAGTAAAATACGTGCCAAGAGGAGCGGGAAGAATGAGAGGTGGAGATGCGTGCCTGTCACGTGGGCCTCCCCCGGCACGTGCGCGAGTGCCCTGAGTCCATGCCCTCCTGGGGTGTGTTAGGGGTGGTCACTTAGGGAATATGAAGAGTCACTTAGAGAGGTAACTAAGCTAAGTGAGGGTGCAAAGCAGTACCAAAAATGAAAACACTAGAAATTTAAAACCTGCTGGAGGGCATCATTTTCCAATGTTTTCAGTGAAGCATTGATCACCACAGCTACGTTACAATGATAATCATCCCAAAGGAGTTAGCTTACACTTGGGTAAAATGCCAGCATGACATCACCCAGAGGAAGGGGTGCTATGGCCCAGCTCCTGAGCTATTATCATATCTCAAAGATAATATCAATCTGTGCAGCCATTAGCCAAAGATGTGAAACTCGTGCAAAGACTGAGGCCTCAACAGGCCCTCAACTTCCACCTGGAATCCAGCATGTAGGACTCTCCCCTTTTGAGGACCTCAAGTAGATTGCACTGAAATTAAGCAGTGCTGTGGCTACAAATATTTGCTGGTCCTTGTCTGCACTTATTCTGGGTGGCCAGAGGCTTTCCCTACCAGAACTGTAAAGGCCTCTCACGTATGCAAAGCACTGTTAAGAGAAATCACCCTTGGTGATGGGCTGCCCCTGACTAAAGGCAGTGACAATGGACTGTCATTTGTGGCAGAAATGATCCAAAAGTTAGCTAAAGAATTAAAGATTAAATGGAATCTTCACACTGCCTATAGGCCCCGGAGTTCTGACAAGGTTGTATGTATCAGTTCTTGCTTTTGGTATCACTGAGTAGTTGATTGCTCTTTTTCAACCTCTTCCTGTGTTTGGCTTCGTGACATATCATTTCATATACTACTGAGAAGGGACTTGGGTGACATGCAGCCTGTTTCAGCCTCTGCTGACCAAGAAGATGTAATAGTTCAGTCAGAAGCTTCACAACCAAGTTCACCCAAATATGTCCCACTTCCTCTCCAATCCATACGCTACCTTCTGTTATGCACTCGGTGTATCGCCTCACTCCAAATATGATGGCATCTGGAGGTGGGGCCTTTGGGAAGTCATTTGTTATGGTTTGTGTCTGCATGTCCCCCCAAAGCCTCATGCAGTCATGGGGCGGGCTTCCAGAGTTTGTGACTGACCCGTGGTCCTCTGCCAGGACTATGGGCGTGAGTGCACACCGCCCTGGGGTGCGTAGTTTGCATACCTTATAAGGGAGGGAAAGCGCCTACTCCGCTGCTCCTCCCTTTTGGCTCTTGTTGCATTTTGCTGTCTTCCCCGACTATGAACTGCTGCCCTCTGCCATGTGCCACTCTGCCTTGGAGCCAGCAGAGTATGGACTGAAACCTCCACAAATTGTGAGCTCCTTCCTCAATTCCGGGCATCGGGTATTTTGCCTCAGCAATGAGAGAAAAGTAACCAACACAAAACTGGTACCAGAGGAGTGGGGTTATTGTTGTGATGTTGCCTGGCCATGTAACTTAAGAATCTTTGGAAAAGTTTTGAGACTGGCCAAAGAGCCTTTAAATGCTGCAAACTATATTGAATACTCTGATTGGAGCTTGGAAAGTCAGGGTACTCATGGAAATGCTACCAGTTGAGATGAAGCTCAGGAGGCTTCCACTGAGGACTGCACTGGCTGCTAGACCCCAGGTAGCACATTGTGCTTTGGCAGAAGTTGGTCTGCATTTTGCTTGGGTTTAAAGATCTTGCCTGGTTAAAAAAACAAAGATTTCAATGTAGTCTTTTGTTGGGACAATGGCATAGTTACTGTTGAGAGCTTCAGGCAAGAGCTATGTTTGAAAGTAAGAGCCAAGAGCCAGTAGAATGGTATGAAACATCTGGTCAGAGGGGTGGCGCTAACGGACCTTTGGGGTGCAAGGGTGTGTTCAGAACAGGACAATGTAAAAATGAACTGAAGCCTTTCACCTGAAGATAGGAAGAGCGTACTTGATTTGCAGATCCCTGTTTTTAGTCTTGACACACATTGTAAAAATTAATGGGAAGGACTGAGATTGTAATAATTCTTTTGATACGTTTTTATGTCATTTTAGATATATGTTTGTAATCAGATTAATTAATCAAAGTATTGCCTTTTAACCTTGAATTTTGGTCACCCTCTAAATACTTTGCTTTTGGTGCAGGAATGAGCACACAAAAAGAGAACTGTATATATGTAACTGTTACATTAATGTAAATGTGAATAGACTAAGATGTTAACTTTTCACAAATCTGCCACTAAAGACTATGGATAAGGGAAATGTGTATAGTTATCAAATTGACCAGGGGTGGATTGTGGTGGATTGATAACTGGTGGTCAACTTATAACATTCAGCTGAACTGAGTAAGCGTGGTGTTGGGTATGGGAGACCCACCTGGACCCTGTTGCCAGCAACCTAAGAGGCAGAACTGGAAAAGGCGGCTGGTGGGAGCAGGGAAAGGAAGCTGTAAGCTGGTCATTCCTTTGGAGGAGCTTGTCATGCTGGCTTTCCTGATGAACTTGGCTATAGCTTGGGACCTTGTCACTGAGAATGGCTTTGGTTCACTTTGGGGGAGCTCTGGTCCTCACTTTGAGCATCGCCTGCTGGCTCCGGAAGGGAAGATGGTACACTGCTCAGCCTCCTGGAGAAGCTCACTGTATTGTCTTTCCTGATGGAAACTCGGCCATCCTGATCATCAGAGGAGCTTGGGACCTCACTGTTGCTGAGGGTGGCTGTGGTACCTTTCAGGGGAGCTCTGGTTCTTACTTTGTGCACCGCTTCCTGGCTCCGGAGGATCCCTCAGCCTGCAAGCACAGACCCTTTGCTCTGCTGGCACAGACTTTCTAGCTTCCACCACTGACCTTTGGGCCTTCCCAGCACAGATCCGCAAAACAGGCCTGCATGAGACATTGTTATGGCTTCTAGCCCTCCATTTGGATACGTGGCAGACATTGTTCTGAGCTCTAGGTCTTCAGCTGAACTTGCACTTACTGTGTTGGCCGTGGGATTCAGGCCCTCAGCTGGTCAGGATTCTTTGGTTTTCAGAGTATTAACAGATTTCTTTCACTCTCTTGTAAATGATTCTTTGGGTGACTATTATAAATAATCTTATGTGTCCTGTATTATATAGTTCTCCTCTGAAAAGGCCCCAAACCATGACATCACTTAAGTCATAAAGGCACAGCTAAGGATGAGATGAGGGTCCTTATGAGTCATGATGAATAGTCTGAGAGGCACAGAAGGTGACATTCAGAGCCTGACAAGGCCTCAGAGGAATGACTCCTGGATCCTGGACCTCTAGCCTCTCCAACTGTGGGAAATGTCTGTGAAGTCACTTGTCAGTGGTACTTTTACAGCAGCACTGAGATGCCATTTCACACTTTAAAAAGTAACACTGAGCATGTATTTCCAAAACTGTTTATAGGGAAGTATTTCCACTGAAGTGTACAGAGGGGAGGAGCCAACAAAACTCATAGCTCATCTGTGGGGAGTGTGGGGGCCTCTGGCTCCATGGGAAGCTCATTAGCAGAGGCCCTCAACTGGCTTAGAAGGGCCTGGCACAACCAGCCCGCTTCCTTATGACTTCCTGTCCTGTCACTCTTGCAAGAGACTTAAAGGTTGTTTCTGCTTCTCCTCTTCACACAGATCCAGGGCTCTAAGAAACCTACCAGCTCCAGAGACACAGCCTACCCCACACCACACCCTGGGTTTCTTCTCCAGGTGGTGCTCAGAAGCCCCAAGCCCCCTATTTCTCAAGCAGGGCTCACAAGTGGCCTCAGAGATGAGATGAGAGGCAGAAATCTCTTCTCAGTTCAACAGATGTGACCATCAAGAAAGCAGACTTTGGGACAGAAGGCGGCAAGTAATAGTGTGTGCTAAGTGGCCATGGTATTTCTATCACAACAAAGCATGTCTTGCTTCTTTCTGTGTTCATAGCTGTTCCACCAACCCTGCGTGCTCAGCTGCATCTGAATGGTAACATTCATCAAAGTTCTAAAAGGCTTTGATTTGAGGGGAAGCACCATTACCTGGTTTAAAATTTAGTGTGAGAAAAATGTAACCATCCCATCAGATATAAGCCAACGGTTATTGGTACTTTAAATGGACTTGCTATAACTTAACTTAGGAACCCAGTGCTCTAAATCCTGGTTATTCGCGGCCTGCAGACAGCAGCGCCAGTACTTGAGAGCCTGTTAGAAATGCAAGCTCGGCCACACCTCAGTGAGTTGGGCCCAGCTGACAATAAGCCAGGCCAAGCCCCGGGGGAGGTGGAACACACAATGATTGCAGGTGTGCTGGGCACCAAGGCTGTCACCCAGAGATGAGGCTGAGTCAAACACAGGGTCCCGATTCATACAACTCAGTGCATCTCATGATTTATTTACAGGTTTTATAGAGAAGGTAGGGCAGTATACAAAATATTCCCCAGGTAAAATCTGGAATGAAGGCTTTCAGAAACCACAGGGTGAGTAACAAAACCTCAGCAGCTGCGCTGGATCTGAAAATTTAACACACAGCAGCGATCAGAACAACAGGCCAAACCGAAGGCTTGTGGCGTTTTGACAGCACTCCTGGCATGTACAGGACAGAGAGTTAATTCCTCCCTTTTTTTGGAGGAGGATGAAGGAAGGGAGGGTAGGAGGAAGAAAGGTGGACAACCCCAGTCATCTTTACACACGAACTCTGGGTAACAGCTTCCTTTCCTTCTAGAGAGCGATCTTTAAATTTAATGACCCAATCAGCAAATTTAAACAAAGAATCAGGGTTATTCGATGGTGGGCTTCATTTAATGATGGAAGTCATGGGCAAGGTGACCAAGCGGCCAGCTACTCTAACTGCACAAGCAGCATCAAAACGAGGTGCCAGGGGCCCAAGTCGCCCTCGGACAAGAGCTGCGATGGATTCCAGTGGTTCAGTGTATACAACGAAGGCTCAAAGAAAGTTAACAAAATGCATTTTTAAAGTAAAGTGATAAATTCCAGTGAATCAGGTCCCAGGTAGTCTTTAAAGGAACAAACATTTACAGTAAACATTTTAAACTCTGGAATGCAAGTATTGTACAGTTACTAGTACATTACATTTACAAAACTGCTTAGACAGTAGTTGTTCCAGAGTTAAGAATTAAAAAATGTATAAGCCAGCTTACAAGGACTTGAGATATTATATTAAAATACATTGTTAATCATAAAAATATTTTACTATGTACATGTACACTATATAAACTCTAGACCCCCTACTGAAGGAAGCCTGTAGCTCACTCTCTAGCCTCTGGGCCTGGGCTGCACTACAGGCTAGTGTTTGGTCTCCACACCTGTGACACAGGCTGTCAGTCCTGCAGACGCTCTTGTGATTGGTCATGCGTCCTTCTGCAGAACCTCCCTGCGGCACGTCTAGCTGGAAGAGTCAGTTTTACTTCCACTGTACCTTACTCTCCTAAACGCTGATCCTGATCCTAGTAACTCTGGGCATTCACATAATTCATTTGCAATTTGGTTACACTTCAGAATAAGGCTGTAGTTCATTTCATCAGTTATTACACTGTCTTGCTTGTAGTCAGGATGGTTTGCAATAAATTCTCTCATCCACCTGGCAACTGTCATTAGTTCTCCTGTAAAAACAAACATTTTTTAAGACCATATAATAACACACGTTTTTAAAAACTGAATTGGTACTTAGTGGCCAACTTAAACATCTGTCCAGAAAGCAAGCAACCTGACCTGTCTGTGCAGCCACACAGCAGGGGCCTGGGAACCATGTCCCTTTCCCAGCATGTCGAGAATCCCTCCTGTGGGGAAGCAAGGCCACAGCACATCTATTCCTGTGGTGGTGAAATGTTCCCCATGGGGGACACAGCCACCTTGAAGGGACAGGAGCCAGTGATTGCGCACCAGGGAAGGGGCCTCCCACGTGGCCAGAGGGCTACCAGGGCCCTGGGACCCCAGAACGACTGGTCACTGCTCACAGCAGTAGGGAAGGCAGAGACTAGAGAGCAGTGAGAACGGTCCATCAAGAGAGAAACCGGCAGATGGACCAGTGGAGAAGTGACATGGGGTTCTACAGCTGATCCTCTATGACTGTGGAAGTGAAATTGCAAATGTCATTACTGTTGTGACTGCTACTTTAAACAGTAGCTGGTATCCCCTGGGCCTGGCACTGTGGCATGCACTGTACATGTGACCTCCTCAAAGCTAATCAGCAAAGGCACCCGCAGGCTGCCAGCTGCACAGGCTACAGGGCCCGCCAACCAGCTGCACACTGGCTCTACTGTGCGAGGCAGCGCCCGGTAAGACAGCCCAGTCGGACACGCAAGGAGCACAGGGCAGGACGCAAAGCACAGGAGGTCACCAGATCCGGCACTGTGTCATCTCAGCGCCACACCTTGAGATGTATCACCCTGTAAGTCAGTAAGAAGGGAATGTTCTGCTAATTCACACTGTGACCCTCAAAACCTGCAAGGCCTCTCCAAATCACAGAGCTGGGAAAATGGGCAGGACAGAATCAGGTGTAAAGGGTGCTTGCAGGAACTGAGTCTTTTTAGGGTCTGTGTTTCTGTGTACAGTAGGGTGTGAAGAAAAAGGAAAGGGAAAAGGCCACCGCACCAGACGCCCTCTTCTTAATCAGCTTCAGGTAGTTCATGATGCTGCATCTGGTGTCCACATCCACCTCCATGTTTTCCAGGTAGGAGTTCAGGATGGGTATGAGGCCCGGAAAAACACCCTCCTGCAAGGGGCAAGCCGACAGGTCGTGAGGGCGTGAGGCCACCAGGGGTGCTGGGCAGAGGGCAGGGCAGGCCTACCTTCCCGTTGATGATGGTATCTATGCTCATCAGCGTGTACTCCTCTGAGGCTGGCTCCAAGCCGCAGCCGCCGGGCCCCTTGCCGCACCCGTCCACCACTGCACTGCCACCTGCAGGGAGGGCACAGGAGCTGCAGCAGCTGGTGGCCGCAAAGACGGATCCTGGAAACCCCAGGGAAAACAGTACCTTTGGAAATATCTTTCCTGAAATAAAACAGCCCCTGCAGGACAGCATCTCTTTTCTGCGCCACCTTCATGTTTTCATCAACCTTAAGGAGAGAAAGAATCACAGCTGAGGCAGGACTGGATGGCCAGAAGCGGACGGCGCAGCGGCCTCCCCACTCGCGTCATGCACGTCCAACTTCGCGTCGTCCTCCCAGGGAGACGTCTGCGCCCGTGGGGCTGTGCCGGAGCACGGCCCGTCGCGTGATGCCTAACAGCGCGCGGTCAGGAGAGGCGGACCTCAGAGTACTGGGTGGGAGGCCTCCCTTCGCAGTGAAACCCTGTCTCAAAATACCAACAAACACGCCAAAAGAAAAGCTGTGCTTTGCAGCTGCTTCAGTTTATTTTAACCTCTCCCTCGAAATGAAAAGCTGAGGCTTTCTTCCTAGAGACCAGTTCTGTCAGCCTCTCACTGCCGTTCACTTTCTACACAGCCACTGAGTCTAGTTTGGATTCGATTTAAAACAGATTAGAGCAAATATTTTCAGTTTCCAGCACTTAGTTTCTCTTGAATGTCTGCTGAATTTAGGCGGGAACGCACCCCACACGTGCACTTTAAGGTGAAAGCGCCCTGCCCCGCCCGCCAGCCGCGCCCTCACCCCTGCCGAGGGCTTCGCTCTCCCGCCTCTCCTCTGACTCCGCTCTGGGCAGGAACTGAGCAGCAGAGCGCAGGAGCCACCTGCCTGGGTTAGAAAGCGCATGCGCAGCCTTCATATCCGGCTCCTCCCCTCGCGTCTAAGCGCAGCTCCGCAGCTCCGCCTCTGGCACAGACGCACCGGGCACTAGCACCACCTGCGAGAGGACCAGCTACCCTCTGGAGTCCCCGAACAGCTTCCTCTACCTCCCGTTTGTTCTGGGTGCTGCTCCATCGGCCCTGCTCTCCTCAGAGGTCGTGGTGTAGCTGCTCAGGGCCGGAATGGTCCTTGTTAGGCGCCTCACACCAACATGAGCTGCAATAGGCCGCTCGGCCTCCCCGGTTTGGCTTGAGGAACAACTCACTCACGTTTGTTTCCCATCTGTGTCCCGCCTTTTATGTGCTTGGGGGCTTTTACACTTTTAGCTCTTGCAGGCCTCGCACACTTCTGTCGCCCTGGAGTTCTCTTGTTCTCTTCATTCTTCTGACCAACGGTTTAGAAGCAAATTCAGTTTTAGACTAAAAAAATTCTACTTTGGCTGGGCGTGGTGGCGCACGCCTGTGATCCCAGCACTCGGGGCTGGAGGCAGCAGGACTGCTGCAAGTTGGAGACCAGCCTGGGCTACAAGGGAGCTCAAGGCCAGCCTGACTGCACAGCAAGACCCTGTCTCAAGAAGACAAAAAAAAAAAAAAAAAAAAAAAAATTCTATTTCTATACTAGTAATTTCCTTTACTTTTAAACCAGTAGTTTTGAAATGATCACTGTCAGGCAGTAAAAGGTATCTACTGTTCACCTCTGACTACTCCCTGGGGGCCAGCCTCTGTGGAGGGCTCTGGCGGCCCTTGTGGGCAGCTTGTGGGTGGAGCTCCCTGTCAGGTTTTGGTGCAGGGAGAGGTGTCCACTTGGACCCAGGGAACCCTCACCAGACCCTACGTTTCCTGGGTCTTCCTCTTGATTTCCCAGTCCTCAAAACCAAGGAGAACAATGTTCTGTTGTTTACAGGCTACCCAGTTGACAGTGCTGCAGGCTGAACAGAGTTTTGCACGAATCACTGGGAACCTTAAGAATGTGGCTGGGAAAAGAATTCTACAGTCATCTTTTCACTGCCCAGGACTGACGGTTTCTTTCCATCTCTTCAGATTTGTCTACTGTTTCTTTTATTATGGTATCTCACACCTCTGCTATAGAGACTTTTTTTTTACTACCTGGAATTGAATTCACAACCTCATGCTTGCTAGGCAGGCACTGTGCCACTGAGCTATACCCCTGGCCCAGTACACTTCTAAATTATTAGCCAAACACTGAACATTCCGATGTAATTTTCTGTAATTCTGATTTCTCTGCCACTCTGCAGGAATGAACGTGAGCTTGGTCTCCTAAGTCACTGTGCAGGTTCCTCAGTAATATGTATTTCCTGATGTGTATACTGAGTTTTAAAAGTATTTGTTTCTGACACGTGTGGTAGTATACACTTGTCATCCAGCATTCGGGAGGCTGAGGCAGGAGGATTGCTGCTGAGTTTGAGGCCAGCTGGGGCTACACAGCAAGTTCAAGGCCAACCTGATTACATAGTGAGACCCTGTCTCAAAATACCAAAAAATAAATGAAAAGCACTTGTTTCTGAGAACCGTCATGCTTCCCATGCACTTTGGTCCACAGTGCTTATCTATGGAAGCCACCCTCCCCAGGGATTTGCGTGTTTCCCATTAGGGTTTGCTGAGGAACTCCTGGTTCTTGACTGAACTGTTCACAAGGGCCAGTGCCCTCCATGGGCCCAACTGTGGGCTACTCTTAGTCTCCCGCTGGCTTTCAGGCATCCATTCTTTTTTTGGTACCAGGAATCAAACTCCTGACTTTGTGCTTGCCAGGCCGGTGCTGTGCCACTGAGCTATATCCCCGGCCCTCAGGCACTCATTCCTATCTCTACCCAGGAGCTTGGCTGGCACCCTGTATGGATGCCTTGGGGGAGACGGTGTCCCCAGCATGTCCCCCACTGAGGCCATGCTGGCGCCTCGATCCTACAGGATACTTCTGGCCTGCCTACATCACAGCAGGAAGGGACAAGTCGACAGAGATGTCCCTCAGGTGATGCAGGGGCCAGGTGCAGCTGGCAAATCACGGTGGAGTGACCAGAGCTGCTTGGTGAGCCCTCTCCTGCTGAGGGTCCTGACCTCACCAGCCATGGCCTCCCAGGCTGGACACGTCCCTGAAAGCTGCTCCTTGGTCTTCGCTGACTAATGCTTGTTTGCGGACTTCCTCCTCCAACCCCTCTCTTTTCAGTACTGGGGATTGATCCCAGAGCCTCTGTATAAAACTAAGTCCCAAGCCCTTTTTTAATTTTGAGACAAAGTCTGGTTAAGTTGTTGAGTTGCCTAGATCGGACTCAATCTTTGCGATCCTCCTGACTCAGCCTCCTGGAGTGCTGAAATTAACGGCATGTGCCCCCGGCCCTGTTTCTGTGGCAGTGTAAAGCCACGTACTTCCCCAGAAACACCGCCAGCTTGCTTTGGTCTCCCTCTCGTCCTCATCAGTCCAAACGATGAATGTTCCAAGGGAGACGGCACCAGTGTGCGGGGCCTCCTCCAGCCACTGTCCTGAATGGGGCTTCCAGAAATAAGGCTTAGGCTCAAAGGCTAAACAGGGCAAGGGAGAAGCGCTCTGTCATCCTGTGCAATGAACTCCCCCGGACACAGAGGCCCTGCACGCCCACCTTGGAGAGAGGGATGAGGAAATCCAGCTTGTATGAGAGGATCACCCTGGTGAGCAGCACCACGAACACCACATAGGCGGAGTTCTCGAAGTCTGTCAACTGCACCTGCAGGAGCAGAAGCCCAGGGACGTCAGGGAGCAGCTGCACGGCCTCGCCGCCCTCACCTGGCGCTCTGGCCGGGCTCATGCCCAGCCACGTCCTCCTTCCCCGTCTGGCCCGAAGCCCCCTGCCCACATTTCTGCTCAGAACAAGCATACTAGGCTTCTGCTGCTCATGATAAACTTGGGGGCCTGTGGATGGACGCCAGCACCAGAAGATGACAGTGACCCCGGGGCTGGGCCGGGCCTCACCTCCATGGGGCGGAATTCCACTCTCCAGCCAATGTCGGAGTTTGGGGGCGGGGGCTTAAATCTCATGGTCTGCCAGTTTGTGGACTGAATATTCTATAACACAAAACAGCAGAGGATGAACGCAACTCCTCCTGCATTCAGGCACTGTTGTGATGATGCAGTGCTGAACTAGAGGAGCCCGCTGCGCTTTACGCTTTGCTCGAGCATCCAGTCAGAGGAGGTGGAGGCTGCAGCACTGAAACAGATGACTGGGTTATTTTTGTGCAATACAGGCGCGAATGTTCTGTCACTCAGCAGACAAGAAAAAAAGCTGAAAACTAGTAAAAGAATTAAGTAAGGGCACTTCAACCAAGTTTTATTTTTCTCGGTTCTTTACTGCACTAAGTAATGAGAGACACGTGAGACTTCTACGTTCCCCATTCCTCCCAGGTACAGAAAATCGTCTCTTGCTTCATGCAGTGACATTCATGTGAAGGAAAGGCGATACCTCGAAATGGTCAGACTCGTTGGCATCGTCCAGGTTGATCTTCTCCTGGAACAGGGTCAGGGGGTCTCTGATGAAGAGGTGAGCCACGTGCTGGGCCAGAAGGTGATCAATGCCTGCAAAGACAGAGTGCATGGGCCCCTGCGTGGCCCACACGCCACTCGCCAAGCCCAGGCTCAAGCAGGGACATCTGGGATCATCGGAATCTGGACTGCAGTGCTCAGCTCGCCCAGAACTTTATCCTACGGATGCTGGGGAGCGTCAGAGTCTCACTCACCACGTACACAATGCCTGCTGGGCACTGGTGTGGACCTAGACACAGAGCTCCAAAGTGAGTTCCTTTTGCTAAAAGTCAAGAAGATCTCACAAGTATTTTGAACTTGAACTTTAGGAACAAGCAGCCTCATAAGAAAAGTTAGAGACTTCACACTAAAAACAGAAACCAGACCAGGAGTCAGGAAAAGGTGAAGAGGCTTTCAAGAACAAAAGGTGCCCGGCCAAACCCAGACACAGTGAAGGGCTGCTTACCGTTCCGCACCAGCTGCTCGTAGATCCCTCTATCTATGGTCAACTCAATGTCATTGTACTTCTCGCCACACTTCGATAAGTAGCTGTCTATTGAGTCGTACCGGGACTTACTGATCCGATAGTTATTGTTCTTCAGTGGCTGGAACACAAGAAGTATGAATGAATGCCACATAAAATGATCTGGAAGTTCATACCCCACCCAATATGTAACAATGTTTTTTAAGAACACACTCTAGACAGCACATTCAATAAGCTGCAATAATTACACAAAGACCAGAGTGCAAGCCAGGCATGGTGGCAGATTCCTGTAATCTTAGCACTCTGGGGAGCTCAGGCAGGAGGATCACAAGCTTGAGCCCAGCCCGGGTAACTTAGAAAGACTGTCTCAAAATGAAAAAAAATAAACAAAAGGGGTTGGGAATGTAGCTCAGTCAGAGCAGAACAGCCCTAGCTAAGAACATCAGGATTCTTGTGGTCAGGCCAGGCATATAGCTCAGCAGCACAAGTGCTTGCCTAGCAAGCACAAGGTCCTGAGTTCAATTCCCAGTACCAAAGAATTCTTAAAAACATCCATTAAAAACATCCTTAAGAACATCCATTCCCCGATTCCAGCTAGAAAGATTCTCACAAGCCTGACAGGGCTCAGGCTATTGATCGAAACCCCTCCACAGTGACTATGGTGTGCATTGCTGTCTGCAGTGATGCTGTGCTGGTACTGAGCATGCGAAGGAGCAGGCTGCGCCACCCTCTGTCCAAGCCTCTCTCCCTAGAAGGCCAACTCCGCCAATGCGGCGCTCCCAAGGGTCTCACAGAGAGCACTTGTGTCGGGGCAAAGCCTTCAGCACAGACTTCCAAACCAGAAACCTGAGCTACTGTTTTGAAAGAAAAACCAAACACAGATTTCAACAAATGATGAAAGCTCTTCCCTACCGCAACCACATCACTTTCGCACACGTTCACCCACAGCAAAGACAGGCATACCCTGTGTACTTCTGCCCACATGCGAGTGAGCAACTCAAGGGGAGCAGGGGAGGGAGGCATCAAGGCAGCACGCAGCCCCAACAGCCCTGCCAACCAGGATGCTTGATCATGGGAATCACCCCACCTCCAGTCCTCTCTCTTCCCGGGTTCTGTCGTCCACAGATGCAGAGATCACTCCCCAGCGACAGTCGATGTCGGACACGTAGCCTCGGTAAAAAGGAGACGCAGCGCTCAACGCCATCTACAAACAAATGCAAGTCAGTGCCTATAGTCGGCAGCACTCACACTGGGGCTGGGAGAGCATAGGCGTATTTTCTGGTGGAGAACGGTTCAGGCAACCCATGCAGAGCCACATATGTGTCTGGGCTGCTCTTCACAGTGGAATAAATTAGAAACACTGCAAAGCTGTGGCTCTGACCTGCTTAGCCCGTTTTCTCCACAGTGTGGGGACACAATGCTAAGGGAACAAGGGCCAGGCACCTGATCTCTGTTCAACACATGCTGTTTCACTAGCAGGAGTGAAGGTCCACAGCTTAGACTTTTAGCTAGTTGATTCTCAACAGGTCTGCTATTTACTTTGTTCATTTCTTTTTTGTTCTTTTTTTGTTTGTTTGTTTTTTGTTTTTGCTTTTTGAAACAGGGTCTCACTATGTAGCACAGGTTGGCCTCAAACTCCCTGTGTAGTCCAGGCTGGCCTTGAACTCACAGTGATTTGTCTGCCTCAGCCTCCCAAGTGCTAATACTACAGGTATGCGCCACCACACTCGACCTTACATTGTTCGTTTCTGAAAGAAGTCTTAACTCGACTGAAATAGCACACGCATAGCAAATTCTGCTCATGTGATCTTACTTTATTCAAAGATGTATTTAAAATAAGATGTTAGTTCTACTTACAACAATTGGACAGATAGTAGCCAGCTGATCGTAAAGGTAACTGGCCTCAGATATGCTGCAGGCTTGGAATGTCACCTGTTTAAGAACGCAAGACATCAGCAACAGCAGAGACTCATTAGCGCTCTCGAGCACTTACATCCAATGACAAGGCCACGGCTATACCAGTGCCACCTGTGACCAGCAAGTCTGTGGCGCTGCCACGGTGGGTGAGTTTAACTGGAAAGGGGTATTTCACACTCCGGCACAGACCAGCTGTATAGATAACTATGGTCCTAGGTGAAACAAGACACACACGATGTGGTGAGGGGAGGGAGGGGCTTGCTCTTCCACCAGCCTTCTGCCTCTTGCAGCACCTGCTCACTTCAAGTTAGCTGAGAGCTTATCTAAATTTGGTGGTGCAGGCCTGTAATACCAGCACTGGGGAAGCTGAGGCAGGAGGAATGTCAGGGGTTTGAACTCAGCCTGAACTACATAGAGAGACCTTGTCTCAAAGAAACAAAAAATGGTAGCCATCTTGGAGAGGGGCCAACTGAGCTCAGAACTCAGAATAGCTGGCTCTACCTAGCAGCTCCCCATTGAGCTCAAGCTCACAGAAGGTGTGCTGACTGCTGCAGGTTGAACAGGTCTGGTTCAGCTATGATTCTGATGGTCTTTCCTTTTCGGTGACTTGCTTCTTTCCTTTAACAGCTTTTAATCTGTTCTTGTGTTGACTCTGTGTTATTTTGGCTGTTGTGTGCCTTGTTGTAGGGGCGCTCCAGCCCCACAATGAGAAATTAGCCTGAACTTCAGGGGAAATAAAGGTGCAGGCTTGCTGAGATCATTTACTACCCCACTGTAAAGCTACTGCTGGTTTCCTGGGACACAACAGCAGGGGTCTGGACTCTGTCTCCACTCAAAGCTTTAATTTACATGGACATTTTTCTCTTGGTTTGGTTTATTTTTTTCTCCACTGTCTCACCTGCTTTTACAAGTGTGAATGTTCTTTCTAGCTTCTCTGTGGGTTCTGTTCTGTTCTACTTCTCTCTTTCCCTCCTGTCTTCTGTACCAGTTTCCCAAAGTTTGCAGGATTCTCCTCCTGCGTCCTTCAGCCTTGCTTCTGATCTGTTCTTTTATTTCTGTCTTTTTAATTCCCAACCTCTTTTAAATTTTCTCCCCTGAGGGTAAAACTGTCATACTGAGAACTTATTTACTGCATACGATTTTCTGGTTTGTTTTACATTTTGTCATATAACCACAAATCTACTTCATGTAGTTAAAGATGGCAAATTAGTAGTTACTTCTGTTTCTCATTTGCTAGGCTGTGTTACTGCTGATTGTACTGCTTTAGCCAAAGTGACACAATTTTTCTAAACAGCTGTTCTTCCTGGTACACCAAGACTGACATTGCCCAAGGGTCACAGAAACACTGTGGGCCAGTGAACCAGGGGCTGGGCAAAGCAGGCAGAAACTTCTCATTCCCCATCAATTGAGGAGCATCTTTCAACAAACTCAAAACCTGAAAACCAGCTACACCTGAAAGACACCTCTGAGAAGTAGTCATTCCCAAAGGGTTTTAAATACTAGTAAAAAAGCTACTCACCATAAGCAATTTACAAGCACAAACCAAGGAATTAAACTTAAAAAAAGAAAATCAGAAGACACTTAGGATGCAACCCCAGACATCCAGTTCACCAAAAACAAACTCAGGGAGCAATAAGATGGGACAATCTGAAAGCCACCTAACCTGACCTCTTTGAAGTGGTAACAACAAAGCAAATGAATGAGACTCTAGAAAAAAAGCACATCAGAAATAATTTTGCAGCTAATTACAGAGATGTGACCACAGTAAAAAACATGCTTAGTGACTCTAGGGCATAAACAGATGAAAAAGGAAAAGGAGCTTAGGAAAATGATGGAAACCATGAACGCCCAACACAGGAAGGAACGGGATCCATAAAGCAGACTCAAGCAGAAAAATTCCACTGAAGATGTACACAGTACAACAAACCCATGTGGACAATGAGGACAGAATTTCAGACATAGCAGACGGCTTACAATTAGGGATCACGAAAAGAAAGACTTCTTAAAAATAGCAAGGGACCATGAGAAATCAATCCAGCAGCCGCCAGATGAGGCAAAGGAGAATAATGCACGCCTGTAATCCCAGCACTTGGGAGGCTGAGGCAGAAGGATTATTGTGAGTTCACGGCCAGCCTGGGCTATAAAATGAGTTCAAGGTCAGCCTGAACTGCATAGTAAAACCCTGTCTCAAAAAAACAAAACAAAAAGTCATGGCAAAAAACTTCCCTGGCACGGGACAAAATATGGCATACAGTTAAGTGACGCAGGTAGAACTTCAAATAGCAATGATCAAAAAAATCTACAACAAGGCACACAACAGCCAAAATTCCACAGAGTCAACACAAGAACAGAATATTAAAAGCTGTTAAAGAAGCAAGTCACTTAAAAGGAAAGACCATCAGAATCACAGCTGATATCTCAGAACAAACGCTCAAAATAAGGAGAGCTTGGAGTCAAGTATTTCAAACCCTAAAAGAAAACAACTTCCAACCAGCTTGATGTACCTGGCAAAATTATTGTTCAAACTTGATGGAGGAAAAAGTTAATTCCATGACAAAGAACACCAGAGGAAATCCATGACCACCAAATAGCACTCCAAAGTGTTCTAAAGCAGGCATGGTGGTGGCACACATCTGTAATCACAGCACTCAGGAGGCTGAGGCAGGAGGATCGTTGTGAGTTCAAGACCAGCCTGGGCTACAAAGTGAGCTCAAGGCCAACCTGAACTGCATAGTGAGACCCTGTCTCAAAAAAAAAAGGCACAAAAAATGTTCTGAAGTACAGCTTAGAAAGAGATAACAAGGAATACAACTCTATGAACCCCAATAGAATGAATCCACCAGGCAAGGCAAATGACTAAACAAAGCGGGGAGAAAGGAGGTGCTAACAACAGGAAAATACCATGACAAGGATAAGTTAGTACACACCAGTTTAACCATTACTGTTAATAGTCTCAATTCACCAATCAAATGAAATAAACTGGCAGAACGGATAAAGAAGCAAGATCCAACAATATGCTGTGTACAAGAAACATACTTAACACAAAAGAAATTGATAGATTGAAAGTCAAAGGATGGAAAACAATACTCCATGCAACAGGAACCCAGAAAAAAGGAGCGATACTTACTATATCTGCAGACAAAAGGGATTTCAAGCCAAGACTGATCAAGAGAGACAAAGGGTGTCACTACATCCTTGTAAAGGGAACAATCCAAGAGGAAGAGATAACAGTCATATGCAATAAATACCAATACACCCAACTATATAAACCAAATATTGATGGATATGAAAAGTCAAATAAGCACCAATATGATTGTACTGGGTGGGTCTCAACACCCCACTGTCACAAACAGACCAACCAGACATTAAAAAAAAAAATAGGGAAATATTAGAACTGAACCAAACTTTCAAACAAAATGGACTTAGATGTCTACAGAGTGTTCCACTCCACATTATAGGAATACACATTCTTCTGAGCTGCACAGGGGATGTTCTCCAAAGCAGACCACATCCTAGCTCATAAAATGTGCTTAAATAAGTGTAAGGAACTGAAATTACCCCACGTGTATTATCAGACCACAGTGCAATGAAACTGGACATCAATAGAAACCACAAGAACTTCACACACGTAGGGAAATTAAATAACGTTCTCAACAATCATGGGTCACAGATGAAATTACAGAAGAAATTAGAAAGTTTTTACAGTTGAATCATAATGCCAATACAATATATTGGAACTTACGGGACACAATGAAAGCAGTCCTACAGGAGACATTTATAGCAGTGAATACCCATATCAGGAAAACAGCCAGCTCAAATAAACAATTTAATGTTGAACCTTTAACTTTTAGAAAAACAAGAGCAGGTCAGACCCAAAGCTCATATGAGGGAGGAAATGATAAAGATCAGAGCAAAACTTAATCCAACAGAAACTAAGAAAAACAAAATCAATGAATCAAAGAGTTGATTCTTTGAAAGATTAAATAAAATAAAAAAAACCCTTAGCCAACCTTATCAAAACAAGAAAAAACACAAAATTATATTAGGAATGAAAATGGTAAAATCATAACAGACCCTGCAGAAACCCAGAAGACCGTCAATACCCACTTTGAGAATCTGTAATCTAAATAAGATGGAAAACACAGAAGAAATGCAGATTCTTAGATATATATGCAGTAACAAAGCTGAATCAAGAAGACATAAAAATTCTAAGTAAACAAATTACAATGAAATTGAAAATGTAAATAAAAAATTACCAACAAAGAAAAATACAGGCACTGATGGACTCACTGCTAAACCTACAGTAAGTTCAGAGAAGACCTACTACCACTACTTCTCAAACTCTTTTCATCAAGTTGGAAGGAAAGCAACACTCCTAAAATAATTCCTGGAAGCAAACATTACTGATACCAAAACCAGAGAAGGAACCAGCCAAGAAAAATTGGCAAACAGAATGCAGCAAATAATAAGATTATACACCATGATGAAGTAGGATTTATCCCAGGAATGCAGGGATGATTCAACATAAGCAAAGCAAACACATGAACACCAATAGAAAGAAGCCGCAAGGCAGGGGAATCAAACTGAGGAAAAAGACATGGAACCAACAACAGTGAAACAACGTGAAAACCAAAAGCCAATATGTATCAGTTATAACCATCAATGTAAATGGTCTCAACTCACCAATCAAAAGGAACAGACTGTAGGATGTATCAAGAAACAAAATCCATTAATACTCTGCACTCCAGAAATACATTTAACCCAAAAAGAAACTCATAGATTAAAAATCAGAGGATGGAAAACAATTCTCCATGCCACAGGAACCCAGAAAAATGCAGCGTAGCTAGTCTATTTGCAAACAATGCAAACTTTAAGCCAAAAGTAATCAAAAGAGACAAAGAAGGTTACCACATACTTATTCAGGGAAAACTCCAAGAAGGGATAACAATCATAATTATGCACCGAACTTTGGCACGCCCAACTACATAAAACAAATATTAACAGGTATGAATAACCAAATAAACACTAACACAATTGCAGTAGGGGACCTTAATACCCTACTCTCACTAACAGATAAATCAGACAAAAAAAAAAAAATCAATGAAGAAATATTAAAATTAAACCAAGCCTGTGAACAAATGGATCTAGTAGATGTCTACGGAGTGTTCTGTCCCAAAACATCAGAATATATGTTGTTCTCAGTGGCACATGGGACACTCTCCAAAACAGACTACATGTTAGCCTGTAAGACATGTTTAAGTAAATGTAGAGGAATTCAAATCATTCCTTGCACACTATCTGACCATAGTGTAATGAAACAAGAAATCAGTGACAAATGAAATCCCAAAAACTACATAAACATGTGGAAATTAAACACACTTCTGAACAACCAATGGGTCAGAGAGGAAATTAAACATGAAATTATATAGTATATACAATTAAATAATAATGCTGATCCAACATAACAAAACTTATGGGATGCAGTGAAAGGAGACCTAAGAGGAAAATTTATAGCGATAAACTCTCACATCAGGAAAACAGAATGAGCTCAAATAAACAAACTAAGGTTGAACCTCAAACTTCTAGAAAAAAAGAATAAATCAAGCCCAAAGCTCATATGAGGGAGGAAATTATAAAGAGCAAAAATTAATGCAATTGAGACTAAAAAAATACAAAGAATCAATGAATCAAAAAGTTGGTTCTTTGAAAGAGTTAATAAAATTGATAAACCATTAGCCAACCTCATCAAAAAAAGTAAAGGAAAAACAACTTCAAGCAATTAAGAATAAAAAGGGGGAAATCACAACAGATCCTAAAAAAATTCAGAATATCATCAATATCTACTGAGAAATATCTATTGAGAACCTACATTCTAATAAGATGGAAAACACAGAAGAAACGGACACATTCCTAGATACATATGAACTACCACAGCAGAATCAAGAGATAGAAAAATTCTAAATAACCCAATATCAGTCAATGAAATGGAAAATGTAATAAAAAATTTATCAACAAAGAAAAGCCCAAGCCTGACAGATTCATGGTTGAATTCTACAAGAAATTTAGAGAAGCTCTAAGCCACTAATGCTGAAATTTTTTAAGGAAATTGAAAGGGAAGCAACACTTTCAAAATCATTTCTGGAGGCAAATATTACCCTGATTCCAAAACCAGAGAAGAACCCAACCAAAAAAAGAAAACTACAGGCTGATCTCTCTAATGAACATAGATGCAAAGTCTTCAATAAGATACTGGCAAACAGGGCCAAGGACATAGGTCAGCAGCACAAGCACCTCCTTGGCAAGCTCAAGGTCCTGAGTTTGATTCCTGGTAGAAAAAAGAAAAAACAAAAAACAAAACTGGCAAACAAAATGCAGCAAATCATCACTACATTCTATGACCAAGTAGGACTCACCCCAGGAATGCAGGAATGGTTCAGCATATGCAAAACAATAAATGTAACACACCATATTAGCAGAGCCAAAGACAAAAATCACACAATCATCTCAATACATGCAGAAAGTTTTTGACAAAGTCCAATACCCATTCATGATAAAAACCCCACTTAAAATTGGAAATACAGGGTCTTTATCTTACTTTGGTAAAAGCCGTCTATGACAAACCAACAGCTGACATACTAAATGGTCAAAACCTGAAAGCTTTCACTCTAAAATCAGGAGCAAGACAAGGATGTCCACTATCACCTCTCCTATTCAATGTGGTTCTGGGAACATTTAGCCAGAGCTATTAGACAAAAGAAAGTAACAAAAGGAATAAGGATAGGAAAGGAGGAAGTTATTATTATTTGCAGATGACATGACACTCTACATAGATGACCCCTAAAACTCCACCAAAAGACTTCTAGATTATCTCACAAAATTAGAGAAAACAATCCTAAAATTCATTCAGAACCAGAAAAGACCTAGTACAGCAAAAGCAATTCCGGGCAACAAAGGCAAGGCAGGGAGGATCTCAACCCCAGATTTGAAATTATACTATACAGCTATGGTGAGAAAAACAGTGTGGGCCGGGCATAGTGGCACATGCCTGTAATCCCAGCACTTGGGAGGCTGAGGCAGGAGGATCATTGCAAGTTCAAGACCAACCTGGGCTACAAAGTGAGCTCAAGGCCAGCCTGAACTGCACAGTAAAACACTGTCTCAAAAAGACAAAGCAAAGAAAAAAACCCCAACAACAAACCCTGTGTGGTACTAGCAACAAAACAAAACAGACCTAAAGATCAGTGGAACAGATTAGAAGATGCAGAAACAACTCCAGACACACTCAGCCACCTTATCTTTGACAGAGGTGCCAAAAACATTCACTGGAAGAAAGATAGCCTCTTTAATAAATGATCTTTAAAAAATCGGCTCTCCACAAGCTGAAGATGAAAATTAGACCTTTTATCTTTCACAGTGTACTGAGCTAAAATCAAAATGGATCAAAGATCTAAATACTGAAACAGAAACACTAAGTTTATTGTAAGACAGAATAGGAAGAACTCTTGAAGACATTGGTATAAGCAAAGACTTTATGAATAAGACCCAGATTGCATAGGAACTACCACAAAGAATCAATAATTGGGATCTCATCTTATTAAAAAAGCTTCTGCATAGCGAGCAAAACCACACCAGAGTGAAGAGACAACCCACAGTGTGGGAAAAAAATTTTGCCAGCTATTCCTCAAAGGTCTAATATCTAACAGGAAACTCAAAAAAATCAGATGCCCCAAATTTAAGGACTCAATCAAAAATGGGCATCAGAAATGATTACATACTTCTCAGGTGAAAAAACAGAAACAGAAAATAAGTATGTGAGAAAATGTTTATCATCACTGGTCATTCCAGAAATGCAAATTAAAACAATGCTGATACCCCATCTCACTCCGGAAAGAATGACTGTTATCAAGAAATCAACTGATCACAAATGCTGGAGGGGCTGCGAGGAAAAAGGAACCTTTCTCCATTGTTGGTAGGAGTGCAGACTGGTACAACTACTGTGGAAATTAGCGTTGAGATTCCTCAAAAAACTAGGATTAGAGGTTCTATTTGACCCAGTTAGTCCACTCCTTGGTATCTTCCAGAGAGAATTAAAAGCGTCACACCACAGCAGTATATGCACACCCATGTTTATAGCAGCACAGGTTGTAACAGCCAAATCTTGGAAGCAGCCCAATGCCTAACTGGTGAATGGACAAAGATATGGGTGCTTTTCATACAGTACTACTGTGTCATGAAGAAGACTAAGCTTTTGAAATTTCTAGGTAAATGGATGCACTTTGAGACCATACTTTTAAGTGAAATAAATTGGACACATGGGCAAATACCACATTGTTTCTCTGGTATGAGAAGTCTAAAGTGTAAATAAGGACCAAAATGTGTAATAGGTATTATGAAACCAGAAGAAAATGTTCAAATGGGGAGGAAAAAAATGCAGGGGGAGAGGGAAAGGGGAAAGTAAAAAAGAGAGAAAACATGGAAACAAAGCTGTTGTAAATGCGGAGTGTAAATGGAGGGCAGAGGAACAGGGAAAAATTGCCAAGTTATATCGTGCACAGGCACAAATTCTCTATGATGGATGTGATCACCATGTAAACCTGAAATGTATCAATAAAAATCATTGAAAAAGGAAAGAAAGCGAAAAAAATGTCATGGCTGACCTTGTCATTTGAACGCTTAGCAAGGAAAAATACAACCCTAGCATTCAACTTGGATTCTGCACAGCTTTAAGAACAAACAGGTCAGAGGCCGGTGTGTGAGAAGATACACCCACCCGCGCTCAGCTC
Source organism: Dinomys branickii (assembly GCA_004027595.1). Lineage (NCBI taxonomy): Eukaryota > Metazoa > Chordata > Mammalia > Rodentia > Dinomyidae > Dinomys > Dinomys branickii. The sequence continues at coordinate 101,678 of PVLD010000789.1, forward strand.
TCTCAGAGGAGAACGCAAGGCTCTCCCGGGCCTGGAGCTGGCCCGGGCTGCCTGGGCTCCAGGGACCGCTCTAGTCCGCTGAGGCAACTCCGACTGAAGAGTCTCCCTGGACAATCAGCAGCTCCTGTCTCTCTCTCTTTTAAAGTTTGAAATTCTTAATGTGAAAATTTATGTTTTGGTCAATTTCTCCTGTTATATGACTTTAATCAAGTTAGGGCTTAAGCATTAGAAATAAGAGCAATGAAATAAACGTTACCTAAGGCCAGACCTAGACAGACCCTCCATTAAAACCTTTAACCATAAACTGAGAAAACTAAGCCAGAAGACATAAAAGGCGGTACCATGAACGCACGGGAGCAGGCAGCCCCACGTCCCACCCGCCTGTACAGAGGCCCCGCCCTCCGGCTCACGGGAGGGAGGCAGCGCGAGTTAGGCAGCATACTCGCCCGTTAAGGCAGTAAGCGGAGGAGCACTACTTTACTTCTGGTATAATGCAGCCAGGGAAGAGGCGAATGTAGGCTGCTAAATATGTACTCGTTTTATACCACTAGATGGCTTTGCTCTAATATAAAAAGTTAAAGCCCAGTCTTTCCCTTGCATCAGCATATCACGGGCAATACTTCCTCCATAGCTCATTTTCAGAAAGTGCTTTGTTGAACTACCACTAGGTGGCAGTATAAATTAGGTAGAATCAAACGGAGACAGTGATGAAGGAAAGCTTTGCACTTGAATTAATGACAATATACCTTTGTGATCAACTGTAGACTCTAGAATTCTTAAGACAAGAGACAGTTTCAAATGAGGATACTACAATAAATTCTGTTTTTCAGAAAGGCATAGCAGTTACCATTTCAACCTGATTAAATGAGATTTTTGAAATGGAAAACTTTTTTAAAAGTTACACAGAAATGTGTAAGGACACTTTGCCTGTCTGTGCATTTCAAACGGTACCTGAAGGCAGCAGTTGCCCATCCCGAATCCCATGGCGTCCATGTAAATGTGGTCTGGCTTAGCAGCCCTGGTTGCCTCATCATCCTCAAACATTTCTATGAAGGGAGCTGGTGTATTCTTGTCCTTAAATACTGTATGAGTAATTCAGAAAAGGAAAGGTGAAAGTCAAGGCTTAAACAGCAGCGCAGCAGCTCAGTCTCCACCCCTCTCTGTGCTGTGAACTCACTTGGTACGTTGATAACGACTTTCTCCCCTCTCCTGTGCCGGATATTTCTCGTCAGGGTACTAGAACAGAGAACCACACATAACCAGCTGGGCACCTCTGAGCCATCCTTAAGTGGGGGCATGTGGCCACACGTACTTCCCGTGAGTGGACTGAAGCCCTACCTCCTACGGGCTCTCTTACAGAGGACGGACTCTCCTACAGAAGACGTGTGTACCCCGGCCCCCAGGGGGCTTTCGGAGAGAGGGTGCAGCGTGCCAGCCATGCCCTGCTCCTGTTGGAGGACGCCATTCCCTCTGCTGCTCCCAGCCTGTGCCTCCAAGGCTCCCTGCTCCCTCCCAAGTGCACGTGTTTCCCTAACAACTCCCACCTCATCTGGCCACATCTAAGTGCCCACTCCCAGGCGTCCTGGAGTCCCCATGCCCCCCCCTGCAGTGTGTGCTGCCTAGTCCATATGCTCCAGGCACACTGTGCTGCTGACATGCAAATGGATGGCCCCGACGCACACGTGCCCTGACAGTGACACACACCAGATTTGGGAAACAGTATAAAAATGTGAAAATTCTTATTGGTATTTAAAAATGTGGATTACACGTTGAAGTAATACTTTAGATTTACTAGGCTAAGTAGAATATGTTATAAAATTTGGTTTCTCTGTTTTCTAACATCTTACTAAAAAAATTAACCATTATATTTATGGTTTGCATTACACGTACAGTGGTTCCTGCTGTGACTCAGTCAACTTAAATGCCAACTCTTCTATGAAGCGCTCGCCACACAAAGCCACGACCAGGCTGGTGGGGCGCTGAAGCAATTTAAAGTTAAGGAAACTGCAGTCAGGCCTAGCAGTCAATGGGACAGAAGGGAGCACTATCGTCTACAGCAGTGGTGCCCACGAGGTACACAGGACGGGACGAGTAGGGCACGGCTCTCGGTGTGACTCAGAGACAGGAAAAGGCAGGAGGCACTAGGGAGGCACTTCCCAGAACTGCTGCTTACACAACTAGGGAAGCGCTACATCTGCTCAGTGAGGAGGATGGCGGCTAAACCAATGACTTTAAAAACAACTTGAAGTAGACAAATCAAACCTGGATGCCAGAAGCAATGTCAGGGAGTCTTGAGCTTTCGAGGATGTGGTGGGTGTGTCTCCTGTCTCCTACGCTGAGTTAGGAGAGGAGCCGAAGCAGTGAACACTCAGAAAGCACCTCTAGGACAGAATATCATCGCAGAAAGCAGGCGTGGGAGGACGCTGCAGCAGACGGCTGGACTCACCTGAAGCGGGGGTGCTTGTTTATAGCTTCATCTGGGAAGAAGAGGGACTTTGAAGCTCCTTCTTCGACTGGGTTGGGTTTATACACGGGCAGTGTGAACCCAGGACAGCCTAATCTACAACAAATTGAAGAACTTAATAGATGGGAGGCACCCTCAGGAATCACCTACCTCGTCTTGCCGTAATTCCCACTGGTCGCAAGCACCTCATTTGTAGTGCTCGGGTCCCTTGTATTGGAGGCTTGCCCCCTCCCCAGCCCTGCTGTGCACTTTACCAGCCCCCAGCACAAGCTCCTCAGCCGACTATCAGAGCACATGCGCAGCCCCGCTGGGGCCGGCAGCATGCGGGGAACAGCTGACGCGGGACAAGCTTCCCGGGTGTCCTCTTTCACCAGTTATAAACTCGCAGTATTGATCGCCACTGCCGAGCCCTCTGGCAGAATTTGGAATCTAAGTAGGGTCTCCAAGAATCTGCCACAGTTAGGCAACATCTCCAGTGTTCTTCTGAGGGCCAAACCGCACTTAGGTGCTAGTTCCACAAACAGCTCTAATTCCAACACAGAAAAATGAGCTCTTCATTTGCCCCCATGTCCAAAGCTCAATTAAATTCTCCTTTCCTTGGACAGCAGTGCCCGCCCTTCCCCGTTCAGAACTGAGAGGTCAGTGCTGAGTCTTCGAGGGCAAAAGACCTCCACGGTCAGAGACAGAAAGCAAGGGCGCACCTGTCAGGGCTTCGATGCACAGTAGAGAGCTTCTGGCTTGTGGGCTGAAGCAGCCCACGTCTCATCTCCAGCCCTTACCTTTCATAAAACAAAAAGCCTGTCAGCTGCCCGATTCCACTCTGCAAACAACTGAAGCTGCCAGTCTTATCTAGGAAACTGCTCCGCTGCACGGGCGCTAGGAGCTCAGAGCTGTGCTTGTCGCCTACCCACTCACAACCCCGTTCAGGACACCTCCTTCGGCAGACTGCTCACGGCCCAGGCTCGGGCTGGCCAGACAGAACGCGCTTGTGTGGTAGTGAGAAGCAGCCCAGGCGTGGACCTGCAGCCCCGGCAGCCCTGCGGTGAGGGAAATACTGAACACCTGCGCTGGCCAAGCCCACGGAGCGGCTGAGAGCCACACGTAGCTGCTGAACGCGTGAAACGTTCAGGTCATAGGGCAGCCTATCCTGGCGGTCGTAGGACTCTGAGGCTCTCACAGCTACGATCTGCCCCACAGCCCTGGCACCCAGGTTAATTTGAACAGCTCCATGAACGTTGTTCGGGACTACAGTTCTCTCCTGCGCTCTGACTCTTCAGAGACAGTCCCATGTTTATACTTAAACAGAGCATGCACCTCTCTCCCCATCCCACTACACAATAAGCTGTCGCCATTTACTGTAGCAGTAATGTGAAATTTCTAAAAATTAAACCATTAATAATTATTCTGACTTTATTTACAAGTCTAAAAAATACTCTCCCGTCCTAGTACATATGGCTAGGCTGACTAAATAAATAAATCGCTAGCCCTGTCTCAACTTTTCTTCAGAGTGACTGAAGACGCTCAACATTTTTAACAGCACAACTACGTATTTCGTATATGGCCACTCTCAAAATTAAGGTATGAGGCATGGAAGGGTGTAACCAAATACTGTGCTTCATTGCCCAGAAAGAAAACCTACCACCTATCAATACTACGCCTAAATTTAAAAATATAAGACAGCTCTAGTTTATGGCACAGCCCTTGTCTCCCTTTTAATTTGCTGGGTAGAGTGTAAGCCCCTACGGTGCCCAGGAGGGAAGATATAAGCCACTAAACTTTCAAGTCACGAAAGTGGTCAGGTCATAGGACAGCCTAACCTGGCGGTCCTAGGACTCTGAGGCTCTCACAGCTATGACCTGCCCCACAGCCCTGGCACCCATGCTGCTCTGGCAGGCTGCACACCTGCCATCTGCTCCAGCCACAGCCCAGACCAGGGCTGCAGAGCAAAATGTGACCCTGTCTGATTGACCCAGTCTTTTCAGAGCTTCCCACTGCCTTCAGGGTGGCCACTGAAGCTCAGTTCATCTGAGTGACCTGCTGCTTGCCAGGTGCACTTGCACTGCATAGCCCTGCCACCTGTCACCAGCTAGCTAAGGGCTTTTGCTAGGCCACAGCAAGTACGTCTCACCTGCTCATCCGCTGCTGTGCATGTCACTCCTTCCTAGGACACCCGTCTGCTCCCTACTCCTGTGAGACTCCCCTAAAGCCTCTCACATCGCCCTAACAACCCCCACCCCTTGAAGAAGCCCATCTTTCCCGAGTCCACCAGACTGCGGGGTCCCTCTCCGGCTCCGCCTCTCTCCCACTCGGCACTGCCCACCACGGGAGCACCTGCTGAGCCCTGGTCTCTCCCAGCACCAGAGTGAAGCCTGACAGTTCTGCTGGTGCCCACGCTGCTGGGAGATAGGGCAGAGCAGGCACGCAGAGTCAGCTCAAAGCACCAGTGACTTTTCACCTCTTATTTCAAATACTGGGGTAAAGGGCTTGTTCACCCTCACCTGACTGGAGCTTTTTCTTCTGGGGGTAGGGGAGGAGTGGCTTGCAAAAAATAGAAAAAAAATCACAAAAGAGTAAGAGATGCTCCTTTAGGTATCTGACGAGGAACTCTGAGGTTTTAACTACTGTATTAGGTGTTCCAGTGGAGATCATAAGGTCCAAATTTAAGAGTACCTCTGAGACTAATGGTACACCTCTAAACACTCGTGTACATTACAGACATTTATCAGGAGGGGAAAAAAGCATAAAAAGAGTTCACTATGTTCTAGACATGGATGTGACCTCCAAAGCTCTTCTGAACTCTGCGAGGTGAGTGCACTTTCAGTCTGACGGCATCCAGCACCGACAGTTTTATGACTAGGTTGAGCTGCGCTGCTACACAGAGGCGCTATGGCAGGTAAACGGAGAACACAATTTCACTGTACTTATTTTTTGGTACTTTCGATCATAACTAGATTTGATAACAAACTATAAGTCTTCTCAACAAAATACCCAACAGTGACTCACCCTGTTCACAGCTGATACATATCAGCAGCACCCTGGGGTGGGTGATCTTCTGATGTGCCCTGACACATACAGCCTCAGCTGAGAACCTTCAGTGTGTGAAACCCTAACTGTTAGGCATGACAGTGCACAGCTCTAGCCAGGCACCCTAAGAGGCTGAGGCAGGAAAACTGCAAGTTAGCTCAGCACGGGCAACTTAATGACTTGGTTTCAAGCTTTTAAAAAAATGCCTGAGGGTGCGGCTCAGTACAAAGACCCCGGGCTGCACTCTTCCATAGCACCGGAACAGAGAGGGGTGCGGCTCCACCGGCCGCAGGTCTGCTGTGTCTGCCAGACCGTGGAAGCGCGTGTGGAGGCCCTCGGGCGGCTGCTCACCACGATGCGTGCCACTAGGGAGTAACCACCGGAGCCTAGTCAGGACAGCTCCTCCTCCTGGTCGGGACTAGGTGGCAGACGTGCGCTCCTTCCCCGCCACCAAATCAGCCCTCTCCTACCAGGCGTGATGAGTGCTCATACCGCCCACCAGTGCGGCTGGCAGGCAAGTTTTGTTGCACCTCTAATGTAAGTCTGTAAAATGCAGTGCAATAAACTGGGAGTGGTGACACACACCTGCACTCCTAGTTCTCTGGGAGGCTGAGGCAGAAGGACCGTAAGTTCAAGCCCTGCCTGGGCAACTTAGCAAAACCCTGTCTCAGAATAAAAAATAAGGGCCTGAGTATACAGCCTGGGTTTGACTGCCAGGACCACGGGAAGCAGGAGGGAAATGCACAGACCATGAACTATCTGTAAAGAACTGTAGAGTGAGAGCAGGTGGGCCACGGCCTGGTCGCTCTACAACCTCTGGCTCCAACACTCCGACTAAGACATGGCGCAGAGCTAACATGTCCCCAAAGCCTCATGCATCTGGAAGATGGCTGACTGGGGGTTCATCCGCTGACAGCTCAGTAGCTACCGGTGCTACAGGGGGAAGAGCTGGGTGGAAGTGGTCCCTCCTCCCTGGCGTCCCTTTTTCCAGAATGAGCAGCTATCCTCCCTTCTGTCCATCTGTCCTGCGGCTGGGTTGGGAATGAATTCACCAGAAACTCCTCTATGTACTGCTTGTGGGGCACTGTTTCCCAGCAGTGGGACAGTGACCATCACAGGAACTAACCTGGGAAATGAAGTTATTGTGCACAGAGCCTGGTTTTCCTCCAGTACCGACGTCGCTTCCTCGCGGCGCTTCCTCATGTTGTCCTCCACGGTGTTGAACTCGGACATGGTCCCTCCGTAGGGCTGTCCGGGTGTCCCTTCGATCATGTAACTCCCATACTCTGGTCTCCAAAGGGTAGGGTGGCTACGAGGAGGAAAAGTTTGTTTTCAATCTTAGTCTTTTGCTGCAGTCTACTTGAATTTTAGAAGTTTGAAATGTTGCTTTAAAAATCTGAAGCTGTATGCAAAGCTAAGAACTTCTTCATAAGGTTATTAAGTTTCATAGCTCTTCAACTAATGTAAGAAATAAAAAAAATACTGGCTCTTTAGTATTTGTAAGTCACTCACTGGCTGGGACAAAGCCCCAGCAGGCTGCAGAAAAGGAGCTAGTGGCCCTGAGGTGTTTAAGTCCACAGCGTTCCACACCTGTGGGTGGAACTGACCAGAGTGCACGTGCCTAGGCCCTGTGTGGGCTCTCAGATGCCATTAAGACATTATGCCAGCCGGGCGTGGTAGTGCACGCCTATAATCTCAGCACCTGGGAGGCCGAGGCAGGAGGATGTTATAGGTTCAAGACCAGCCTGGGCTACAAAGTAAGCTCAAGACCAGCCTAGACTGCACAGTGAGACCCTGTCTCCAAAAAGAAATCATGCCAGCCAGACAAAGCCTACGTCCAAGAGTTTTATCTAGCACCATGGGATGTGATCTTAATTATGTTTTAAAGAAAAAATTAGTAAATAGGCTTTATGTTTAGCTTACTGTGCTTTTTAAACATATTAACCTATTCAATCCCAACCCCGTAGAGGCAGGTGATGATATTCTTTACAGATGAGGAAACTAAGGTAGAGAGAGGTTGACGGCTACTCAGCGACTGAGTACAGGAACCAGTGTTTGAAACTGGAGTCAAGTAGGAGAAGGAGCTCGCACTCCTCACATGATGCCGTCCTGACTCTGTAAGTGTGAAGAAAGATGCTGGCTCAGCAGCTCCACGCTCCAGACACACTGCGTCAGGCTTCCAGGATGTTGGCAGCTTACTTTGGATTTGTCCTCTCTCCCTTTTCTTGAAGAGTTTCAAGAACATCTTCTCCATTCAGGACCAACTGAACCTTCTTATTTTCATGATCAAAAGATACCAACATGTACTCCACCTATGGAAAACAGTACGGGAGAGAGGAATTAGCATTTTCCCAGACCCAAGCTCGCTGTGGCCTTCAGAAATCAAGTCCAAGAAATGCAGATGGTCACATCTGCTCACACTATAGCACAGAGCACAGCTAACACCCGCTTTCTGTTTTCCCTGAAGCTGCATGCTGCATTTAAATCATGGGAGTGGGAAGGTACGGAACTGGGTTATTCAGGCAAATACCTAAAAGTACCCTTTGCATAAGGCACAGTGACCGTGACTGTGACTGTAGAGAAGACATCCTGAAATCTCATTTGGCTTTACAGCACTTAGAAAAACAGAAGGAGGGCTGGGGATATAGCTCAGTGGAATAAGCGCCTGCCTAGCAAGCGCAGGGTCCTGAGTTCGATCCCCAGTACCGCCAAAAAAAAAAAGAAAAACAGAAGGAAAAGAAGAGAGGAGAGAAGAGAAGAGAAAAGAAAAGAGAAGAGAAGAAAAAAGGCAGGCAGTAGTATTTCTACTATTTTCCTGACAGTTCACTTGAAAATCCAGACTTGGTCTTACACCGTAATGAGAGCAATTGACCTGCAGGTAAGCATAATTACACAGAGGGTAAAAACTGTTGGTAACCACAGAAAACAGTGGCACAGATTTAAACAACAGCAAAAAGTAAGATTTGAAGTCACTTTTATGAATCGCCTTACTGATGAGGTTAGGTTCCCATCAGAGTTTTTAGTTGAGGAAATGGATAAGAACTGGGCAATGAGGTTTGTGTGCACTCTGCACCAGCCCCAGCCCCAGTGTCAGTTGGACACACAGGCTGCTGCGCGCCTGCCGAGCTGTACACTCAACCACAAAGCCTATGCAGAGAAGTGCTGTGCAGTCTTGGGACAGTGAAAGGAAAGATCTTTCACATGGGAATCGAGTCTGTCTACAAATGTGTGCAAATAGAAAAGTCGTGCCATTAGCTCTTTGTTTATGGGTCTTACCCTTTAATCCTATCACACAAAAGTAAGTTTCATCACCCATTTTACAGGTGTACCAAGAGACTAAATCAGTTACTGAAGGTCGCAAGTATCTGGCTGTCTGTCCCATCTTGCTGCTGCTAGGATGACAGAAGACGGCAATTCTGGCAAGGTGATGGGCTTTTTATGCAATTGTAAGCTCTAAGGCCATGAGAGGCTAACAATCTCTCAGCTGGATTATTGCTCTGTTAGGGAGGCCAGAAGCTGTAGCACAGCAGCTGAGCTCTAACCAAAGCGGCACTCACACAGGTCATATACCTCTTAGGGCCACTGGCTGGTGTCTGCGCGCTCCCTGCATGGCTTCTTAATTCTCTCAGTCCTTTAGCAGTCTGTCCCCTCACACCCCAGCTGCAACCCAGCTGCCTGGCATCTACCTTACAAGAGCTGTCTTCTTGCCCGGAAAACGTCTTCCCTAAGGAAATAAGGAGATACCTCCTAGCTCACTGGCTTTACACCACTGGTCTGCTTCCAACATAAGCAAGAGCTTTTGCAGCAGTCATACAGGCTAACTCGTGACGCATTTGTTGGTTTTCCAGAAGACTTGAGATCTTTAGTTTTCAAAATCCCTCTGTCCCCAAGAAAGCATGAGTAAGGCAAAAGGATGATGTTCAAACTGATCCCGAGGCCCACGGTCAGCCAAGAAAACAACACTGAAATGTTAACAAACCAGCCTCTCCTCAAATAAAAAAATTACTCCATTATCTAATCAAGCAAATGAAACAAACAGCTCAAAATATTTACCAAGTCAAAGGAGAAAATGGACCTATTTTTGACACGTCTAATTTCAAACTGGAAGCCTGAAGAACTGAACAATTCACACTCAAATTTATGGGCTTCTGCAGCGCTCACCCTCCACTGTCACCCCATACTTTCCATGTTAGTCCTTGAACGGTTTTCTAACCTCTGTTTCGATTACTCCACCCCACTCCAACACATTCATGTTTACTCCGGCAAGCGCTCTAACAGCTAACTGAGTCTTCACAGCGCTTACATGCGGTTTGGTTCAGGAACCCAGAAAATGCTAACCCAAAACAACACTTTCCCAGTACAAAAGCCCAAAGCCACAACGATCTCCTCATGTCTGGATTCATCCCTACCCCTCATAAACAACTTCTCTGTATCAGTGAAGACAGACACAATCAAGGGACAAAAATGATGAGGTTTCGGTGGCCTTTTGTACCAAAACACCCACTCCCAGGATAAACACAGCAGTTCCCTTTATCGGGGCTTTGCTTCCTATTGTTTCAGTTACATAGTCCAAACATATTAATGTTTGTCCTGACAGTTTTGCAAGAACAGCCACATAATTTTTACGTCGGTAACTCTATTACTTACTGTTCATCTCTTCCTGTGCCTAAGTTAAAAACTATGCCTTATTACCACAGATTCCCAGGTACAGGTTTCAGGCAGCTGCTAGGAGTTCCGAGGAGGAGGGTTACCGGATCAGGTTCCTAACTCTGAACAGACTGTAAACCCAGAATTCCAGCAACACCCCCTATGTACACTGCACATCTATGCAACTATAAAAGCACACACCCAAGAGCCCTGGAAACGTGCACCATGCAGATTGACTAATTCAATTTCATGTGATCAGCCACTACCCTAGAAGCAGCAAGCTGTGTTCTCTTCAGCACACTGGAGACCACTCCCTCCACTGGACTTGGGGCCCTGCTCCTCCCCAGCTACCCTTTGACATGGGACGAGGGCCCGATGAACACAATGGACCTCTGTGCAGGTCCCTGATATCCTAGATGTACTACTTTCTATGACAATTAAAACCCTTTATGTCCCTCCAGAAGGCTAACTTTTAGTAAGGCCAGAATGAAAGTCACTGACACCTCCTAGCTGTTGATATAAGGACAAAGACATAATAAAAACTAAAAAAAGAAAATAAAAGGTGTTGTAAAGGGTTTGAAGGACACGAGAAAAGACACACACAGACACTATTATACTATTATGCACTTCTCCCTGTATATTACGTCATGTTGCCAGGAACAGCCCGTACACAATAATCATCCAGTCATTTAATGCAGGTTTGAACAAGGGTAACAAGGTGCACAAGTTTAAATAAAGAATCTTAATAGAGGCTGATGTAAGTACTGTACTCAGTACAATACTGAATAAAGACTGAACATAGAGCAGAATTCTTATAATAGTAAGGTTTACAATAAGAGCTAGTACAAGTATTTCAGTTTTTAGGATTCATGTTAAGTCTTTAAATGGCATGTACCACTAGTGCAAACTTTAAAGGCTTCTGGAAGCTTAGAGTTTGAGGTACAGATAGGCATTTTATAAAACACTGCTTTCTTCTTTTCTGCTCCCTAGAGGTGGAACTTGCTTAATTAGGAAAGAATCTAGACTCAGGCCAGTTCCAGGCAGTTTCCCATGTAGAGACTCTCTACTTTGAGAAAGTTCTTTGTCAGTTTATATATGTTAGAACAAGAGCAAGGAGTTGCCCCACTCAAAACCATACAACCCCAGCCCCGGTGAGCAGAAGCCCACCACTGAGTCCGTGGCAGAGAATGCGGACCAGGCGGTGAGGGGAGCCCACAGCCCAGGCAAGGCTGGGGCCAGGGCCCAGACAGCGAGAGGCTCCTGAGGCTCAGGCTGCAGGGCCGGCTCCTCCCCTCCACCCCCACCCTCACTCACTCCCCTCCCGACGAACTACAAAGCAGTTTGAGTCACTTGCTCCCCTGAAGCCCACCCAGTTTTCTCCTTATACCAATTCTTAAACCAGTCCACAGCCATCGGGGGCCAAGGCTCCAGGGAGTGTTGATGTCTAACCGGTGCCCAGACACTGTGCTGTCCCTGCTGTCTCCTCGTCCTGCACAAGGCCCCACGCTGAGCACGCTGGGCACAGTAGGAAGCACCAGGCAGATGTGGCTCCTGCTCTCAAGACTGCTCAGCAGCTCAGACAGCTGAGCTACCTGCGTTGGTGCACACAGTGACCAACGAGTAGCAGCAAGGCCTGACCCATACAGGAAATCAGGCTTCCAAGGAAACACCACTTAGGCTCAAGCTCCTTCCTAGAATGTGGGGCCAGGCAAAGGCAAGGCACCCAAGCCTGGGAGCTGTAGCCTGCCCTCTCCAGAGCGTGCACTGTGTACCACCCAAGACCCTACTGGGGCTCGTCTTTGGTCCAGAACACCATTTCCTCACACGGCAGACTACTGCCGAGCACCCTCCCCCGGCAAGTGGTATGGCATCGTTTCTGTACATAGCATGCTACCCAAACTTGGGGCACCCACTAGCCACAGTGACGCTACTTGATTTTCAGGCCCCCAGAATTACACAGGGAAGACCTGAATGCTATGACCCAACAAGCAGCTGCATTTTAAACAGTGGAAAACTAAGAAACTATAATTCAAATGTAATAAAATTGGACAAGGTTCCAAATGTGGCTTGAGGGGGACTCAGGTTAGACATATCTGTTATGGTTTGTGTCTGGATGTCCCCCAAAGCCTCATGAAGTCATGGGGCAGCTTTTAGAGTGTATGGCTGATCCATGATCCAGTGCTGGGATCATGGGTGTGAATGCTACACTCGCCCTGAGGCGGAGAGTTTACAAATGTAAGGGAGAGAAAGAGGCTGCTTGCTGCCACTCCTCCCTTTTGCTCTTGGTTGCTTTCGCTGTTTTCTGCCGCCATGAACATTTGCCCTCTGCCATGTGCCACGCTGCTTTGGAGCCAGCCAAGTATGGACTGAAACCTCCCACAAACCGTACGCTAAATAAACCTGTCCTTCCTTAATATTGGGCGTCAGGTATTTTGTCTCAGCAACAAGAGAAAAGTAACGAAGATAGTATCTATCTAGTAATGACAAATATAAATACCAGAGAAACTGTTTGCATGGGCATTTTGTATGTGTGGGGGGTAAGTACAAAACAGGAACTGTAAAATGCTTTCCTGTATTTTATGTATATTGGTGAACTTTATGTACAAATTGGTGGTTGTTGAAGAACCACCAATGGTTCTTAAATTGCCCTATGTCCTAAAAAGAGAGTGTTTTAGTAAAGTCTCAAGTTATAGCAAACTCTTAAAACATTTCATGTATTTTCAGAGAACTGGTTTGCCCCCTACTTTAAAATATCAATTCACACCACAGAATCAAATACGATACACTCTAGGGCAGTGGTGAAGAACCTATGGCGTGAGTGTTTTTAAGACAAAAGATGTTAATGTATAAGTCGTTTTTCTAAACTAAAACCTCATTGTTCGGGTTTTGTTTTTTGTTTGTCTGTTCTCATAAAGGAAAACGACATCCTTTATTAAAAAAACAAAAAAAAAATCAAGCTGTCCACTATGGTAATGACTAGGCATGTGTGGTTATTTAGATTTTAAAATAATTAACCAAAACCCAATAGTTCAGTTGTTATCAATGTGACATTTGTTGGGGCCACCAAGACAGTAGAGGAACTTCAAATCTGAAACCTTAATGAAAACCTCAGTCACCCTCATAAAGGCTGCATGGGGCTCCCACTGAGGAACTCTACCTGGATACTGTAATGGATTCTGCCAACTGTTATGGCTTGTGTCTAGATGCCCTCCCAAGCCTCCTGAAGACAGCGGTGGCTGATGTCACTTGTGTGCGATGCTGGGACTGATTCACAGTGCAGCGCCAGGCTCGAGGGCACTTGGGTTAAGAGCAGGGGTGCTGCTCACTCTAAGCAGTCTGGGCAGGACGTGAGGGATGGAAAGAGCTGCGGCCATCCCTTGCTTGCTTTTGGTGTCCCCGCCTGCCACGACCTGTCTCTCCTCTGTGGTGCCCTCTGCCATGTGCCACTCTGCCGTGGAGACAGCCAACTATGGACTGAAACCTCCACAAACTGTGAGCTAAATAAATTTTTCCTCTTTTAACTTTAGGTGTCAAGTATTTTGTCTCAGCAATGAGAAAAGTTGCTCTGTTGATACCACCAGAGAAATTCTAACTTGCTTAAGACAGAATTTTGAAGATTTAGACATGTCAATTAAACTCATTCCCTGACATATTTGATGCCATCATGATGGAGGATGAAAATCTTAAACCTGTGGACTGGGAGCCCAGACTCTGGTCCCTACCTGCAGCCCTGGGAAGAGGGCAGCCCCAGCTACATAGCTAGCAGGGGAAGTCAGTCCAACAGTCTTGTAGAGGAATCATCCTGCATCTGCCATTGCACAGGCCTCACGCACCAGCAAAAGGTCAGCTGGTAGGGCTGCAGCCACGCTACTTAGCTAAGTTAGCACTTGTCCTGTGGACCGACAAGCTCACCAAGCATATTCAATAGTGCCAGTCTGAGCACACACTGGCATTTCATTCGGAATTACCAGCCAGCTGGTAATAAAAAATGCTGAAGTTTACATCTACGGTTCTAAGGCACACTCATTTTCATTAAAAAAAAAATTCACCCCCCACACTACCACAATCCCTGTACTACCAGCACTTCTTCCTCTCTTCTTTCCTTCCTTTCCGCCCTCTGGTTAGAGCCTATTAAAACCATCCCAGGTTGGGGATTTAGCTCAGTGGTGGATCTTCAGCACCAAAAACTCCCCACAAACAAACAACCACACAACAAATCAGAGTGTTCTGAGCTCCTTTCTTCCTGCCTGCATGGTGGCCTTTGTGCCCAAGCAGTAAGAGTGGAGGTAATCAGATCGAATCTTGGCTACTTCTCGGTGCTTCATGTTTTCTCTGGTAAAATAAGGCCAGAACCTACAGTCCTATGGAGCATTACATCAAATCATGCATGTAAAGAGCCTCACAGCAGAAACCACAGTGCCACACAAGGGTCAGTGGGTTTGTTTTAATTTACTTGCTCCAGGGCAGTGATACACTGAGGCAGAAAACCTTGAGTTTCAAAGGCTGGTTCCAACTTCAGCGGGCTGTGGTGAGCTGTGATCAATACTACAAAATACCAGAGTAAAATAACATTTTTAACAGAGTAGAATAAAATATCAGAATGTCTCTCATGAAGAGGAAAGTCTTATCTCACAGAAATACTGTTTGCCAGGCAACTGCTCTAAGTGCTCTGGTCTCGGGCGCAAAGGAAGTTACCAATGTGGAGACTGCCCACCTACCCAAAGGCCCCGGCTCCGCCCCGTGCCCTGGCGGGTCAGACTCCTCTCCTCTCTCCCGAGGCTGCGTCTTGGCTGCTGCCCTGCACCAGCCCACCTTCTCGGCCTCCTCGTCCACTGCCTCACTGCACTGCACTGCCCTGCCCTGCCCAGCCCTGCCCAGCCCAGCCCAGCCCAGCCCAGCCCTCCGGAGGGCCCCAGAGGCGCTCCTGACCCTCTGCCTGAAGGCTTTCCTCAGCCTTCGGACGGCATGGCTCGCTGCTCCCGTGCTACCTCTATAGAGAAACCTTCGCTGAGCACAAGGTGGTGCCCCTCCCTGCCCCCCCCAACCATCCACTTGGACCAGAGGTAACAGCTCTGGCCCTGCCTGCACTGCCAGGAAGGGGCTCGGGTGAGGCCTCGCTGGGAGATATCCTGTCTTAGACAGTTTTCACATAGATGTGAGTGGGAATTTTTCTAAAATTAACTACATCCTCTTTTGCTACTAATAAGATATTAATACTTTCAGTTTCTTTATTAGGGCCTTAAACTTCATTAGCACTTTCATTTTTTAACTAGAGATAGAGCAAAGCAAGACCCTTGCAGCACATGAGATGGCCACAACTACAGGGTGTTTTTTGCAGCTGCTCTTCCAGATTAGTCTCTTTCTTCCGCCTGATTTACTGAAGTTCATCCTGAGCTGACGGACTGGACAACACAGCTACAAGACCTGTGTATACAGCAGTGATCTGGGGCAGGGCCTGAGACTCCCTCCTAGGAGTACCCTGCACAAACTCTCTGCCTAGAGGATGTGTGTTTACTTCCTAGTTCTTGTGATATTTAAGTAGCAGAGTCAACACATCATAACTCCCACCTACCCCCTGCCCCAGGCCTAGTTCACACAGACAGGGCCCTAGAAAAATGTGCTCCATGATAACAAAGCTCACAAGCACCTGGCCTGCCGGATAGGTCACCATTTAGAGGGGAGCTGAGGAAGCAGACCCACAAACCCTCTCTGGATGTGTCCCAGGGTGGGTAGTTCTCAGAGCATATACTCCGAGAGTGTTCTTCTGCTATTGTTAGTGTTCTAGTGTTTTTAGCAGGTCACTGCTACGATGTAACTCTTTCAAGTGCTTCAGAGCAGTGCCAGCCAGCTTTTACAGGTACTGTGAGACCTTTCTCATCTTTCTGACACCCTGGAAACCCCAGCTCACGACTTCTTCTGTGGTTAACCCAAATGGGCGAATCATACCCCAGATTCTGAACAGCTCCCAAGAAAGGGGTTATGGAGTCTCCTGTTAGGGTTTTGTTTTCATTCTGTTAATTTAGCATTTAGTCCAAAAAGAAAAGGAGCTAACTGAAGCCAAAGAACCAAAGTAAAATAATCTAGCAGGAAGAGAACAAAGACAGCAATGGGTCTTCATGAACATTCATGTAATCAGGAACATCTGTTTTGGGGGTTCTTTTGTAATGTTATTGTGGAAATTAGTTCAACTACCAAATCCTGACCGTAACAAATACAAAAACCCAAGAATGCCAGAAGTCCTCTCGAGAGTACCCAACAGAGCAAAAGCACAGCCACAAGCGCTCTGAGGACAGACCAATCCCGATAAGCAAGTCTCCTGGCTACCTACAAAGATGTATCCAACATGGACCCTTCAGGCTGGGGGTATAGCTCAGCAGGGGAATGGTTGCCTAGCACATGCAAAGCCCTGTGTTCTATACCAAGCAATGTAAACAATAGCAAGAAAAACAAACAAAAAATAAAACTTGGCAGAGTTGAGGCTTATTACATGCTTCCTATCTTTTTACATAATGTCTGAGAAACAGGTGTAAGTGGAGATTCAGGGCCCTCATTCTAACATACTCAATGCACTACATTCAGTTTCATATACAACAGTACTCGTGGGCACAGGAACACTACCCAAATGACCATAAAGTATATGCGTTCCTAGTCCAAGCCTATTTCTAAAAATTATAATCAGGATTTCAAGGACCATCTGAGCCATAAAAACATATGTAAGTTCATACAAAGATCTGTAGACTAATGTTCAAGGAAATTTTATTTGTAATGGAAAAAACACAAATGAGCACAACACAAATGGTGAATAAACAAACTGTGGTATCTACAGAATGGAGTATTTCTCGGCAATTAAAAGTAAACTGTTAATACACACACACATGGGTAAATCTCCAAGACTTATGCCAAGTTAAAAAAAGGCAGGCTAAATTGGATGTGGTGGTGGACACCTGTAGTCCCAGCTACTTGGGAGACTGAGGCAGGAGAATCACTTGAACCCCAAGAGTTTGAGGTCAGCCTGGGCAACAGAATGAAATTTTGTTTCTTTAAAAAAAAAAAAAAACAAACCAAAAACTATATCCTGCAAGATTTCTTAGATATAAAATCTATGAAATAGAAATTAAGCTGTGATGACAGAAAAAAAACAGTGGTTGCCGGGGGCAGGGAAAGGGAGGAACTATAAGGGGGCAAAGAATATTTCTGGAGCTAACAGATACAGTCACTAGCTTCACTGTGTTGATGGCTTTGCAGGTGTACACCTACATCCACATTTATCAGAGGCTGCAGATGGAGCGTGTGGCTCAGTAGCACTAAGCATGAGGCCCTGGGCTTAATCTCCAGTACCAAAAAATGAAACAGAACAAAAATGTTACCAAATTGAACACTTAAATAAAGGTTGTTTATTATCTGTCCATTATATTCCAATAAAGCTGTTAAAATGTTAGACAAAAACTACACTTGGTTTATATTAACATATAGCAGAACACTCATTAGCAAGGTCACTATGGCACGGCTCCTCCAACAACATCAGAGATATCAGCAATGCCTCACAGTTTCCTAACCTAAGCAATATATTCAGATGCCCCTGTGTGGTCAAAAACAAGCCTTATGTTAGAGGCTCAACTCGTACCATGTCTACTCTCAGGGTAGGCGGTCTCACCTAGGTTTATAAAGTGGAGCTATGGGGCCCCAGTAATGAATGTATTGCTAATACTCCTCTCTCTCCCTTTCTTCTTCTTTTTCCTCGTGGCGCTACACACTGGAGCCAAGGTCTCTTGCATGGCAGGCAGGCAGGCGCTCTACCCCCAACCTACAACGCAGCCTGGCTGGCAGCTCTTGTAGAAAGCAAGGCACTCACATGGCAAGACTCAGGAAGGTTTTTCTCGAGGGGCCAACTATATGGTAGTAATAAACCATACTTTTCTAACACTATCACCCTCACTCACACTTTTAAACAGTTAAATCTCTGCTTATCCAGAATTATATAAAGACTTCTACAAACTGACCATTTAGACCACCAAAATGCATGTACACCCGCACACGTTTGCCACCGGATTCCTCATCTTTCTTCCTTTGTTACATGCTTCTGCCTGGAATGCCTTTGCGTTTAATCACTTAATAATTTCTTTCCTCCCTCCCTTCTTTTTTTTTCCACCACACTGAGTACTGAACCCAGGGCCTTCCCCCCAAGTTACATCCCCTGCCCTTTTAAAATTTGGGACAGGTTCTCACTAAGCTGCCTATGCTGGGATTGAATTTTTGATCTTCCTGTCTCAGCCTCCTAGACTGCTGGGGCTCCTAGGGTGTGTGACCTCACATCCTCTAAGACAGTTTCCCAAAAGATGACATCTAAAGAACCTGAAATGTTCCTGTTATCCCACATATATAGCTGCCAAAAGACCCGAGGAACTTGGGAGTGTGATGCAAATGCTCTATGAATGTTCCGCATTATATACACGGAACACTGAAGTCACTGGACTGCACATTTTAAAGAGATGTATACTCAATTTTATATTATAACATATTACTATTATATGTAAGTTATAGTTCAATGAAACTGGTTTACAAAAAATCCACACAAAACTATTTAACACAAAAAGAACAGAAGAAAACAAAACACACATACAAAGACACAAAAATGAGATGAATACCAGAAGCAGGAGTCTATCAAGGCAAGCTTAAAATCGAAGCATCAATTCTTACTAGATACATAGCTGGTGATCTGGTTTTTTAACTTTCAAAGGCGGAATCTTTTAGCTAAGAAGAAACTTTGGGGAAAAAAAAAATCACCAGAAAGCTCTAACTACATCCAATTCCTTTTACTCTTGATTTCGGCCCTGTGTGAATTCGGGTCAATAATCCAGAGTGAAGTAAAGTGGGCTCACACGCTCAAACATCACACGGCCTCTCTGGGGTGAGGGGCAGGAGTGTACATAAAGACCAAAGTGTGGGAGAGATATTGTGAAATAGGAAAAAAGTGTTCATATGGGAAGGGGAACTAGAGAGAAGGGAGAGGAAAAGGAAGGGCAGGGAAAAGAAAAAGAAGAACAGAAAGAAAAAATGGAAACAAAGGGTTCGCAAATAAGGGGGAGAAGAGAGGCTGGGGGGCAGGGAAAAGAAGACGGGAGGAGACACATCACGTGCAGCTACAAACTCCCCACGAACGTGATCGTTACGTGCACCTCAAATGTACCAATACAACTACTTAAAAAATTCAAGTCAACACATGCTGCTGAATCAATGTCTAGTGACAGCAAAAAGAGAAAAATGCAATAATTTTGCTTTTTGTCCCCAAAGAGCACACAAACACACACCAACCTACCCAAGAAATCTGAGTCTTTATGGTGGCTGTTAAGAATTAATCTGTGGTCAGTATCTTATTCTAAGAAACCAAATAATGCCTTTTAATACAATTTAGATTTTGAAATGTAATTTAAAATTCCACTTAAAGTTACTAAACTAATGGAATACAATACATGATTTGTTAATTGTGAAAAAATGCTACATATATTCAATGCCTCATTCTCCAGTGACTAGGGCTATTAAATGTGATGTACTGGGTATGTTTAAATTTCCAAATAAACAGTTAAGCTATTGTTTATCAGTCTTAATAGCACTCATAAGCCATGTCACTAAAATTATCTAATTTAATCTCAATATAATACCATAAGGAAAGTACAATTGTCCCCATTTTACGGCTGACAAAACCAAGGTTAAGAGAGAACAAGCAGTTTGTCCAGAGCTACTCAGAACTTTCAAGTAGACCAAACTGATTGTGTTTTCTGTTTATTCTAGATTTACAACTCAGGGCTGTACAATGAGAATGATGAGAGTATTTACTAGTAAGTTATACATTTTCTAAACAGTCAGTTGTCTTCTAGACACAGCAAATCTGAAGTCCAGACTCAACTGACAAACCAGGCCCTGAAAAATCCAATTTCAGCTTTGTTTTATCCATGATAACACACTCACAAATATTAAGATAATGCATTTCCTCTCAAAGTTCACGTGGACTTTTCTGCTAACTAGGGGACAATTTATCTTCTTTCTTGCCTTTGAGAAACACTGCACTAGGTTAAAAACCTAGAAAAGTGTTTGCTTTTAAGTGCTATTTTCTTACACCTCCACAACCTGTAGTTTGAACCCTCAAAAGAGATTTGATGAAACGTTAGAGGCATTACAAGTAATTCGAAACCTGTACAACATAGTTAACAAATGCAGCTGGAGTCACAGATTTCAATTCTGGTGACATCTCTGCCACAAAGTACCTGCGAAAAGCTTGGAAACATTGACTGACACTCATCACCATGTCTGCATCAGGGGTTTCTCTCCTGGATTAGCCTCTCAATGTCCAAATGCATTAGAAACCAAACGTGCTTCTGCAGACCAGGGGTGGGGGGTGGGGGTTGCGAGGACAGTGCCAGGTTTGCTTCTCTGCACTCCCAGCAGGCAGCAGAATGCCTGGGAATAACATCCCCCACCTTCACATCCCCTGTACTGAGACAAAACAAGGGATTTCTGGTACCTGGGAGTCACAACTTTTATTTCTCATACAAACACCACAGTAAGTGGTACCTAGGGCTGGACCTGTTACATTAAAGGCGAGGCAGACATCTGCAGGGTGACCTGGGAATCTACCTGCTTAATGTAAAGTTCTCACGGCAAGTTATTTTTCCATTCCCCTGAAGCTAGGATACATAGGCCTTTCCCACACAACCCATGTTACCACCAGGATTGACATCTCTGGGTCAATTTTGGAGTTAACATATTCTGGTTTGACTCAATTGAAATATGCATGCTATTCAAACATTATTCAAACTGTAGACATTGGGATAAGACAAAGTCCAACCCTCTCACTTTCAAACCAAGAGACTGTGTGGCTCATGATCACACAGGTAGTTTGGCAGACCTTGGACTGGAACACGAACTGAACCCTAAATCCAAGGTTTTTTCTGGTGCACTGGTACATTGTCCCCCAGTTTATAAGGCTGAGCGTTTCTAAAGTGCAGGCTCTCTTCCAACATACCTACAACCTTACAGTTTTAAAGTTTTGTTGTCTAAACCAAGTCCATGGCCTTATAGGCACAACATCATACCCTGAAAATATTACTCGTTATCAACCCCTTACAGTCCAACGCATCATGCCCAACCCACTCCTCTATCCTAGAACAGGTGTCCTTCAGCAATCTCTAGGGCCACCCACTCACCACACCCTTCTCACTTATATCTGCTCCACCTGCTGCTCGGTTACTTTCCAAGCTTGTGCACTCAGACAAGCTTCCTTGCTGCCACACTGGCTAGGATGGTACTCAGTACATGCAACTGTGAGTTCCTACTTTGTGCAGCTACTCATGCCAACCTCTGGCTCCTGTCCATGAGGGTCACTTCAAGGAAGCCCTCCATAGCACATTGGAGACTCTGGCTTTCAAGCTTTTCTGTGAACCTAAGAAATAGTTTACCTTCAACACACCCTCTTCAACTATACTCTCAAATAACTCACACGTTTAACCAATAAGTCTTACTATGTAACTGACATTCTTCATTCAATTCCATTTCATTTTCAAAAAGCCCTGGTTGACCAAGAGAGATTAGCACTCCAATGTCAAGTGCCAAGCCATGGAACAATGTACATGTTCATCCATGGAAGAATGGCTCAAGATTGTGGTATATACAATCAGTGGAATATTACTTGGCCTTAAAAGAAATCCTGTAATGTATGACTTGGATGAATTTTACCCTAAACAAAATAATCTGTGACAGAAGGACAATACTGTATTCTTTCCTCTCACTTACAGGAAGTATCTAAAATACGTAAACTCCTAGAACCGGAGTATAAGACAGTGGTGGCCGGGGGTAGGGGGTAGGGGGAATGAAGAGCTGCTAGTCACTGAGTATGAAGTCTTAATTATGCAACATGAACGAATCCATGGACATGCGCAACACTGTTTCTGTAGCTAAGGGCGTACTGCACACTTCCAAATGCAGATCTCACAGTTAAGTATTCCTACCCACAAAAAAAGGCCCTGTTGGAATCTTCTACATTTCTCAACCTGCTAACGGATCATGAATTGCAGTTTAAAAAGTTATCTTCTACCTAACATGCCTGGAATGAGGCTGGAGTGGCCAGAGGTGGCATCAAGAGCATGAAGGTCACAGCAGGGGATGGCTTCACCTCACCCAAGTGCATTCAGGAGCAAGGAGCCGGACAGCATCTCTAACACCAAGATGGCCACTGGCCACCCTAACCTCTTCCCTCCAGTCAGGAGGCCCATTTCCAACGGTCAGCATTTGACGGCAGGAACGGTATTCCTGAAAAATCTCACCTTCTGTCCACAGCCATAACTGTAGCAGAATTTAATGCACTAAATGAATAGATTTTCTTCATCTAAGGTAACTTTTTACCTTCAACTTTCTGTGAACAGTGAACTCTGCATTCTGAAGGATGCTGATTTAATAGGTGGTGGGGGACTGAGAGGTGTGAAAAAGAAAAGAATCTACGGGGGATGGAGAAGACAGATCAGGAAATAATAAAGTGGTGGTAAAAGAAGCATCTCAAGTTTTAAAAATCTCTTATTTATAGCTCTGTATTTCATTTATGATACAATATTTGTAACATGAAGTTTAAAGGCGCAGTCTCAAAAACACTAGTGAAAGTTTTCACAGGAGGGCTGCGACCTGTTCTTGTGTACGAACAGTGTGACCTGCTCTGAGTTCCAACTCTCAACAGATCTGCCAAGTATCATCCTTTCAGGAAGCACTGGCAAGCCTAAGGTCACGAGTTCGATTCCTGGTACCAAAAAAAAAAAAAAGAAAAAGGAAGCACTGTTACCTGGTTGAAGGGCTGGGCCCAACTTTTCCCCTTATGAAAGCAAAACACGGTAACTATCACTCCTATTTCTCGTTCTCTTTCGGGGAGGGAGGCAAACCTGTGACTCTCCATGAAAGCCCGAGCAACTGGAGACACAGCATTTCACTTCAAGGCTGCCTCTCTGTTCCGTCACTGTGTTCATCCCGCAGCTGCAGGTCAGTTTAAACAGGTAGCTCTAGCTGTGTACGGTGATCATGCCTGTAACCCAGCACCCTGGGGGGTTAGGGCAGGCAGGGAAGCCCAGCCCGGGGAACTCCATGAGACCCTGCAGCCCAGGTAACTCCATGAGACTCTGCCGCAATTAAAAAAAAAAAAAAAAACTTTTAAAAAAAGGCTTGGAGATGCAGCTCAGTGCAAAAGGGCCTGGGTTTATTTCCAGGTAAGGGGTGGGTGGATTAGTTCTAAATGCTCTTCCTGCCAACAAGAGAAACACTTCAAAAGAGGAAGGGAGGGCCCTGCATGAACGCGCATCTGCAGGGATGATGGTCTCTGGAGAGGTCTCTGCACCACTGTACAGGGGTCTCCGCTGATGCAATTCTACCAGGGACAGCGACTGTTTCTTGTTTTGTTTGCTAGTCCTAATTAAGTGTCCAAAGAGTTAAGTAAAAACTTTTAATTACTCAGGAATGACCAGCTATCACACCACGGAGTTTTAAATGATGCCACACGTACCTAATGCCAACTGTACCAGGCACAAGGCCCCAGGGGAAACAGGTGAACAAAAAGCATAGTGTTCCTACTCACTTCGGGGTGCTGCTTTCCTGCGGCTGACATACCGCACACAAATGCCTAGGTACTGTCCGGTACGGCCGGGAAGCGCACTGCAGATTAAAGCTGACGAACAGTCACCAAGCTCACTATGCGTCTCTTTTCCGTTCAATGGGCTGTCTGGTAGAAATGTCAATTCCCGGCCATGATACTTATTTAAACACAATTCCCTCAGCCCCTCAAGACGAACCGTCCACCTACCTTCGCAACAGAAACTTTTCGTAAGGGGTACTCTGCACCGGCAGAGCGAGCTCGCCAGGCGCGCTCTCGACACTTACCATAGCCTACTCACCGTGGGCCTGGCGAGCCCCCTAAGGCTGCAAAATCACGAACACCAGAGGCTTCTCAAGAAGTTATTCAGTTATACGGATGGCACACTGGTGTGTTTCCTAACAGCACGACGGGAGGGCACAGAAAACTGTGGCCGATCAGACTACACCTACGCCAGGCTTCACCTCCGGCTTCCGCAGTCACCGGGACGAGCGGCTCGCGCGGGCCCGGGGCTCGAGTCGGCGGCGGAACTCGCCGCTTTCTCCCAGCGCCAGAAGCCCTGTCG
Source organism: Dinomys branickii (assembly GCA_004027595.1). NCBI lineage: Eukaryota > Metazoa > Chordata > Mammalia > Rodentia > Dinomyidae > Dinomys > Dinomys branickii. Next base: position 125,999 of record PVLD010000789.1, read on the forward strand.
TCATCCCCTCGTTCCAGCCAAGAGTTCAAGGGTGGGCACGCGGGAAGAAGCCAGAGAAGTCCGAGAACGGACAGGTGGCCCGGGTAGCAGCCGCCGCCCCACCAGCCGACCCCGCCCCGCCGAGGCTCCCCGCCCGCCGCCTGGCCCACCTCGTCGCCCCACTTGAGAACGTCCTTCTGCCGGTCCTTGACGGCGTGGTAGATGTGCAGGAACTGCAGGATGCCGTGCCGCCGCACGTGGTCGGCGTGGCGCCGCGTCTCCTCCCAGTTCAGCGGCGAGCCCTGGGACAGCAGCCCCATGGCCCCTCCGGCCGTGCGAGCCCCGCTCGGTCGCTCGGGAGCGGGCGCCCCGCCTCAGGGAACGGGCCGGGCCGGGCCGGCGCCGCGGGCGGGACGGAGCAGAGGCGGGGGCCTGGAGGCTCCCGGCCCGGCAGCCGCACCCTGCCCGCTGCTCCCGCGCCCAGGCGGCCGCGGACCCCAAGCGCGGCGAGGCGGCAGCCCCACTGCCCGCCGGTGTCGCGTACTGGTTTCCCCTACTTGCGCCGAGAGCCTGCGCCGCCGATACCGAGCATGCCCAGTCCCAAGTCCGCCGCTCCGCGCGGTCCGCTGCTCCGCACCTTATAGGCCGCGGGCGGGGGCGAGGGCAGAGGCGGGGCGGAACTGGGGGCGTGGCCGACACTCCGCGGCGCTGAGGGGCTGCTGGCAGGCTTCGGGGGCGTGGCCAGGGTGGGCGTGGCCTGCCCGTTAAGCAAATGTGCTAGGACGAATAGGTTTTTCAAAACAAAGAGATAATCCCAGTTGGGGAAGAAACGTGTTACTTGAACTAATTTAGAACGCACTAGATTACTCTTCAGGCATAAAGGACACTGTTGTAAAGGCAGGGTGAGAGCAGCACAAAATGAAATGTACACTCTAGAGTTGAGTGTTGACTGCGAGACCCTTTACCTATATGAAAATAGATCAGTCCACCTTCCGTAACCCTTTACCTATATGAAAATAGATCAGTCCACCTTCCGTGGGTGTTGTAAGGATTATACAGTGTAGCTGTGAGAGTAACGGCCAATAAATTAACCTGGTTATTAAGAAGAGTTGATTTGTCTACAGGGTTTTGGACAAAAGCATGATATCTGTATAGATGGTGCGGATGCATTCACAGCAACAGAAGTGGCTTCGTGACCATCTCCAGGTGGACCACAGAGGAGCCATCGCCAAAGGTTTGCCTGCCATTCAAACTTAAGATTCAAGATCACGATGATGTTCAGCTCAGTGTTGAAGGTACTAGGAAGAACCAGAGGGGCCCTATGTCCCTAGGAAAGTTAAGGAAGGAGAACTTGCCCAAAGAATAATGACAGGCCGGGGGGAGATAACTATGTCACACAGGGACTATGGCCAGGGATTGTGTATTTATTAGGCCCTGTTCCCTCAAACTGGAGTTAACATTTGATAAACTCTTGATTGCTGAATCAGTTTGTGATAGTAATCCTCACCCACGGTCTTCCTGCTGCAGGTGCCTGTCATGGAGCGTAGGGACATGGATACTGAAGGTGTGGATGTGGTTCCCCAATGGCACTGGTGCTTGTGTGTGGGCGAGCCCTTGTGTATGTCAGGAGACCTGTGGAGCTCAAAAGGTGATGTTTCAATCCCTAGCACACAGCTGGGTGTAGAACCGAGCCTCACCATGTCAAGTGGTTCACATGTACAATCCCAGCTACCCCAGAGGTTAAACCCAAAGGGTCACAAATTTGATAGCAGCCTGCCCAGTTTGGCTATATTCTGTCAAGATTCAGAAAACAAAGGTGGGGCTAGGTATGTGGCCCAGCCACCCTGTCCTCCCTACCAATCTGGCAGGACACATATATGGCCCCAAATCTCTGCTTTTTTCTGCTTGGAATTCCCACTTGACACGTTCCTGCTTACTCCAGTGACTTCCTTAGGAATAGATCTATGCTGTTTTTGTACGCTTATTTCAGGAAAAGTGTTTGGTGTAGAGCAAGCGCTTAAGAAATGATGGCTTCCCTGTGGTAAGCAGGTAGTGGGGAAAGGAGAGAAAGTACTTCCCTTGCAGATGAGCCATCCAAAAGCCTGTTTGGTTAACTGCATAATCTCACATTTTCATATATGTGCATTGTCCAACACAATAACCATCAACCATGATTAATGTGAATAACATGATTAAATATCTGATTATTTAGCTCTACTGAAATGACCTGAACATAAATTTGAAAAGTGTTATTCCATTCGGTAAGTAGAAAACTTTTAAGTGAACTTGAAACAAAGTTGGGAATATAAATCCACAGAATCTTCAACTGTCGACCTTATGAAATCCAAATGCAAATGAAGTTATTTCCAATGCAAATTTAGTAATACAGATGTACAGTGTAAATACTTGGGATTCAAAATAGTACAAAAAACGAATGTAAATATCTCAATAGAAATGTATTTCAGTCGTATTGAGTTAAATAAGGTGTAATTTCCCTGCTTCTTTTTGGTTCTTTAGCGTGGCTACAGAAAACTTTAAGGTTATACATGTGGCTCACATAGCACTTGTGCACACAGCCACTTTATTTACACTTTATTTGTGCTCTGTGAAACAGACCCTCCCACACTTCGGCGTTGTCCGCACAGCGAAGCCAAGGTCTTGGCTCCGTCCGTTCCGGCCCCGGGCGTCCAGAGGGTCCACACCGCCGCCCGCGTCGCTGTTCCCAGGTTCCGGCTCCCCACCGAATCTGGGGGTCTCGGAGCTTGGGACCACCCCGATCTCGCGGGGCGCATGGTCAGAACCGATCCCACGCTGCGGCTCGCACCCAGGCCGAGCTCCAGCCGACAACACCCCCGCGGGTCCCAGTCCAGGCGGTGACTCCAGGTGCAGCACGCTCCCAGTGGGTACCACAGTGCTCCGCGTCTGCGCGCACTCAGCCCTACCCGGCTCTGCGCAAGCTCACGGCCACGCACGCCCCCTCCGGCCGCCGGGAAAACCCGGATCGCGGAGGGCACGCCGGGCCGCGCGGCCGCAGTGCGCATGCGCGGCAGGCGGAGGCGCGCGCCTCACTGTTGTTGTGGTCCGGCCCCTGCCACGTGACGCCGTGTGGTGCCGCCTCACCGTGACTCAGCACTCTGCGGCGTCGCGGTCCTAGCGGCCTGGTGCGGGGCGCGGGCCTCGGGTCCTAGCGGACCCCGAGCTGGAGTCACGCCCCTGGATTCAGGCCCTTGGCGGCCCGAGCGTGCGGTGTCATGAGCTTCATCCCCCGCCCCCCCCAGGGGCGCTGCGGGCGGCGCCCGCGCTTTGTCTGTGCTCGCTGTCGCCCAGCGCCACAGGCCGGGCCCCTCCCGCGTCGCGCGAGGCGAAAGTGTGCGTGCGTCTATGTGCTGGGCACTAAGGACACAGAGGGGCTTTCTCCCCACGCGCGTGCTACACTTGGGCTCTGATCACACCCAAGACGGTCGCAGTGTGAGGAAAGGAGGGCGAAGGACAAGGTTTCGGTCCAGGGTAGAGAAGAACTTGCAGCATCAGTGCGAGCCAGGTTGTGTTTACCGTCAGCGACTCCGCCCTCCGCACCTATGCGGATGGCGCCGGCCCAGGCCCTGCCTTTGTGGCCTGCGTGTTAGTGCTGTGCGCTGAGCTGAAAGCGTGCTCATCTTCAGTATTGTGTACTATGTCCAATGCATGTGTCGAGATGTGCCGTTGTCCTTTTAAATTTCAAAAAAATGCAGAGGCTCTTTTGTCTTCTAAACCGATTTTTAGCTGGTGGCGTTATGGCAAACAAACTTTACGTGTGTATTATGTATGTATGTATTGACTTTTTGAGACAGGCTGACCTTGAACTGGGTAGCTCAGCCTGACCTCTTAATTCGCAGACACTGCCTCAGCTGGCATTATAGGCATGCACCACCACGCCCAGCTCTAAACTTGCTCATTTTCACGTAGTTACAAAAGGTCTGTGTTGTCAAGTGACTCCCTTTTGAAAGGTGGACACTCGAGTGTGTTAAAGAGGATAAGTAAGGCTCAACAGAGCGCAAGACCAAGGGTACAGGAACAAAAAAAAAGTGCTTTGAGAAGCAAGAACTTCCCTTGAGCACGATTTGATAGGATCCAGAACTCCTGAGTATTGGAGACTTTCAGAATGGGGGGGGTTGTTAAGAGATGTTAAGAAGATGGTAGGATTACAAAATACAGTGGATACGTAAATTTTGCAAAGTGAATTACAGCAGCAAACGTTGCCATTAATCCCCTCAGAATGTTCCCCATCACTTCCAATGCACTTACCCCATCTTGAAGCAGTTTCTCCATGTCTTTAGTTACACTCACCTGGCTATCTTGATGTGCCGAATCACTCAAAACCATTGTCTTTCCTGATCATTTTGATTTCGGAGGAGACCCAGAAGGCGCAGGGTGCCAGGTCTGGCGGCTGTGGATGTGCCTTAGTGTTGTTACAGGCTTCTTTGGATGGTCCTCAGCAGCAGCAGTCAGCACGTGGATTTTCTATCACATCTCATAAAGACACAGAGCACAGCTTCCACAACAACTTCACACAAAGTGGCAAGACCGATAGGATAGGTGTGTTTGAAGCAAGGGGAAGTGTTTGGAGGGCAGACTGTGGCTCTCTTTTACCATAACACGTTTTAATGTAGACGTTTATGGTATGTGTCAATCACACCTCCCCTGTGTGCCAGGACAGTCTGATGGGACAGGAAGGGCAAGAACCCAATGCAGTAAACTTAAGAAAACAACTGTACTATGGACATTTACAACAGTATCGGAAGTGAAGCCCAGTGGAGTAATTCGCGTACCCTGCCTTTGGTGTCACAACACTGCCAATCTTGTTGCAGTCACCTCCTCCAGTCATTAAACCAAATCTTACTGGAGTAGGGGCTCATCTCTGAGAGTTAAAATAAAAAAGACTGTAAAACATGCTTTCAACAAAATATGTGGACAGGAAGATGGGAAGGAATGAGCGTTAGATCTGCTAGCAAATTTCTTTCATCTTGAAAATGGGAAAACACAAATGCTCTTATTGGGTTGTTTTCATTCCAAATTATTACAGGACTTTGTATTTGAAAATAAAACTTAAAAGCCATGCCTGTCACATGTAGCATAAAGTGTTTCATGATGACTGACATGGGCAGGTATTATTGAAGGAAGTTCAGAGGTAAAAGGTGAATAAAGTGTTACAAGGCATGTTTTTGCCCTTTAAAAGATTCCTAATCTTTGTGTCCACCCATTTCCTCCCACTTCACTCATCTGGATGAATGTAAATTTCACTCCAGATAAGATAAGCACAGCTGAACTTTGGCACACAGCAGCCTGCAGCACAGGGATGATGAGATGCACAACAGTGCTAATCATGATCGCATCACTGTAGAAAGGCAGCTGATTGTGTATTGATACATTTTGTTTTGGTAAGACCAGTTTTAAAGGCAGCAGCGTCACTGTTCTTGTTATTTTTCCACACATTATCCTCTGTCACCTACTTCAGCACTTAGGTTTAAATGTATTTTTTTCTCCTTAAGATACCTACTACAAGTCACCTAAAACCAGATAATCCTAGAATACTGTCTTAGTTACTTTTTCTCATTGCTGAGACAAAATACCCAACACCCAAAGTGAAGGAAGGAAAGGTTTATTTAGCTTACAGTTTGTGGAGGTTTCAGTCCATACTTGGCTGGTTCTGAGGCAGAGTGGCACATGGCAGAGGGCAACAGTTCATGGCAGCAGAGCACAGCAAAAGCAACAAAAGCAAAAAGGAGGAATGACCAGGAAGCAGCTCTTTTCTTCCCCTACATTGTTAACAGCCTACCCCCACCCAGGGGGCGTGTACCTCTCACACAGTCTCCATGCCCTCCTCTTCCACAGGCTCAGGATATACACAAGGTAAGCACCCTAGCTTCCTGCTGTGTCACTCAGCCAAATCTCTAGACTCCCCAAGTTGACACAACGTATAAACCATAACATTCCACCGCTTGTCAACTTGGCAACCAGACATATTTCTTTAAACCAGTTTCCAGATACAAAGACATGCTTATATTAGAACCATAACATTTTGCCCCCCTACTTCCCATACAAATGAAAATTAAACACTTCTAACTGTTAAAGACACAAAAATGAACATTACCATTCCAAAAGGCATCAACAGAATATAGAGCATTGGGACCAAAGCAAGTCCAAAATCCAGCAGGGTTAACATTGTGTCCTGTAATTCCACATCCAGCATCTGAAGCAACATGTTGTACATTGTGAGCTCCAAAGAGCTTGCATGAGTCCACCCCTATGACACTTCTGGTGGTTACAGCTCTCATGGCTTCTCTCTTAGGCCAGCTTTGCTCCCTCCTTGCAGCTTTCCTCAGATGATCCATGGTCCTGTCTTTTTTAAACTTCTGAGGCACCTTTTGCTTCACACTCACAGCTTCACACACTGCCCTCTCAGGGGCACACTGCCTGGCCTCCCAGGCCTTCTGAAATCTGGGTGGAAGCCTCTTTAACCTCAAAACTCTCGCATTTTCCATGCACCTAAAGCCAGGGCCACGTGGATGATGCCAAGGTCTGCTGCCACCTGGAGCAGTAGCCAAACTTTTCTCTCTCTTGGCCATAGGGGTCAAGTGCCTGGATCGCTGGGCACATTGAATCCAATGCTGAGGAACAAATTCTCCATGCCGCCTCCATTCTGGAACCTGGTGTGGCCGCTGCTGTCATTCTGGAACATGGCGCTCTTTGGCTTCCTTCTCAAGGCAAGGTCTTTCACATTTGCAGTTTTGAGATGGCAAAGGTTGGAGACTTGCTTCTTGTGATGCCCTCAGGCCATCTTTTCCATTCTCTTATTCCTTCTCAGCAATAGAGATTTCCTCAGTCTTATCTTTGCAATCCACAGCTTTACTGGAGCTTCCTTTCTGGCCAAACTCACAACATTTTAAATCATCCTGCTGGGCTATTTGCTCTTGATTCTCAATATAAATCTGGCTAAAAGCCCCCAACAATAGCCATGCCACTGCCCCAATATTTGACTGTCTTGAAATTTCTTTTGCCAGATTAATCAGTTTGCTGCCGCCCTTAATCTCAGTCTCAGGCAAAGTCACTGGACATGATCAAAATGCAGACAAACTTTCTGCCAAGCCATAACATACATCGTCTGGAGTCCAACAACCAATGATGTCCTTCTTCCCAAGGGAAACATTCTGAATCTGGTCTTTACCGGCAGGATTTCCATCAGCCTTCTGGTCTTCCAAGCTCTGACCAGGCATCTCCAAATCTTTCCAAATTCTTCCCACAAGCAATTTCCAAAGGCTCCTGAACCACATGGTCAGGTATAGTCACAGCAACGACCCCGCTCCACTGGTACCAAATTCTGTCTTGGTTACTTTTTTCTCATTGCTGAGACAAAATGCCCAACGCCCAAAATGAAAGAAGGAAAGGTTTATTTAGCTTACAGTTTGTGGAGGTTTCAGTCCATACTTGGCTGGTCAGAGGCAGAGTGGCACATGGCAGAGGGTAACAGTTCATGACAGCAGAGCACAGCAAAAACCACAAGAGCAAAAAGGAGGAATGGCCAGGAAGCAGCTCTTTTCTTTCCCTACATTGTTAACAGCCTACCCCCACCCAGGGGGCGTGTACCTCTCACACACTCTCCATGCCGTCCTCTTCCACAGGCTCAGGATGTACACAAGGTAAGCACCCTAGCTTCCTGCTGAATCACTCAGCCAAACCTCTAGACTCCCCAAGTTGACACAATGTCTCAACCATAACACAGCAGCCCCAGGAATATCAACACCTCCAACAGTTTCTAACAGCTTCATAAACTTCTTCCTCTCCTGTTCTGCCTCTTAATGCTGCCAGCAACAATCTTCAGGTGGGCCTCCCACACCGAGCACCATGATGATTCAGTTCAGCTGGGTGTTACAAGTTGATCACCAGTTGTCAACATACCACAGAATTCTACATAGAAGACCCCAAAAACTCCACCAAAAGACTTCTAGATTTAATAACCAAATTCAGTAGCATAGCTAGATACAAAGTGGACACTCAAAGATCAATAGCCTTCCTGTACACAAACAACAAACTCACTGAGAGAGAAATTAAGGAGATCACACCCTTCACAATAGCATCTAAAAAATGAAGTACTTAGGAATCAATCTAACAAAGGAAGTAAAAAATTATATACATTGAAAATTACAGTACTCTGAAAAAAATCGAAGATTTTAGAAAATGTAAAGGTATTTCTTGCTCATCGATTGAAAGAAGCAACACTGGGAAAATGGCCACACTCCCAAAACTGTTATACATAGTTAATGCAATCTGGATCAAAATACCATTAGCATACCTCACAGATCTAAAGAAAACATTCATAAAATTCATCTGGAACCAGAAGAGACCTAGAATAGCAAAGGCAATCCTGGGCAACAAAGGTAAGTGTAATGGTTTGGGGGATTTTTTGCAAGGGGACACAATATATAACACAGGACAAATATTTTATAAAGTTATTTTTCATAGTCACCCAAAGAATGATACACAGGAAATCTGTCCACACACCAAGACCAAGGAATCCAGCTGAGGGCCTGGATCTCACAAAAATGTCCTGTGTGAGTCTAGCTGAATACCTAGAGCTCATAACAATGCCTCCCATGAATCCAGCTGGAGGCCCAGAGCCCAGGACAAGGTCTCATGCAGGCCTGTTTCACAGATCTGCACTGGGAAGGCCCAAAGGTCAGTGGTGGAATCTAGAAAGTCTGTGCCAGTGGGAATGAAGGATCTGTGCTGAGAGATCTGCACTGGAGCCAGGAAGTGATTCTGAGAAGAACCAGAGCTCCCCAGAAGGTACCACAGCCGTCCTTAGCAACAGTAAGGTCCCGAGCTCCTTTCTAATACATAAGAAGTTTTCACCTAATCTATTGTTGTTTCATGAGATGTACATCACATAAGTTTTTGTTAAAGGCAGAGGTCTGAATCTGAAGGAAAGTATTATCACAATAATCAATCTTTGTTTTGGAAGACCTGTCCATCTGGAATCATGAATACATTTAATATATCCTGAGATTAACAATAATGAATTACTGTATGCATATGAAAACTTTTATTTCTTAATTTATTTTTGTATCAAGAGCATCTTTTATGAGAAAATCTTACTGTAATTTTTCTGAAGACTTTACTTTTTGACCAATGACCAAATTATTGTGGTGTCTTCCAAGAGACTACAGAGATCACTGGGGGCTCCTTATTAATGAATAAAAGTTTTCCACCCCTCCATTCACCAGTTGGAGTCCTGCCCAATAATTTCTCCTTACTTTAAGTACTGTGTGCAAATATCTTAATTTTGATGAGCTGCGAGAAAGCCAATTTTGATATAATTTAAACCAGCTTGTAATTCAGGCAAAAGCATGCTTTTAAGTTTATAACACAAATTGTATTATGGACAAATGATAAAAGAAAAATTGTTGAGCTCAAATAAAAAAGGGAACAGCTGTTCACAGAATGACAGACAAACATGTAAACAAGTACACAGAACAAATGAACAAGCATCTTTACAAAGCAGAGTGCACTCAAATATATTTTTGACCAAATGGGATTATAGTAACTCTATTAAATTCTAGAAATTTATAGTTTAGATGAGTCAGATTTTGTTGTCAATTAGCAGAGATTTCTTATCAGAAAAATTTGAGGGAATAGAATCTTTTATCTATAATGAACATCCATATTTTGTGTTTTATTTTGTCTTAAGAATACTGGTCGAGACTGTCTCAAAAAGACAAAAAAAAAAAAAGAATATTGGTAATTTTCAGCTCAGTTAACTCTACATACTCTTTCACCTATTTAGACCTTAGATTTCTATTTTGTGAGTGTTTTCAATAGGCCCTAGGTCGAATCTAGCCTCATCTTTATCTATAGAATGTAGAGCCATCTCTGAGGCATCACTGTCACAGGACTGCACACCAGTTCCCTGAAAAATAGAATCAACTTCTTCTCCAGATCTAAGTTCGTGATATAGCTGGACTATCAAAAAGCAGGTTAAATAACCCTAAGTTATTGCAGGCTGATCAGCCCCCACAATCTCCCAAGCAAGTGTACTGCGAAAGCTTAAATAAATGAGACAATGGGAATGGTTTCAGGGCTCCCAGAGGGACTAACTCTCTCACAGCTTCAGTATCCTTTGGGTTAGCCAAAGACTTCTCTGGGAGGCGCATATTTATTTGGTTTACAAACAATGGAGGGGGAAAACTGAATAAAATGCAGGAATCTGGGCAGGACTTGGGAATCCCTTTAAGGACTTCTCCAAGTAATAGAGTATGTTCATTTAGGAGCACCGTGTTATCTCCAGGAAGGCCTTCACAGCAGGAGCGAGATGCCTGCGGCTGCAGTCTCTTTGAAGTTAGCTGGGGTGGCAGACAGGGTGCCTAAGTTTCAGACAACAATTCACAAGTAAACATGGAAATCCAATTGGTTAATATTAAATCCAACTAGAGCCACTTTGTAGTGATCCCCAACACTGGACAGCATGCTTTAGCAAAACACAAACATTTTCTGGACCCCAAATAGTTTTGTTGGGGGGAGTCATGTTGATGCGAGAGGGAATCTTTTCCCACTTAGCTGCTAGGTAGAGCCGTTATGTTAGAATAAAAGCACTCACACCTGGACATTCCCTGGCAGGTGTCAGAATTAAGCAGCAGCTTACTGTTTTATTGCCTGGTGTAGTGCCTGGGCACAAAGCCCTGAACGAAGCCACAGGGTTCAGGAAACAGGCCCTTCATGTCATGCAGGGGGTGAGGGCGAGCACCCTCTCTGCCTCAGAGAGGCTTGTCATCTAGGTGACAAGAGGCTCAGCCCTCGCTCCCTTCTCGTCACTGCCAGGTACCACCAGCTTCTGGGTCAGTTGGGCCTTGTTCTCCAGCCACTCAGCCCCTGTATCACCCTCCTGGCCCTGCTGTTGCCCTTTGCCACATGTGGCGCCACGGGGTGCGGCACCAGCTAGCATGGCCCTGGGGAGAAAGGCCAGCTAGCCACCACTGGCAGGTACTCTGGCTGTCCACGGTTTTTCATGATCCATTTCCACACTGACTTGGTAACCACCGTTACTGTCTCCTCATTTGTTTTCTTGGATGAAGTTTCTTGCATGTCTCTATCGTTCCTCATCCTGCTTCTTGCCGCCCTCCCTGTGCCCATTTAGCTTTAGTCTTTTGCCAGCTTCTCCCTGAGTGGCTGCCTCCGTCCCTGCCCCAGGTCCTGGCCTCTTTGTCCCTGTTCTATCTGGTACCCCATGGTGTCCTGTAGCACCTGGACTAGAGCAGCAGTGAGCTAGGGGGAGGGCACTGTTGGCAGGAGAATGGGAGTGACCAAGGTCAGGGAGGTGGTAGGGCATGGCTGCCAATGAGGCAGCAGCCCCCAGTCACAGCCTTGGGCAGAGCAGTGCTGACACTTTAGGCTCTGGCAGGAACTGTCTACAGCTTCCATTTTATTGCCTGTGGCCAAGCGAGTTGCTGAAAGGGCCCCAACAGTCCTGCTTTATTCTTGGGAACACACTCTACTGCCTGTGCCACCTCCCAGAACAAGTATGCCTGAATGCACCTAGCACCTTCTCCCTCATTTCTCATCCTGCAGCACCTCAGTCCCTATTATTTGATGGGGCTGAGGCAATTTCCAATGGAGATTTCCCAGAAAGAGCTGACTTTTGTCAGCTTGGTGGTCACTGCCTCTGTGGCCACAAAGGATGTGCCCAGCCACTGTGTGTGCTGGCTGTTGCTTTTGCTCTGGCTGCTGGACATTCTATTTTTGCCCCGATGCCAGGCACCCATGCTGTCACAGGATAGGTGCCTGGCCCTGCATCTCTTACACAGGTCTTGACGATGGGAGTGTTTGGGCTCCATGTGGTGAAGTCTTATTGGGCACAAACATTTAGTTCTCTTATAACTTTGACAGGTGATATCCTTCACTCAGTAAGGGTTGTAAGATTTTTGACATGCTCTGCAAAACTATTTAAAGTAAACCTTGCTTGTGCCCTGGACACACCAAGTGAATGCACTCTCGCAGTGGATGTTGCAGTCCTTGCAGTGATAATAGCTATATTTCTGCTAGAAGCACAAGTGCTTCTTGCTTGGCTCAGTGCCTGGTGGTGCATTTTCCTGTACAGTGGTAGTTGTGTCTCTGCTGTCTCCAGCCCTCCGTACTGCCAGGAGCCACCCCAACTTCTGCAGCATGGGCTCTGGGGCTGCCTCACCCGTTTGAGCCTCCTGCCATGCCTGCCTGGCCCTTGGTGGTGGGGACACCTTCCTTGCTGCCCCCTCATTCTCCTCCAGTGCCACAGGGCCTTGTGTGCTCACTGGGGCCTCCTCCAGGAAACCAGTGAGGCAGTGGGAATGCACAGGTGAGCGCCCGGTGAAGGAGTGTGGGAAGCATGTGGGGGCGGCCAGGACTCCTGGGTCCTGGGCCCTGTGTGGTGGCATCTGTCACCCAACCACACACTGCACCAATGCATTGCAACTCGGGTCTATCTGCACCCCCACATCGTGGCAGTTGGGCTTGCAGGGGCACAGCCTGAAGCCTGGGCTCATGTGTGACAGGAGTGTTGTGGAGGGTGTTCCCTACCATGGAGCTGCCAACCACTGGGGCCCTTGGCAGCTGGTGGGTAGGGGAAGGGATAGGTGGGAGTGCACAGTGGGTAGCTGACTGTGCCCAGCACCTTATCCCCCATTGCTCATCCCCCAGCACCTCAGCCCTCTTTTTTGATGGAGCCGAGGCAATCTCTAATGGTTTCCCAGAAAGGGCCTGCTTTTCCTAGCATTTCTAGGTTGACACTGATTATTCCAGTCATACCCACGTTGACACTTAGTACAAGGATGGCAAGGTTTAGCTGAAGGACAGATAATGGCTGTGCTGCTCTTATAAGTATGGCAGAGCAGTTCCAGACAAAACGCCCCTTACCTCACCAATGAAAACAAAGGGCCTTGTTTTTTACCTTTCCTCCAGACTGTGGATGAATAACCCGAGTAACAGCTGCTGCCAAGGCAGCCCCTTGCACATATGAAAGGCCAATATCTGCACAGGTCCAAATCATCTCCGGCAACATAGGCTGTTTTCCGTGGGTTCTTAAAGCCTCTTTACACCATTTATTTGCATGTTCAAAGGCCAGCTGTTGAACAATTAGTTTGCTAGCTTCTGTGTTATTTATAATCTCACTAGCCTCTTAAGGAGCATGTGGCAAAATCTTGAAAATGTTTCTCAGCGCCCTGATAAATGGAAGCCAAATTAAAGGATGCCTCCCCCTTAGAAGGAAGTTCTCTCCAAGCCATCCTAGAATCCATCTTGGTTTTGCTTGTATATTTGCAAGTCAAATGTCAGTTGATTGTGATAGCAAAGGAACCTTCCCCAGTTAGCATATCTTTTGTAATGGCTATGTTGTGAACAGCATTAGGAGCTGTTTGGTCACGGTAATATTCAAAGAAGTTTCTTTTCCCTATTAAATAGTCTCCTGGACTTACACATGCTTTAGTTAGTCCTTTCCAATCATTTGGGGCCATAATCTGTTGTCCTAGAATTTCTGTTAAACTCAAGGTAAAGGGAGCAGTAGGCTGTAAGTAGCAACTGCTTGTTTTAATTCTTTTAGGGTTTTAAAAGGTACAGTGTCATAATGCTGTACCATTTATCCCAGATTTTGGGGGACTTGAACTTCAGTAACGGGGAGATATGTTGAAAACCCTCCATGGGCTCTCCTGCCCCTCTGGCCTCCTTCAGGGCCATTTTCAGGGGAGACAGAGAAAACTGCTGTACTCTGTGAGGGGCAGAAGGTACAGTCCGTGACACAGTAAAATTTCTCTGGGCTGAGAAGGCCGCCTGTGGCTCAGTCAGTTCCATGCAGTGAGACAGACTTCTGAGACAGAGTTCAAGGGGAAACGCCTCTGTGGTGGGGAAAAGTCCTTTTGTTCCCGCTGCTCCCTCCTTCTTAGACTGGACCAGGCTGGGGGGCCCGGGCTCTGCTGGTAGCGCTGTTGCTCAGTCCTCTATGTTCCACTTAGGCGCAGGGCTTGATTTTAACAGAGTGTTCTGAGCCAGATCCCTTCTGGGCACAAAACCCCTCCAGACTGACGTCCAGAAAAGTATGCAGCAAACAGTTCTACAGACACATATCCCTGGGAGTCTTGAGATGCTCCTTGCACTTCAATATCCCTTTCTCGTTTGACTTCTTTGAAGCCTGTATACCTTCCAGCCCTAGATAACACACGCTTTCCACCTGATGTGCCAGTACCACGCACTCCAGGGCTCAATACCCACTCTCACACGTGCACTTCCGCTTCTGCGTCATGCTCTTGGGAAGTGCACCCACTGCCCGCTTATTACCTTTCACGAGGCATCCAGGCCAGGCCCCAAATGTAGCTGACCTCCTCGGTCTCTCAGTGCATCCTGGAAGGTAACAGTGGTGGATGTGAGAGAACAAAGACAAGAGGCACCAGCTGGGCCGGGTGGAGGTGACCTCTTAACTGGTGGGCAGGAGGACCTGACTTCAACACTAGGGGCACTTATTTATTCTGTCGCAAAGTTAGTATCAGGAGAGGTAATGTTGCCTAGCGGCTAACGACTAGAATTAGTCGTCCAGGCGGGATGGTTTTCTCAGGACTGAGGTAGCCTGAGTGCTTGAGGCGCTCTGGCTCTGTCCCGCCCCCACATATAGGACCGATTTTCATCTCCAGCAGCTCCCACCAGGGAGCACAGTCCTGTAGTGCAGGAACGTGTGAGGGGGAAATTCGGTTGTCGTGACTCATAACTCGATGGCAACGGTGATAACAGTCGCTAAAACCTTGAGTAGGAGAATTTGTCTTCGAAAGTAAAACATGAGTGAGGTTACCTTTGGCACTATATTTTGTTTTCATTAAGTAAAACGAATAATGAAGAAATCTTTCCAGGGCTGGAGGAGTAGCTCAATAGCAGAGTGCTTACCTAGCAGGCTCAGGGTTTCTAGGTTCCATCCCTAGCACTGAAAAAAAATAAGGAAAGAGAGAAAAATCCATTACTGATGCCCTTAATATTCAATAACTTGATCTAAGTATCTTAACAAATGAGCTGTGAGATTAGTACCAGTGCAGATCTGGGCAACCTAAAACTTAGTTTGGGAGGTATGTAAAGAGGCATGATTACGTAACAGAGACAGTGATCCTCTGCTGAGACCTGTGCTTGTTTGTTCAACAGGAACTCACTGGGTAGTGTGTGAAGCAATTCTCTCCATGAGCTTTCTTTCTATAAGATGACAAAATGAACCAAATTTGAGTTTTGATGCCATTCTGATGGAAGTGTACCGGGCAGTGTAATGGAGCACAGCTGTTGTCCTCATGAGGATCTGTGTGTCAGACTGTTTTCTGGTTAGTTTTGCTAACGATTTAACTACTAGTACTGTCCTTTTGCAGTCCAAAAGAAATTCAAATTAGACAAATTCCCTGTACCTTTCCTGGGCATGAATATGACAACAGAAGTAGGACATTCTTTTGCCCATTTTCTTCAGGTAGGGAAGGCAACTTCATTCTTAAATGTATAGTGAGATAATCAGGGCTAACTGATATCAAAAGACAGATACCCCAGTTGTCTTCGATAGTCCTTTGTTTCTCACCTACAGGTCTCTAAAAACATACTATTTAACTGATTTCTTTAATCCAAGTATCAGTGGTAGAGGATGAGAATTATTATTCAGTAAGTCCAACTACTCTATGTCAGCGAATATTTGGTATTTTAAATTGACTTGACGTGTTATATGCTTTTTTTCCCCCAAAATGTACACAGAACAAAAACAATAATTAATGACACAACTTTCCTAATGTTACACTGCAGTATTCTGTAGGAGCTCTATGCTAATAGAAAGTGCTCCTGGCATAGGGTGGTGGAAAACAATGTCCGACTCCAGCAAAGAGTACTACAGACCATTCTGTTTTTTAGAGATTTGGAACCTTTGATGATGTCAAATTTATACAAAATAATTTAATACTCCTTAATTCTATCACACTCAAGGTTGCTTGTAACTCCTAAGTTCCCCCAATAATAAAATATCATAATTTCTGCATCAAAATGGAATTCTCAATAAAGATTTCCTCTTCATAGTTTCTTGTATTTTCTGGATGGAAAAAATGAGATGATTAAATTTCAGGTGATTAAATTTCAATTATAGTAATATGGTTTGAGGGTTCTAAGTTTTAGTTTTCAAGTTATGGCTGGTCTGTGCAGTTCAGGAGTGTTTTATACCATGATGATTATAAGGTAATTTAAAAGGCAAAAAAAGGCAACGTAAGTCTACAAATATGTCCTCCAACATTTAAAGGCTGTAACAACTCAAGTTAGTTAACGTGTTGTTGCTTGATTAGCGAAAGCTAGGATTTTTTTTAAAACTGTACTTGGACTACTATTGGCATAATACAAAAACAATGCCTATTATGCTTATTTTCTCTGAGACTTTTAGTAATTGCATTATTTGTGTTTCAGAGCTCCAGAGGAATGACATCAAAACAGATATTGAGATTGTGAAAAATTACTAGAAAAAGACTAGGAAAAAGAAAAGCACAGGGCAAGAGAGAAAGGCAAGGGAAAGGCAGAGGAGGAAAGATGGCCTGCATCAGTGGCTTAGATCCCTTGCTGAGCAGCTCACTCGCTCTTTCCAAATACCAGCATGCCAGGGGTAAGCCTTCAGGCAAATAAGCTAACTTCTTAGCCTGAGTTCTAGGGAAAAATACTCAGAAGAAACGAAACTGGAAAAGACAATAGTTCCAGTTCTTTTTCAGGTATTGTGAGCTTAAACAACATAGCATATATGAACATGCTTTGGGAAAATTCTCTGCAAAAGACAGTTCTCTAAGATACTGTTAATAAAAGGTACAAGCATTGCCTTCTTGTTTTGGAAACCACATTTGAAGTATTTCAAGCAGCCTCTAAGGTGCAGTAGCAAGAGAGAAAGATGAACCAAATCCTTATCTTCTGAGAAAGCTTGTATTGGGTCTCAGTGCTCAAGGTGAACGCAAGAGGGTACAGGAGTTGCAGAACAGTATCTCCTTGATTAATGCTCATGGCAAAATAAGAAAATATATTTTGCATATGTAAGATATGATATCTCATTGGGAAAAAGTTGGTGGATGATTCTACCAAAAGAAAAGGTAGAGGGCTGATTCAGCTTGTTCAGCCCTCATTTACATAAAGCCTCTTTTGAACGTTTACAGGTGTGAGTCCAGTCGCTATGGTCATGGTGTCCTCTTAATGGAGACCTTAATGTATGTGCCTTACTGTGTCTAAATTCTTAAGTATCCTTTCATTTAATTCTCATGACAACCCTATGTGGTGGGCAATATCTCCATTTTGCAGTTGAAAAAAGTAATCTTTCAGAATTTATGCACACTTTTAAAAGTTTACTACCTGAAAGGTGTCTTTCCCTAAATTTTCACGGAGAAAGGTTCTGCTCAAGGTTCTACTCCCCTAAGGTGTGATTGCTTGTCTTCAGACCTGCCCCCTGTCCTCCACTTTTCCCCGAGACCTGCTGGGTGTTTCTAGAAGTCCTGAAGGAGTGCTTCATGCCAGGTGTATAGTCTGTCCTTTTGGTGCTCTCTCCCTTGCTGGTTCCAGCCACCCCCACTGCACTTCCCAGCCTGGTCTGGTGCAAGAGTTCCTGCCTGTGATTAAAGGTGGCTTCTCGGAAGGTGGCCACCGGAGGCTGTGGACTGAATGGTTTCTAGGTCTGAAAGGGGAGACTCTGTATCCCCTTCTCACCTTGTTGCCATTCTGGAGCCCCAGCTTTCTTTCTTTGTCAGCTTCACTGTTGGACACTGGTCTCCACAAAACCACAGGGCAGTTCCAGCCTACTCTCCTTTCCACAGGGAAACTCAGCAGCTTCTCCCAAAACGTACTGTGTGCTAAAAATTTGGACCTGCACGAGACCCAGCTACTAGGGATGATGAGGTGGGGGCAGGGACGCTTGAGCTGAGTATCTCCAGACCATACTAGGCAACTACAGCAAGGCTGTCTCCAAATAAAATGGAAAGCTGGGGCAGGTAACAATGGCAACTATAGTAGTTATTGCTCTATTTTAAAATTGGGAAACCACGGAAAATCACAGATGTTGAGCTTGCCCTACCCATGATCACAGATCTGGGAAAACCATACCTAGGATTTGAGGCCAGGACCTCCTCTTTCCAAAGCCAGTGGTGCCATCTTCCATAAAAGGACTCTGAGTTTCTTTTCCTTTTTAGGCAGGGTCTGGCTATGCAGTTCAGGCTGGCCTTGAACTCACTGTGGAGTGCAGTCTGGCTTCCAACTCACGATGATCCTCCTACCTCAGCCTCCCAAGTGCTGGGATTACAGGTATGCACCCCCACACCTGGTAGACTATGATTTTTCCCTTTCCTTGTATTCATCAGCTTTCCTATTGCTGAATGCAATACACAACACCACTAATTTAAAAAAGCAGACGTTTAATTTAGCTCAAGGTTTGGAGGGATTCAGTCTATCGTCATTTGGCTCCAAGGCATGAACATGACGGAAGCTGCTTAGTTCATGGCAGCTGGAAAGCAGAGCTGAGGAACTGTCCAGAGAGGCCTTCAGGTGCTGGATGGCTGAGCACAGTGAGATGAATCCTAGGCAATCAATTCCTTGAGCAGGGAACCCAGGGACTCTCTTGTCAAATGAAACACTGAGCCCTGAAATTTTGACCTCTGAGCCTGCTGTGCTGGAGTCTCGCTGATTCCTCAGATGCCCTCAAGAAATCATTTTTTTGGTCTGTGTAGAAAGTACTTGGTTTTATTCTTAATGGTGTTAATCTCTTTAACAGCCACGTCTCCTTTGGTCCCGCCTTGCCTTCTGGGTCAAAACTGAAGTTTTTCAAATGTTTGTGTTCTGCTTTTTGTCCCAGTTCTCACTATCAATCTAGCTAAAAGCAGCCAGCAGTACCTGTGCCATAACCACATTAGACAGCCCTGGAAGTTCCTCTACCAGATTAATTAATCTGCTGTTCTTAATCTCAGTCTCCCACATAGTCTCCAGATGTGGGCAAAACGTGGCCCATTTTTCTTCCGGAGCGTAACACGCATGGCCCTTGGACAAACTGCTCACGGAGTCCTTGTTCTCAACTGGAACCTCTTGAGCCTGGCCCTACTGTCTGCACCCCATCGGCATGTTGCTCTTCTGAGCCTAGGCCAGCATCCTCTCTCAGGCCCTGTTCATAGCATTCTAGGGTTTTTCTAGCGTGAATCTCCAAACTTTTCAAACTCTTGCTGCGAACAGTTCTAAAGACTTCTAACCCTCATGGTCAGAGATAGTCACACAGTGAACCTGCATCTCTGGTGTTAGTTTTCAGTGTTAGCTTTCCTGTTACTGGACCCAGTACCCAACACTCACAACTTATAGAAGGAACCATTCGATTTAGCTCAAAATTAGGGGAATTCATTCCGCAGTCAGCTGACTCCGAGGCAGAAACCTCACAGTAGAGTGGAGGAGCAAATGTGCCTCATTTATTACAGCTGGGGAGCAGAGGAAGGGTACAGTGTCAGAGAGGAACAAGTAAAGGGTCACACGTACAGCTTGAATGTGGAGCCCTCTTGCCTTGGCACCCCTGTGCTGGGATGGAGGTGTGTACTGCGCCCAGCTACTAACTGACTTTTTGCATTGTGTGATTTCTTTGTTCCTGCTCAAGCTACCTTAGAAAAGCTGACTGTTCTGCCACCCCCAGTAGAATACCTATTTCTGTTTTGTAGATGGAATGCTTCCCAATTAATGAATTGCTGACATTATTCAATTAGATTTTTAAGTTCAGTTCATTGAAACTCTGTTCTGTGATGTTTATAGTATTTTATTGTGGAAGCCCAATAAGCTATGACCACGAATAAGTATTTCATTTTGATGGAATATTGGAGTTTTGAAAGCAAATGATAAACTAAGTTTAAAAAAAGTATGTTGAGTCTAAATTTAGAAGACCTCAAATATTAATTTAAAAGCTTAGCGCTTTGTTTTTTTATTTCCTTTTATTCTCATTTCTATTTCTACTTGTACTGACAGCAACCATTCTAATATACTTGACGTTTTATACTTTCTTTGTATGTGTCTTAATTGTATAAATACAATTGCTTTTAAAATACCTTTCATTACGGAAAATTTCAAACACAAAAAATAGACTGTTGTAACAAACTTTCCTGTATCTATCACACAGTTATAGTAATTATCCGTTCTTTCTTATTTTATCTATATCCCTGCTAACTTTGGCAGTTTTTCCCCTTAGGTTATTTATTTATTTTTTGAGACAAGATCTCACTGTATAGTTCAGGCTGGCCTTGAATTCACTTTGTAGTTCAAGCTGGCCACAGACTTGCAGTAATCCTCCTGTCTCAGCCTCCTGATTACTGGGTTACAGGTATGTGCCACCTCATCCAGCTTCCTCCTCAGGTTATTTTAAAGCAGATTATAAACCTCAAATTATTTCAACTGTAAATATTTCAATATCCTTAAAACACAACTTCAGCCTTGTTAGGGTGGCACATCCGTAATCTCAGCCTTTGAGAGACTGAGGAAGGAGAATCACGAGTTTGAGCCCAGCCTGAGTTATATAGTGAGTGTCAAGTCACTCTGAGCTACACAGCAAGACCTAGTCTGGGAAACAAAACAAAAGTTTGATACCATTATATCCCTTAAAAATGAATGAAAATTCCTTAATTATTTGTTAAATAGTCAGCATTTGCATCCTTCAATATTTCTGCAGAATATTAGTGGAAATTAAAATTATGAAATTATAAATTTATAAATTAGGAAGAGTTGCCTTGAAGAATGTAGTTGAGGCCTCTGAGAAAGTGTCCGTTGCTTTGTGAAGGGTATGTTGAGACAGCTCGAGAACTGGAAGGTTGCTACTGGAACAAACTTGTGTTTCCGCCTATGGGCTGGATTCCTTTGATACATAACATCTCATAACCCTGGGCTGTTCCTCCCTCCCACTGTGTTGATATTGTTCCAAGATGAAATTGATATACTTTGTATTTTTTATTTTATCTCTCTGCTCTTTTTTTCAAATAAAAAGGGCCTGTATTTCACATATAATTTTAAAGTAAAAATTTATTTTGGTAACCTTTCATTTTTATTTTTAATAAGTATCTCATTATTTTACCACTGAGGTATAATTTCTGTGCAGTAAACGGCACATATTCAAAGCGTGTGAGTCGGTGTGTTTTGACACACCCACAAACTCTTGAAGTGGTCGCTCTGTTCAGGACAGCAGGCGTGCTCGCCTCCCTTACGTTTTCTTGTTGCTCTGGTATAACCCTTCTCTCCTAGCCTTCCCTGCGCTCCACCCTCTTCTCAATCACGATTCACTTTCTATCGACACAGAGTACTAGGCTCCTGTAGAATTTCATATTAGCGGATGAAACAGTAGAGACTTCTCTCTGTTTTTCTAGTTTATCATAATTATATTGATGTTCGCCATGTTTTTGCGTGCAGGATTAGTTCTTTCCTTTGTATAATTGAGCAGTTTTCCATTATATGACTGTACTGCAGTTTGTTTATACTTTCCCCTATTACTGGCTGTTTGGAATGTTTCCCTTTTAGGCAATTATAAATAAATTTGCTGTGAACATTTACAGAAAAATCTTGCATAGACACTTGGATAATACTTTGGACTGGGATAGCTTGACCACGTGGTAGGGTACATGTTTAACTTTCTAGGAAGCTGTGAAACTGGTTTTTACTCTGACCAGCAGTATATGAGAGTTTCAGATCCTCTACATGCTTGGCACTTGTTGGTGTGGTTAGTGTGTGGTGATGTTTTCTTATGAACTTAATTTCCCTAATGGTGACTAATGCTGTTGAGCATGTATTAATGTTCTTATTTGCCATCTTTCTTTTGTAGGGGGAAGAGCGAGTTAGTTACTTTTCTTGTTGCTATGTCAAAATACCTGACACCTACAAGTTAGAGGAGAAAAGGTTTATTTAGCTCAGCTTGTAGATGTTTAAGCCCATAGTCAGCTGGCTCTAAGACATAGTTTCGTGGCAGAGGGGCCTGGCAGCAGAGAACCTGTCCATGGCCTGGCAGGCAGAAGGCAGCAGCAGCAGCAGCAGCAGCAGGCAGCCGGCCTTCCTCCTGTCCCTTTACATTCTATCCAAACTGCAAAGTTAGTGGTTAGTGCCACACACACACAGGTTGGGGCTTCCACTGTCTGCTCTCAGAATGTTAAATGCATTTAATTATCACACACCCTTAACACCAGTATCACACATCCCAGTCCAGCATTACACACCCACCATCCAGCCTCCTTCTAAAAGCCCCACCTACGAGCACCTGAGGTGTGGGAGGGACTTCTAGTACAACCCATAACAAACGGTCTGCTCAGAATGAAAAACGTGGGCCATATGGTCAAGTCTTGGTGAATTTACAAAGGTCAAGCTACAGTGTTTTTGGTCAATGGAATTGAATTATACATCAGTAACAGAATGACATCTGGAAAATCTCCAGATATTAGTTTTTATTTTTGGTCCGATTCTTGCGTCTTTTAAGGAAAGAAGCTCTTTTTTTCTTTGGGAGCTTTTAGAATTTTCTTTCTCTTTGATGTTCTTAAATTTACAACACTGTTTCTAGGTTGTTAATCTCTTCTTTGGCACTTGATTGTGTCCATCTTAGTTCCTTCATTTCTCTTTAATTCGAGGGTATTCATTTCCTTGTTTCCATAAGTGCTTTTCTTCCTTTCTTCCTCTTTCCTTCTGGACTCCTCCTTAGGGTGTAAGTGTACCTGCTTTGATCTTTCACTATGCTTAACTTTTCATTTCTACATTTATCTTTTTACGCTTTTTAAGTATATCTTCTGGGAGATTCCCTTGGCTGTTTTTCTTACAATTTATTTCTTGGCTATATTGAGCGTGCTATTTATTATATCTAGTATTTCAAGCATTGTTTGTTTTAGGACCTGATTTTTCCTTTTGGCTCTCTTTATGCTTTTTTTCTTACTTCCCATAGTCAGTGTTTATTTTATAGTAGTGGTCGTGTTTACTTCACCTTTTTAATCTGTTGACATGGGTGTATGTTGATTCGTGTGTGGATTTCCTGTTACAGTGGTTCAGGCCTCAGGAATTTTAGGCTATGAGCTGATGTTCCCCTGAAATTATCAGTACCAGTGTGAGATTCCAATGCTGTCTTCAGAGTATAGCTTCCTTGTAACTTTATTTTATTTTTCTGGTACTGGAAATTGAACCCACAGCCTTTGCACTGAGTTGTATTCCCAGCCCTTTGTTTCTTGGTTTGAGACAGGGTTTTGCTAAGTCATTAAGTGGTCCTGGCTTGGCTTAAACTTGTGATCTTCCTGTCTCAGCCTCCCGGAATGCCAGGATCATAGGCATGCACGGTCACACCCAGCTTCCTGACTTTGGAAGACCAGAGACACGAGCCCTGTGGAGTCCCAGCCACCCGCTGTGCCTGCCCACTAGGCCCCTCTGGTGGAGATCGCCCCCTGACGGCGTCTTTTCAGCAAGTATGGTGGAGTCATGTTCAGGGAAGCTGGGCAGCCTTCCCTTTTAGCGTGGGCTCTTGCTGCAGCCTTCTGACTTCACGCTCCCAAGGAGCTGTGAGTGAGGCAGAGCAGAAGCTCACACACTACTTTTACACGTTAGTCCACCTCAGCCTGCCTCCCAGTCAGTTTGTGATGCCCTCGGTTTCCCTGGAGTTTTTCATCCTTCTCTTTGTAAGGGAGAAACTGGCTGTGCACTGCCACAGACTCCTTCTTCTGCCCATCATCCACGGGAGTCCATGGAGCTGCCGTTGTACTTCCCTTCAAGCCCTCAGTGTTAAGGTGTTATTAGGATCTATTTATTTAAATTGATGTGATCACCAAAATGTAAGGCGTTATTCATCCTCCCCCTTGGTTTCAGTATTCTTTATATAGCTCTCCTCTGGCTCAGCCCCTCTGCTTCTGTCCTTCCTCATCTCTTTCACTTCTACTAGAATTCCTCCTGAGTTCTTCATCAAGAGATTAACAATTGCCGTCATACTTACAGGCTGTTATGGTTTGTGTCTGCATGTCCCCCCAAATCCTCATGCAGTTATTTGGTGGCTTTTAGAGTTTATGACTGATCCATGATCCAACGCTGGGATTACAGGTGTGAGAGCTATACCCGCCCTAGGGCGGATAGTTTGCTGGGATTATGGTGTGAGAGCTAGGGGTGGAGAGTTTGTATATGTAAGGGAGAGAAAGAGGTTGCTCGCTGCCATTCCTCTTGCCATTCCTCCCTTCTTGTACTTCTTGCTTTGCTGTGTACCACCACTGCCATGAACTGTTGCCCTCTACCATGTGCCACTGTGCCTCAGAACCAGCCAAGTACAGACTGAAACCTCTGAAAACTGTAAGCTAAATAAACCTTTCCGTCCTTCATTTCGGGTGTCAGGTATTTTGTCTCAGCAACAAGGAAGAAGTAATCAAGACACAGGCCTTCTACTGGATTTCCCTCTCTATTGCCTTGCTTTCCCCAAGCCTGGTTTGTTCTGTAAACTAACGTCTCCCTTGTAGCCCTTTCAAATGCAGGCTGCTAGTCTGTCCACATTCCCAGAGCGCCGGATCGAGAGGACAGTTTATGACCCTTGTGTGCTCCAGTGCAACTGGCAGATCGTATTTACTCCTCAGCCTTTATGTAAATTGCATGTACCACCTAGATGACTTTCAAAGGCCTAGTTCAGTGAATTTAAATCCCTTTTCTAATGCAAGGGAAAAATTGTCTATTTGGCCTATTTTGTTGAGCTCAAATTGCTATTTTTTAGGAGAAAACAGTCTTTGTAAGAGGAGACTCTTCGAGGCTTTCTCTCTGCAGAGGACTCACGTGGAAAAGGTACGCTTCTGCCTTTTCTAAACACCTCAAATTTACCCTTAAAATTTTAATCTTTAAGTTAGGGGTGGGCAACACATATTTTCCCAGATACATTTTATTGTGAAAATTTTAAGATGGCTTCAAATAGGCGCTGTGCCTCATGGGACAGCCAGCCTCCTATCTGGTGGGCAGCATGATTCCACAACGGGTTGCAAGACTCTCACAGTATTTATCTCGACACTTTGGGCAGAGGTCAAGGTGAGGAGGCCAGGACCTGTGCTAACCTCTTCCATTTCACTTTGGTTAAGAGGTGTGCGGGAAAGGAAGTATGTTTCCATTATTTTCGTCAGGCACAGGGGAAAACACAGTGATTCCGAAATTCAGTCCTCCCTGGAGCTGTAGCCCCCACTGGGAGCTCACCAAGTTTCTTTGCTTCTTTTAAAATCAACTCCTAAAGCTCCACTACCTTTCCTGTTTACTTTCCTGCCCGCCAGGAAAATATGTAAGCTGGATCTCAGATCTGCTCTGGGAGAGCTGGGAGAATTTGGGGCCTTTGGGGGCCTTGCTTTCCCATGACCCTCTCTCTCTCATATACATATGTATATTGTGTGTGTGCTTGTGCACCTGGGATTGAGGTCAAGTATAGCAGAAGAGAATGTGATTGATGTGAAGATCTTTTTAGCTAGATTCTGCCTTCTGGTGACGTGTTTGTGGATTTCTTTGTGCAGAGATAGTGTTCACCCTTCAGGTATTTGATTTAAATGGTTTGAGGCTCATCATTGTGACTTGGGGAGAGAATTACTTTGGTTATAGGAGCATCAGATGTGATCATACAGCACTTACCCATGTTAAACCTTGCTGTCTTGGTTACTTTTCTCTTGTTGCTGAGACAAAACACCTGACACCCAAGGTTAAAGGAGGGAAGGTTTATTTCGCTCAGTCTGTACAGGTTTCAGTCCATAATCAGGTGGTTCCAAGGCAGGGTGGCTCGGCAGAGGGGCAAGTGTTCACAATGAGGGAAAAAGGCAAAAGCAATAAGCAGTAGGCAGTGGGGGTGGGGGTGGAGACAAATTGCTTTCTGCCCCTTTTATTTTACCCAGACAGCTGGGATTAGGGTGGTGTCAGTCCAATCAGCGCACTGACCCAGCAATCACTCACCCTCAATCCCAGTGCTGTACGCTATTGATTCAATCGCTTCTGAAAAGCCCGCGCCTCGTGACCGGGTGAGGGTTTGGGAGACATCGAGACACAAACCGTAACACTTGCCTTTACACTTTCACCCTACATCAGTACCTTTACGGCCCTTACTATATTATTACAGCAGTCTGGTGTGTGAAAGAGAAGGGAAGAGATGAAGGGGTGGGTGAAAGAGGGGTGTAAAGCAGAAGGGGGCAAATAGGACAAATGTTTATGGGTGAAATATTAGATAGGGAGTCAGACTCTGCGGGAGGCTTTAATGGAGTAATGGGTTAGTGTTGAGGCTTTTCTGAAGCCCCTCGTGGAGGCAGAGGCAGGAGGACGCAGGGAGAGTAGAGCAGGCTGAGGACAGGTGCCAGGTTATGTGTACAAGGTGGGGAAGAGGGAGGGGGAGACAAAGAGATACACAGAAGAAAGGTGGGCGGGAAGATGAGAACGGGGAGGACTGAAGGACAGTATGAGAGGAGATAGGAGAGATGCAGCAGAATAAAGAAAAAACTGAAAAGAATTTTAAAAGTAGGAGAAAAATACAAAAATAGTCTCGATATGTAAGCTAGAATTGAAGAAAGGAATAGGGAGAAGAGAGAGATAAACACTATATCAGAACAAGCCAACAAAAAGAACCAAAGGGATAAAGAAAGAAAAATAGCAAATGAACAAACAAAATCGAACAAGATGGGAACGCAGATCCAGCAAGAGAATGGCTGTGCGGTCGCCATGTGACCGCACATCAGATGGCCCAGGGCGCGGTTTCCCCCTTGCTTTAGTGGTGATCTGTTTTCAGGCATCCACACAAATTCCTCACTGCTGGTCGCTTACTGTTTCCCATGAGGGGCACCAGTTCCTCTGAGCCCAGCTTCTTAATTCCAGCTCTGTGTTGGGTGTAGTTAACTGCAGTCTTTTGTCTCTGTCCCATGCTCCAACCACTTCAATTAGTTTGAGAAGAGAGGGAGGTGGAATAATTTTCCTGACCCAGAGCTCTTCTTCACCTGCCGATGCCCGGCGACTCCTGCTTCTCTTGGTGTTGGGTGAACCTTTGTGTTCTAACCTCAGAGATTCTCTGACCGCTTTGTTGCCTGTTTTCTGCCCCCACCAGTCCTATCTTTTCCTTTATGCTCAAGTCCTGAACAAACCCTGTCCCAAGAATTCCCTTTTGCAGCCAGCAGAGTCTGATACAGTCTTCAGGCTAGGGGTAGGGACTCACTTCCCCACCCAAGCACCATGTTCAGGACTTCCTGCTAGCTCAGACTGTCCTGGCCCTGTGCAGGCCCACAGGGAAGAGCTCCCTCCGGACCTGCTGTTCAGCATCCTCCCTCCCCTACGCCTGCAGGGATGTGGTCCATGGTGGGTCGCTGCCTCAGGCTCAGGGGCACCATTTGCCTTCGTCAGCCTCTCTTTTCCTGGAGTGGGGGCTTCCCTTGCCCACGGTGAGGGCTGAGGAGGACGCTGCTGGGATGCAGCCTTCCTCAGTGTTTGGAGGAGGTGATGGGGCAGGGACCACGTGTGCACAGAGCCCATCCAGGAGTCTGGCCTCTGAAGCGCTGCTTTTTCCCACAAACTGGCTGGGTGCTCTCTTGATGGCCACTCCCAGGAGGGAGCAGGGCTGAATGGTACAGACCAGCTGTAGAGGCTGCCTCCCCTTTCCACAGATCCAGATATTTGGTTTGCCCTACATAAATTATCTTTCAAATAAATTTTCCATTCCAGGGTGTGAGTGTCTCCTCCTTTCGGAGTACCTATATTTTGGTGAGTCTTCTTTGCATGTCTCTGATGGACCTTTCCTCTAGTCAGTCATGTTAGCCACGCTGGACGTCTGGAGATGTTCCGAACCTCAGCACATCACCAGTATGATGCTTTATGCTCACATGTTGGCTTTGGCTCAAAATAGTATCAAACTATTACTGTGATCTACTTCTTTGCTTTTTCTTATGTTCAACTTACTCTTTGCCCGTTGTATCTCCAGAACAAATAAGTGAATGCCTTACTCACTGATGCATTTTTTTGAATGCTCTTGAATAATTTTTCCTATCAAGCTTGCAGGATAAAGTGGGCATTATACAGACAAACGTAAGTGTATAGAACCCTGTTTATATGATATATGGACTTAGATTTTGAGTTTGAGTCCTGGAAAGCAAACCACCTTGGTTGGACTGAACAATAGTAATGCAAGATAGTGAAACGCTTAACCACTTTCTTTACCCAAGGTAGTGGGAGAATGTTCTGAGTCTTTCCTCTTTGTGATTGCTATATCCTGTGCAGCTCTTAAAGTTCCTGAAGGAAAGGGTGGAGAGAGGATAGAGAAATAAAAGAGAAAGCTGAGGTCAGGGGGAGTTCCCCCTCCACTGGGAGGAAAGGAACAGGCTAAGGACTGCAGTGCACTTACGTATACACTCAGGAGGTTGATGTCAATTTGAACCTCTCCTGGTAGCAACTTGTTTGCAAGCTGGAACAGCTTGTTTATGTGGCTCACCTTCTGCCATCCGTGTTCTCAGAGCTGGCTTTGCCTTAGCTCCGCATGTGTGGCCCATCTCCAGAATCAGCGGCTTCACACAAGTGATTGCAAAGATTTTCTGGAATTTTCTTTCTGGGAAAGAAGTTGGAATTTGGAGAGGTACTGAGAGGGGCAGTTGGATTTGTGAACACAGATGGATTTGGCCAAAAGGGAT
Source organism: Dinomys branickii (assembly GCA_004027595.1). Classification (NCBI taxonomy): domain Eukaryota; kingdom Metazoa; phylum Chordata; class Mammalia; order Rodentia; family Dinomyidae; genus Dinomys; species Dinomys branickii. The sequence goes on from PVLD010000789.1 coordinate 154,624, forward strand.
GTATGATTTAGATGTATATGATCGGTAGGTAAAGGGGGAAAAGTAGGGGTTAGCGAGGTTGGAGGAAGGAGAATGGGAAAACAGAAATGTCAAAAATTCAAACAGGCTGTCACATAAGAACGTAGACTTCATTTACACTGAGAGATATGTTTGTATTTTTCAAAGCATCCTCATATTTCTATCACCCAGAAAAGAGCCTGCACAGACCAGAGAGTAAACACTTGCTAAATGAGACACAAATGAAAAGTAGATGCTCAGTGTAGCAAATGTGCAGGAGAACTTGAAATACCTGAGGGTTAACATGAGTTTATGTAAATGTTTCGGCAATGCTAGATTATGGGAGGTTGCAGAAGCGGAAACAGTGCATCCATCCCTTTGTCACGGTCTCTGTCTCCTAAATTTCCTATCAACAAATTTCCCAAATGCATGCATGAATACAGAAAATCCAACTCTGCACTGTTTACAGAAGTTGCCAGTAGTTTTTACTGACTCCTGTGTGGATGGGCTGTTTGCCGTGAGGGTCACACATAATCGTGTTGAAAGTATCATGTATCTGAGATGAAAGTGGAAAGAGACCGTGCTGACTCCCTGAGGACAGGCTGCCAGGTGGGCAGTGGGGCAGTCACTGCCACATTTTGGGCTTTCCCTCTTTTTCTTGGCTTTTGGAGGCCCGAAGTCCTCACCAACATTCACCAGCGGTGGTGAACTCCCTGCTGCTGCCAGCCCTGTGCGCGCTGAGCGTGACTGCTCTTGTTCCCTCCGCTTTGGTGTCCTTGCTCAGGAAGAGAAGATGTGCGGAGGGCAGGGCCTGAGATCGGCCAGTGGCTGTGGTCTAAAGCTTGTGAATGTGAGTCCGAGGACTGTGCCTGTGGTTCAGGGCTGGCTGTTTCTTTTCAGGAAACTGCACACGATGCTGCCTTGCTGGGCTGGGTAAATCTGAGCAGAATGAGAAGAAAGGGCTGAATGTGATGCAAGGGATTATGGGAAGGCAGCAAAGGAAGCCAGAAGGTTAAACTGGGACCCACTCCTTATCCACACTAACAGGAGCTCTGGAGACGCAGGAACCTAGAGGAGAATGTGACACAGAAAGCACAGAGGAACAACTCTGAACGCAGAAAAATAAACAGCTGCTGTGGTCTCCAAGCCACCTTCTTTACCAGCTCACCGAGAATTCTCCTCTTCACTCCCAGGCCTCCTTCCACAGACAGCCAACATGCCAGTGATCAGATGGAGCCAGAGCGGTGTCCAACGGGCACCGTGAGGTTTTGGTCTGTAGGTTTCTGTGGAGCCCCCTGGACCTGTGAACTAGAGAAGAGTGGTTTGCAGCTCCCTAGTGATTACTTTCTCCTTTATCATTTTAGAGGAGGACACTTGCTCTTTTTGTGAGGGTCCATTTTTAATGTCTTCCCACCCCAGAAATGTTTCTCGAGATAAAGCCCAATAGCTAGGTGATCTAGCTAGGGACTACTATGGGGAAAAAATGACAGACTCCTGGGCCTTAACCTGCTACTAATTAAAGCAAGATTTGTGTTTTCTTCTGAGACAGTCGGAGCCTTAAAGGCATTTTTGGCTAACATCCATGACTCTTTGCCCTTCACCTACAACTGCCTAAAAATGAAACGAACTTAAACTTCCTTTTGTAAAACTCTGAGTTAAGTTCTTCTCAGTTCTGCATGTGGACGGATTAGTCGTCGAGGGAGTGCTGGCAAAACAAATGTACTAACCCTGAGCTGACCTCTCTTACCCACTTCCAAGCGGGGGACATCAAGATGAGAGTCATGATGCTCAGGACCGAGAGACACCCGAGTCCCGGCCTGTACGTTCCCCCGCTCTGTGCTTCCTCCCTGGGCTGATGCTTAAAGGTCTGTAGTCGTTGTCCCAACTGGTAGCCACCCAGACCCCAGGAAAAACAGGCCCTCACATGACTGGGCCACAGAGACGATTGTTTCATGAGACTGAGTCAATCCCTTGCCCCCTCCAGACTCCAGCCCCTCCCCCCAGCACATGGGGGTTGCTCCGGAGCTACAGAACCAGAGCTGAGGTGGTCACCAGCCAGCGTCTGGCCACCTCGGCAGCTCCTCGAATGCTGGCTTCCTCCTTCACTGGTAGGCCCCCGCGATCTCCGCCGCTCCAGCTGGAGCCCTTTTCCTGTTTTTTCATACTGTCCCGATCTTTGTCAGATCTTCCAGCCCTCACCATTTTCTACCACTTTCCAATTAAAGCTTTTCCCCATGAGTTCATGCTTTAGTTTTAACTTCAGTTTCTGCTAAAGCAAGGACCCATTCTAGCTGGTGACACAGGGATCAGCAGGGGCGTATCAGTGTTTCAGGAAAGTTAGTTTTACGCTCTCCTGTGTCTTCTGCCCCCTGTATGCTTGAATTGAGCCAGCTGATACTGTTACCAAACCAGGCCCATCTTGTCTGTGGTGCTCTGTGCCAATCACTCAGACGGCCGGTTTGGAAAGGAGTTTATTTATGTGGTGGCCAGGTGTGGAGTCTGGAGAGGGAGGCTCAGATTCGCCTTCCCAGCTAAGGGCTTAGGGGCCTTTATAGGATGAAGAAGCAAGGTGGTTCCCGGCTCGGGGAAAAGTGGTAGGAGACAGGGGAAAGCTGAGAAACAAGCGGGCTGTGCATGTGTAATGTGTCTTTGTGTGTGTGTGGGGGGGCGGGGATTGAACCCACAACCTTCATACTGAGCTACATTCATAGCCTTTTTAAAACTTTTTAAAATTTTGAGACAGGGACTCATTAAGTTACTATATTGCTCAGGTAGGGTTTAAACTTGTGATGCTCCTGCCTCAGCCTCCCAGAGTATTGGGATTACAGGTGAGCACCACCATGGCCACATGTGTAATAAATTTTTGTAGGGGCATGTTCAGAAAATGGTGGCATTTTAAGGATCTGACAGTGGAGTTTTCTGTACCCTGACATGGACAAGGTCACCCACCAGATATCAGAGAACAGAGTCATCAGGCACATGTCTGGGTGAAGAGCCAGTGGTTTGTGATAGGTGGCTGACTTAGACATTAATATACAGCCAGAGAGAGACTGGGCTCTCAAGGAAGTCAGCAGAAAAAGACATCTGGAGATGTGGCTGGGGGCGCATCTGTAGAAGGAAAGGCTGCAAGGTAAGGATGCAGTGCCTGACCTGCATGCCCCCAAGGGATAAGCAGGAGCTTGGAATCATGCTGTAATTAGTACCACCTGCTTCAGTAGGGTCCAGATAGACATCTGTCACCCAAGAGGGTTTGATACCAGAGTATCAAACCCATCCCTTCCTAAAAATGCTTTTGCTCTTTCCATGTACCTTTGCTGTATGACCCCTTCCCTACTGGACCAACATTAGCTAAAGAGATACACTTGTACTCCTATAGGTTGACAGCAGTTTGACTCACGTTGTACTCACACTGTGACTTTGCTCTATAAATTACCCCTGACAAAGAGCCTCTGTGGAAACCCACTTCCAGGACCCCTCCTGTTTCTCAGGAAGTATTCCTGTCTCCCAATAAACCTTTCCTACTCTTAACTTTCTTTGTCCTTTGCAATTGCTTAGATTTCAGGGGATATGAACTTGCCATATTGACATCTAGCAGGTTGGGAGTTATATTTTCCCCTGTACCAGTTCCAAAGGTGGCCTTCAAGCATCTGGAAGGTAATCTGGACAATTATTGCCATCATGACCCACACAGGTTAATGGTGTTACCTGTAGCAAAACCAGTCAGAGCAGACACCCCAAATTGGTGGCATTTAAAGTCAACTAAAAGCAAATAACTAAAAGCAAATGAAGCTAGAGGGTTAATCCAGGGATTCCTTTTGTTTCAATACTGAAGTGTGTACGTTGTGAACATGATGAGCAACGATCAGTTACAAGTTGGAAGAAGTTATGCCAACTGATATCAAAGGCAGCAGGTGATTCACTGATCAGCGTCGTCACTTGATACCATGGCAAACAAAGGAAGGATCGTTGTTTTGAAAGATCATGCCAAGGTCAAAACCTGGATAACTATACATGAAATTCATCCAATAAGGGTCAAGTTTTTGCCCTCTGAAAAAGTTTCATTGGCTTAACTCAGTGAAACCCTCACAAGCGTCAGCAAGCAAATCTCTCTAATATGTAGAAATTTTGGAGGAAAGTACTACCTTGATTTTACTCTTTTTTCTATTTTATTTATGTTTTGCTATTAACAATATGGGAAAAATGTTTTAAATCTAGAAACCAGTAATACTAAACTTGACCATTTGCTTTTCATGGGTGATTTTATATTCTAATTTTATGCATTTGTTCCTTTTATTCTCAGAAAGACACAAAATTTAAGATGTGTGATAGCATCTTTTATTATGTCTTCTCATTGCTGTGTTGCTATCAATAGGTACATCTAACAAGTCATTTATTCACATAAATTTCCAGAGCGGGACATGTAGAAGAGACCTTATGCTCTCTAAGGCACTCAAAGGCTATTCAAAGCCCCAGAATAGCCTTCCTTTACTGTGATTTAATGCTGGAAGATTTGCTTTTTGGAGTATGTATCAAATGTATGACTTACTGTATCTGCAGTTCCATTTAAGTTAAGAGACAGTTCCTGGAATAAATATATTTAAGCAAAAAAATTGCAGAAATAGTCATCCTATTTTACAAGCACCGTAGGCATGCAAAAATTATTTCATCCCACTATGCATGCTCCTTCACAATGTGAATTTAGGTCTTCTCATCACAGAGAGATCTGTTTCTCCACTCTGTGACTCAGGGCATAGCTACTGGTAATTTGCTTGGCTGATAGGACCCTGACTACTGTGCTGGAAGTGGAAGCCGGAAAGTCCTCATGTGTGAGGACTTGCTGTCTTGCTGCTCTTGGAACCTGACATAACCATGTGGCCTGCTAGGTGAAGAGAGAGCAGGGTTCTGCTTGCCATCACTCCAACTGACTGACACTTGCCAAAGGCCGAAGGTACAACTGAGACTCCCCCCCCACCTCTCCCCCTAACCCTGACCCTAACTCCAGTTGAACTGCCAGCTACCTACAGAGGAGTCCTGGGCAGCAGCCATCTGGTGAGCAGCCCTGGCCAAAAGAACTGCTTGGAAAATGTGTGTTAACTTCTTTGCAACCCACAGAACTGTGGAACATATTAGTTTACTCAGAGAAAGCTAAGCAATGTGATAATGTTTTTAAATCTTGTCAGCCATTTTTGCTGTGGCTTCAAGATGAGAATGAGTTTAGGAAATCTATATCTATGCGTATCATGTAATATTTCTTAATGTTAGCTGTCTGTTCTATTGAAAAATTTATTTGAGGAGTAAAAAGGAATTAATTGATAGAACTCTTTTATTCTACCATTCCTAGTGCGAGGTATGGAATTGAAGTCACTGAAAAGTAATATTTCCTTCATACACCTAACACATCATCAGTCAGTAGATGCTTAAAGAGTAGTCAGTAGATGCCGGGCACAGTGGTGCATGCCTGTAATCCCAGCTCCTTGGGAGGCTAAGGCGAGAAACTTCAAGGTCAGCCTGAGCAATTTAGCCATATCTAACTTCAAAGACAAAAAGCAATCAATCAGTCAGTTGAGGGTGTAGCTGAATTGTAGAGCTCTTGCTCTCATGTGTGAGGGTTGGGTTCGATCTCTGGACTGCAAAGGGATACACAGGGGGGGTTAGTACTTAGAGCCTTTCAGTTCAAATAACAGATTATTTCATCCCTGTGAACATCACTCTTTCGAGATGCACCCACTGTCCGCTCACTGCTCAGTCATATGGGCTTTTTCCGCAGTAGCTCCAGGGGTGCATTCTTGGTGGAGATAATCCTGGTCCTGGCTGGAAACCCTGTGGGGCAGCAGTTGCCTTTGGCCATCTGTTTTCCTTTCGTGGAGTCTTCTATCCACCAGTTTTTGCTCTGTTGGCCAAAGATATTTGTTGGGGACCACTACAAAGTGGCCCTGAGCAGGATTTAATGTTAACCAATTGGCTTTGCCCATTTACTTGAGTTGTCTGAAGCTCAGGCACCTTGTCTGAGAAGGCTACAGCCCTAGTTAACTACCGGCAGACGGAAGCTGCAGGCTCCACGCTCCTACAATAAATACCAACCTAAAGATAAGGTAGTTCTCCTGACTGACATAATTTACTACTGGGGAAAGTTTTCCCAAGGTCCTGTGCGATTCCTGCATTTTCTTGAGTCTCCTCTTTCTTTGAAAACCAAATAAACACAGGCCGCCCAGAGAAGCCTTTGGCTAACTCAGAGAATATTGAAGCTGTAAGAGAGTTAGTCCATCCTGGGGTCCTGAAACCACTTCCATTGTCTCATTTATTTAAGCCTTTGACGTCCACTCGCTTGGGAGACTGCGGGCCTGATCAGCCTGCAATAACTTAGGGTTTTAACCTGGTTTTCGATAGATACTGCTTCTCAGCGAGGTCATGGAGAGCCACGTATTGCTAAACCCAGTGGTCACGCTCCGTTTCTGTTTTACTTCTGTGCAGCACATGGTGATGATGACACTGTCCACCACTCTCGTCCTCATGAGTGCCCCGCCTCTGCTGCTGTTACACCACACCCTAGCTACGGGGCCTCTCCTCTGCAGTCTCCTTTGAAGCCTCCTCGGTGTCTTCCATCCTAAACACTCCTCTGAATTTCTCTGTGAGGATTTTTCTTTTTTTTTTTTGTCTTTTTGAGACAGGGTCTCACTGTGCGGTTGGGACTGGCCTTGAGCTCACTTTGTAGACTTGGCTGATCTCACAACGATCCTCCTGCCTCAGCCTCCCAAGCGCTGGGATTACAGGCGTGCGCCACACGCTCCCATCCTTTAAGCACTGAGGTTCTTTCAGGGCTTGCTCTGTGCACTCTTCTGAGGAAGCTCACCCCTCATCTCGCTTTGGGTACCTTATCTGTGTTTATCTCTTCCAGTGTCATGTTTCCGGTTCCAATACCTCTCCTAAGTACCGGAAACCCAGCCGTCTGTTGAACAGCTTCTCTGGGAGGTCTCTCAGGCACTGACTTCAGTCTCAGCGTGTCGGTGTGTCCTTCACTCCTGGGCCCATCCCCGCACCCCTGTGCTCCTTCATCCTCTGGCTCCTGATTACCAATCGCTGTGCCTACACAGCCACCTGTTTGGTTGCTGGACAGAAACCCAGGCATCTTTTCCCCCTCTTCTATGGCGACCCTCTGTTAATCAAGCCCCAGGGATATCAGCAGTTCTCTAATAAATCCTGTTCCCTGCAGCTGCACTAGTATTTACCTGCCTCCTGGGGCCACCAGCGTCCCTTTCCTGCATCATGGAAGAGCTCCATAATAGCCCCTTTGCACTGGTCTGGCCCCTTCCCCTCTATTCTCTCTCCCCTCTCTTTTGGGGGAAAGCTGGTTATGTGCTTGCCTTGTCTTAAACACTTACTCATTTTTTATTTTTTTGTCTTTTTGAAGCAGGGTCTCACTATGCAGTTCAGACTGGCCTTGAGCTCACTTTGAGGCCCAGGCTGGTGTCGAACTCACAGCGATCCTCCTGCCTCAGCCTCCCGAGTGCTGGGATTACAGGTATGTGCCACCACGCCCGGCTTAAACACTCTTCAATAGCTCTCCATTTCCTTTGCATAAATACCTGTTTAGCTCACGATTTAAATGAGGTGACTGATCCACACTGTGCTTCGTTTTCCGACCCTGGTTTCTGGCCCATTCTCCACCAAGTAGCCAACCTGATTTCTTGCGGTCCTTTAACAAGTGATCAGGACCTCTGCATCTGGGTGTGCAAGGCCTTGCCGGAGGCACTCCTCTCCTCTTCCTGTCCCAGGCACTTGGCTAGCTACATCCTTTCAAACAGTCTGTGTCCGAGAAGCCTCCCCCGGCGCCTCTGGCCTGGAGGAGCCTCTGCCCAGCGCCTCTGGGGGCTTCCTCCATCAGTGCTTTTCCAGATCTCTGCTTTTCCCAGGAGGCAGGGACACGTGGGAGCTGCCCGTCTTCCAGTCTCCAGCGATTACCACTGTCCCTGGCACCTAGCTGCTCTCAGTAAATAGCGACTGCATTGACTTTAACTGAACATGAAAGTTATTTTCATTAGCTATTCTTGTAGCAAATCAATCTGAACATCTATGGAATTAATGCAAAGGCTGTTTAATTACATTTCAGATAATTATGATAATTATAATTACCTTTTATTCTTCCAAGCCTATTGTTCTACAATATTTCCTTTCTCTGTTGTATTTAAATTGTATGATTATAGCTGTTTTGTGTGTTTTGGGGTTAGGGTTCATACCTGGATGTGCCCCCAAATCCTCATACAGTCATGGGGCGGGCTTCTAGAGTTTATGATTGATTCATGGTCCAGTGTTGGAATTCTGGATGTGAGTGCTACACTTGCCCTAGGGTGGATAATTTGCATACAGTGTAAGGGAGGGAAAGAGGCTTGCTCTTCCAGCTGCTTCTCCTCCGTTTTGTTCTCGTTATTTTTGCTATGTTCCAACACCATGAACGTTTGCCCTCTGCCGTGTGCCACTCTGTCTTGGAGGCAGCCAAGTATGCACTGAAACCTCCACAAACTGTGAGCTAAATAAACCTTTCCTTCTTTAATTTTGCTCTCTGGGTATTTTGTCTCAGCAACGAGAGAAAAGTAACCAAGACATTTAGTAAACATATTAAAATAAAATAGGTGAAATTAGGTTAGGTTCTATTTCTGAGAAAGAGTCTGTAGTCTGGGCTCCCTTTGAACTAACTAAGTTGCAGGGGCTGGCCCCAAACTGCTTTCCGCCTCCCTTGGCCTCCGACTATCCTCCTGCTGGGCTTGCAGGTGAGCGCCACCGTGCCTGGTAGGTGAAATTAGTTTAACCCGGTGTATCCAAATCATTATTATTTCATTCTATAGTCTTATAGAAGTCTATGAGTTATTTTACCTTATTTACTTTCTCATCGCGTCCTTGACATCTGGTGTGTATTTACATTTTCAGTAAACCCCAAACAGCCAGTCATTTTTGGGTGCTCATTAAACGCTCGCAGGTTCGTGGTTGCTGAGTGGGTGCAGCTGTCCAGGAGGCTTGGCTGGCAGTCAGCCGCTTCTGCCCGCCTCTGTCTCTCTGCTCTGGATGGGGCGATGCATGTTCCCGAGTGAGCTGTGTCTCTCACCTAGGCCCGGCCTTTTGCAGCTGAAATGTCCCCTGTGTGGCTCCGCCATTGTTTTCTCTGAAGCCTTGAGTGACTTCATTTGCAAAGGCCCGAGGGCATGGGAATGTGGGTACTTGTGGGACTTTGTTAAAAATATTCTTCACACCTATCTTTAGTAATCTTTAGAGCTTAACATTTTCCCCTTTCATTGTTAAGAGCTCCATGTCTACTTTTAACTTATAGTAATTAGATAAAAAGCACATAATCCTTCCCTTATGTCTTCATGATTTTAGCCTTAGTGTTGATGGCGAGAGTAAGTCGCTTTTAATTTTTCTCACATTCTTGAAAATTTTGTCATCTCCACATTGGGATTGACATTTTTGACCCCACCCTATCTAGTGTACACTGTAGAAATTTTAATTTTGTAGCCAAATGGAATGGATTTGTTCCTTGATACATGCAAAGCCAATATGAACAACCAAGAGATAAAAGAGTGAAGATTTACTGGGAGCAAGTAAGGAGAGTACTGTAGATAACTCTCAAAGTGGGGTCTCCCCCAGGAAAAAAGGCAAGGGCCTTTTACTGGGGAAACTTACTCATATAGGAAAGACTTTTCCGTATATATGGGGTGGGGGCTTTCCTGAGCATGCTCAGTTTAAGGTCATAAATCACAGGTTCAGAAAAGGCGGCCATAAATAGCTCTGGGTAAAGAATTTAGTATTATGATGAGCAAAGTTTACTCTAGGTCACCTAAAAAGAGTTAAGTCAGGGACTTGACAGTTTTGGTTGGTTCCTTGTTTCTCCGGGCAGCATTATCTGAAACACAGTAACTTTGGAAGGGCATTCATACCACTTGAAGGGGTAATAGTTCCCTGTTCACCAGTTGCTTCCCCACAAATAGGGGAGATTGTCTCTAAAAGTACCTGCCTAATAGTTAATGATTTTGTACAATTTTGTCAAAGAAAATATCTGTTATGGCTTAAATCTAGATGTCCCCCCAAAGCCTCATGCAGTCAGAGGTGAGGCTTTTCGGAGGAGTCTGGATCTAGAGTCCGTGGTGCTGGGATCAAGGTTGTGTGTTACTGAATTAGCATGCTGATTGGTTTGGCGTAGTTCTGGGTAGGACTAAGAGTGCCCCACTCTGGAATGTGAGTGCTACTGGCCTTAACGGGTGGCCTGGGTAGAATATGAGGGTCAGAAAGAGTGTTGTTGTTTGCTGCTTGCTGCTTTTCCTGCTTCCTGCCTTCCACACCATGAACCTTTTTCCTCTGTGGTGCCCCTCTGCCCTACCACTCTGCCTCGGAGCCTCTGGTTATGAACTGAAACCTCTATAAACTGTGAACTAAATAAATCTTTCCTCGTTCAACTTTGGGTGTTGGGTATTTTGTCTCAGCAACATGAAAAGCAACCAAGACAATATCTGAATTTTTTTTTTTTTTTTTGCGGTACTAGGGATTGAACTTGCGCTTGTCAGGCAGGCGCTTATTCCCCTGAGCTATATCCCCAGCCCCCAATATCACAATTGTAACTTCTCATTGTTTACATTTTTTTAACTTTGAAAAGCACTTTTTTGTTTTTACTAGTTTCTTTTTGCTCAAAGATGTAACTGAAATCACTGAATATTTTTGAGTATCTGTGCATGTAGCTATGACTAATGCTCTGGACTGAGGAAAACGATGGCCTTGGGAAATTTCTGCTCCAAAGATTCTCCTTATATGCACATTTTCTCAACATTTATTAAGTACTGTGTGACAGTCAGCAACCCACAGAAGACAGGGGTGAAATATGGGAAACATGTGTGGGCCAGAATCGAGGACATGAAAGCACTGTACGGCTATGAGTCTGTTTGGTGGGTGTATTACTTATGGCTCTTTAGAGGTGCAAAATCAACAGAAATTTATGTCTACCTGTGCGGAGGACTTGTTAGGTAGGCTTACAGGATCAAAGGTGAGAGGCCCACAGTGGCCACTGGTGGACGCAGAGGAGGAGAGGCCCTCTGTGTGCTGGAGATCCAGAGAGTCCAGTAGCTACTCAGTTCAAGCAGACGGAAGTTGTAGAACAAGAGTGAGGAACGCAGGGCCAAGGCTGAAGGCCTGGAAGGCCGCTCCCGTGAAGCTGTACAGCCTGCTTCTGTTCTTGGCCTTGATTAATAAGGTGGTGTAACAGTCTCGTGGTCTCTGGGTCTACTACCACGTGAGGAGACAGAGAAGAGCATTACGAATGGACGCGTATGCCCTAGGTATTAGTGTGACCCTGTAAGAACACAGTCCACTGAATTCCCGGGGTGGCTGTTTCTAACTGCCAGTGCCCCAAAACAATAGCCCCCATATCCTTTGGCCTTTGTCGGAATTGGAGAATTGCTAGTAAATTTCTTCCTAGTAAGGGAGCAGGACACTGTGGGACAATTAAAAACTTATGGGAAATACTTAGGCTTTGAACTGACATGTCAGACAGGAGCAGAGAAGCTCTGAGCAAGGCTGTCCTTAACCCCAATTATAGCGGTAGAGCTAGAGGAGTATGTTTAGAGAAGGAAGTTAAACAGAAACTAAGGGAATTAAAGTTGCTTGCTCACAAAGTCCAGGGTAACCCAGGGTTTCTTGCAGGAGATGGAGATGTCTGTAGACAGGGACACTGTGGGTTTCCTTGAGCCTCGTTAGTCCTCTTTATCAGAGCAGGAGGTGTGGGTTTTGCCTGGCCAAGCCCTTTTATGAAATCAGGGAAAATCCATCCTCAGTGCCATGGGTCAGGCACAGTGACCACCTGACACATGGAGCAGGGGCTTGATAGTGACGTGGTACAGTCATGTGCCCAGGGTTCAGTTTTCTTGCAGGCTTTTATTGGTCTTCGGTTTCCTTTGGATTACTTGGGTGTGCTTAAAACATTGCCCACTGACACAGCTATAATTTTGGTCTGTCCTTTTTTCTTAGTCCTTCTCCTTCATCTTCATCATGATTCTAATTGAACACAGAAAAGGCCATGCTGTGTCCTTTTGGGTTAATAACTTAGTTACTGCAGGTCGATCAGCCCCGCAATCTCCCAAACAAGTAGGTGGCAAAGAGTTACATAAATGAGACAATTGAAATGATTGTAGGGCTCCAGGAGGGTCTAATTCTCTTACAGAATTCAAGACTCTCTGGGTTCAGTGCAAGATTTCTCTGGGAAGCCCATATTTATTAGGTTTTTAAACAAAAAGAGGAGAATACTGAAGGAAATGTGGGAATCTAGCAGGACCTTGGGAGAATTTTCCCAAGCAGTAAATTACGTCAGTCAGGAGAACGACCTTACCTTTAGGTTGGTATTTATTGTAGGAGTGTGGACTGGGCAATTTCAGTCTCCTTGTAGCTAATTGGGGTTGGAACCAAAAATCGTCAGCTGTGGCCTTATCTTGTCCTTTGAGGTGTCACAGCTTCACAGGCCAATACAGGCCTCAGTGGTGACCAGTGACTCATAGAGGTTCAGTTACTGTGAGTCCACTGCCTGTCTTTAGACAAGGTGCCTAAGCTTTGGGCAACTCACAAGTAAACATGGAAAGCCAATTTGTTAATATTAGATCCTGCTCAGAGTCACTATGTAGTGGTCTCCAACAATATCCAGCATATGAATTGTATCTGAAAGTAATGAATATCTGTGGCATACTAGTTTCTGATGGAAACAGTGGGATGAGACCCATGTTCTCCTGGGAGACACATGGTCCTCTGGAAGACAGGGTCGTCAGTGATACCAATTTTCTCTTCCTTAGGGGTCTCTAAGTATTATGGTTCTTGGTCCTTTATAAAGAAAAAGAAGCTATAAAATCCTGAACATAAGAGATTTTACTCCACCTTCTATGCTTTATGCTGAAATGATTTATCTGAAAAATACTATCATAATTTAAACTGCCATTCTGCAGCCATCTCTCACCATTTTCTAGTTCATTCTGGACCCAAACCATATTGCAATAATAGATAAATCCTTCCTTTTTTAAATTGGCAGGATCAAGCCATCCCTGCTGATCAAGGATATGGCCTAGTGGCCAGGTTGGTGGGATCTGTGGATACAGTTCATGGTGTTTTCCGTGATTCATCTTGAGGCTAAGCAGACACTCTGCTCAGAGCCGGGGGGCACTGGTGCCTTTCTAAATGAGTAGAGTCCTCCGTGAAGGGCCCTGTCAGCCTTAGTACTCTCCATACTGCAGCCCATTAGCTCCTTAAGGAGAATGGTGGAGCCCCACGCCTTGGGACTCCCTTAGACACAATCGACTCTAAAGAGATAAGAGTGGAACTGCTTGGGGAACAGCGTCTCTTAAATTTACCTCTGTAATAAAAATCTTGGTACTTTGTTTAAGGTAATAGAGACAGAGCCCTCTTAAGAAAAAGCCTTTAAAAACCTTTAAAAGCTCTAAGAACGAGAACGGCTCTACTTTTGGATACACACAGCCACCGGAGTTGAGCTTTACTGGCTGTTCCTTTGCTCTGCTCAGCCCTCAAGTACATGTTTCTAAATGATCTGAATTTCTGTTAGAAAAAATAGGGAAGAGGTCTAACTCTATTCAAAGAGAAGGAAAGAGGCCCATATGTTCCCTAAATCAGAGGCTTAGCTCTTATCTACAAGGGCAAGATTTCGTGGTGACCATGAGGCCAGTTGGAAAAAAAGAAAAGAAAATGGTGAACAAGCATGGCACAACCATGTGACCAACCCATGTGACCAAATGACTGACCAACATGGTCAAACCCATGTGGCCAACGCACAGGATGAACTGAAAAGGTCGAAAGATATGGTGAAAAAGTGGACTGGGATGAAACAAGCTCCCAAGAAAGTGGCTTACTAAGGACACCCAGAGATAAAAAGCATCTAGGGTGTCCATCTACTTGAGGGCCCCAAGGGAGGGTTTCATGGGTAGGGTCCCCATGTTAAAGAATACATGTGTGCAAGACATTAGCAACAATAGCAGGCAGCATGGAGCACAGCAGAGGGCAAGAGCACAAGAGCAAGAGCCTCCTGCATCGTTAGTGTATAATTCTTCTACAAGTTATCTCACATTTACATTCTTACGTAGTACCAGCACATGCATGTTTGTCTGTGCTAAGTCATGGTTACAATACTGTATCCCACTGTGCGCTTGCACTAGACAAGTGGGGTCATGTCCTCCGGGATCTTTAGATGTTCCTGAGCTTTGAAGCAGTCTGCGTGGTTCCCCACATGGGGGAAAAGCACAGATAAGACCTTGAGCACAAAAAGAAATAGACCGCGGTAGGCAGCTACTGAAGCCGGAGACCCAACTATCAATACAGCAGAGAGTGAAAAGCTAAGCAAAATATTGTAGAGAACAGAAACACGAGGAGATAAAAGGCATGGTAAGCTCTAGGTCCCACACACGGAACCTGAATGATCTGTCTTGCCACTGGGTTAATAACAGACTCTCTGGCTGACTCATACCCATGAGAAGTGACTGAAAATGGGACCAAGAAAGAAAAGAGGCAGACCTATGGGTCTCTTACTGGCTGGGAAAAACACAGAGGCCGTGTGCTTCCCCTCCTCGATCCCTCATGGAGTACACAGCAGGGAGCTGATCCTGGCACCATGAGAAATCTTCCAGACTCCCCCAGATTCCATTAATTTTTACCACCCTCTGGTTCCCTGCCTCTTCCTGATGACCAAAAAAGATTTGAACCCTCTGACAGATGAAAGCCTGTCTTGGGAAAGAAAGGGCAAGAAAGGGATTAGAGATTTTCTAGGGGAGAGAGAGAGCAAAAGAAAAGAAAAAATTAAACAAGTCCATCTTAGTTTGAGTCCATTTCAGAGAGAGAGAGAAAGAGACAGAGAGAGAAACAGCAGCAAAAGGAACTGTACCTGCTCCTAGCTGTCTTTGCCAAGATCCATCTTACCAGGTTTGATGGTGCTGCAGCCTCATTCTAGAGGTAGTTTCTAAGTTTTTTCTGTTCTTAGCATATACTTTGTCAAGAAAAATCCAAAAGGTAGTGATGTTTTATGTTTATTAAAGGTAGGAAAAATGTGCTCTGTGAGTGAGTTTGGGTCAGGTGAATGTAGGAAAAAGTATATACTCTACAGCATGAAATGGAGAACACAATAGCAGAATCCTAGTTTTGCGCACCTCTTGCTACCTTATACTAAAGCAGAATTTAATTTTTCTGCAGTTAACATGTTTTCCTTCAAGCACTTTACTTGAAGATCAAGGCACAGCAGGCTGGGTGACCAGTATGGGCCTGTTTCTTCATAAATGGCACCTTCTGTGCGATGGAAAGGGGAACGGCCTCCTTTGAGCCTTCTACAAGGGCACTAGTCTCGCTGAATTTATTCCCACCTCCCTCTAGATACCATAATGTTGGGGGCCAGATTTCAACACACAGGTTTCATTGTGACACAACTATTCTGACCATAGCAGCTGAGTTTTGTCTGTTGCCTTTTTCATGCTACCCAATAAAAGGAGTGCTGTGACACAGATCATATGACACGCAATCCTGAAGTAGTTATGGCCTAGCCTGGTCATTCTGCTAATGACTGCTCCAGAGAATCCCGCATGCAGGGTATAATTCCTTTTGTCACATGGCCTTTTGCAAAAGATATTAACATGGACAGAAGGAAGCCAGGTTCTATTCATGAGGACAGTGAGGGAATTATCCTGAAAGAATTCAGGGATCTTTGAAGCAAGCTATGACCATGAGGGCAAGGTGTCCCAAGAAGACTCTGCTCCTCTAGGGACTCAGCTCTAGATGCCACTCAAAAAGGCTGCACTGTAGCTTTGCCAAAGCTTCAGGGGGCACAGAGCATCCAGGCCATGCTAACTACATGCACAGTGAATGGAAGAGCCATGAGGGCATGGCTTTCTCTACCTAGATCTCAAAGATTCTCAAAAAGCTGGAGACCCAGGCAGAGATTTGCTGCGTAGAGCCGCCACAAAGGGCCTCTGCTAGAACAATGCCTAAGGCACTATGGAAGAGGGGTCACCCTCAAGACCCCAGAGCTGGAGGGTCTATCCTAGGACAGTACTGGGCATGAGACTCGACCTATGAGAACCGCCACCCCGGCAGAACCAAGGAACGGCGTGGGGGCAGGGCTGTCTGGGTTCTGAGGATTGGCCCACCCCGGTGTGCTCAGAAGGCACCGCCGAGTCACAGGAGACTGTTCGCTTGCTTTAGGCTTCACTTTGTGCATACTTGGGGCTTCCTGCTCGACTATTTCTCCCTTTGGGCAGGAGATTCTAGCCAGTGCCTGTCCTGTCACTTTATTTTATTATTATTATTATTATTACTATTACTATTATTTTGCAGTACCAGGGATCGAACTCAGGACGCGCTTGCCAGGTAGGCGCTTATTCCACTGAGCTACATCCCCGGCCCTCTGTCACTTCATTTTAGAGGCTTGTAACTTGCTCATTTCACAGGCTCAGAGATGGAGAAGAACTTGCCTCGTGATGAGGATGAAGCAGGCCTCCAGTCTGATGAGGTTCTGGGCTTTGGGCTTTTGAGCTGGAACTGGGATGAATGAAGAGTTTGGGGCCCTCAGATAGGAATAGATGTCTTTTGCACATGAGAAGGATATCAATTTTGGAGAGGAGGGATGGAAGGCTGTCTCCTAAAGCATTTCTCAGACAAAGATGTCCTCTACAGCTGGTGTGTTGAAACTTAGCTTCTCATGCGATGGTGTTGAGAGGTGGCCGGCGTGAGAGTCAGTGCGGTCTGAGTTCCGCCCTCACCGCGGCATGAGGCGGCACCCCGTACACTTGAAGCTCGTCTGGGCAGTTCAGTGAGACCTTGTCTCACAAACAAGAGACAGAGGAGGTTTGGGAAATTGTTCAGTGGCAGGCTGGCTGTTAGGCTTGCATTGAGCTCGGGTTTCGCTCTGTAGCACCACAAGAAACAAAGGCTCTCCTTAACAGATAAGGGGACCCTTGGTGCTCGGCTTTCCAGGACACAGAAACGTGAGTGATACCTATTGTTTTTATTATCTAGCCTTTGGTGTGCTATTATGGCAGCACAAAATGTACAAAGACACCAAGTATACCAGATGTGTCAACAGATTTTTTTATTGGTGTTACCATGTTGCTCAGTCGGAAAAGCGTTTACACTTTTTTAACTTATGTGGGCCCCACCTAGTGAAATGAAACAAAGAAGAGTTTGCTAAAACCTGTGCCAAATATATATTAAGAAAGGAAAATCTCCTCTTTCCTTCCTTCCTTTTCTTTTTTTAACCTCATCCTGGAAGTGAGCGGGATTTTCAGAAATGCTGGAAGGGTGATGGTTATCAGCTTTGTCGTGACTATGGGTGCGTGCTTTGAACACTCCCGAAGATGCTGTTACCCTTCCCTGGCTGGCGCCTTTGGAGTGGGAGGAGGAAGAGGATGGGGGGGCGATGCTGTGCTTCCCCAGTGCCTCCAACCACACCCGCCTTCCTTTCCCCTCACGCAGTCCCCGTGCCCTTGCCTCCCATCTGTCCCAGCGTGGTCTGTGCTCCAGCACTTGATGCCATGCCCTTCCGTAAGGATTTCTGCCTCCACCCACATTAGCTGAGCTGGCACTTGGTCCATTTACTGCATGGGGGCAGCATGATACGTTCTCATAGTTTTGATATTAGTTTCAGTTCTGTGGTTTGGTCGATCTGTGTTGTTAGATTGGCTATGGTTATTGTCATAAGAGAGTGAATTTAACATACTGTAACAAGGAGCCCTAGTAAAATGGGTGGATCTTAGAATAAAGTTGGCCTGGGAAGGAAAGTGAGGTGTAATTTAGGAAGTTTGAACAAAAACCAAGTTACTCAGACAGAACAAAGATAGCTAGGGTTAGAGACAGATTGCTACTTGTCAGGGATTACATAACTAGGCTAGGCAGGAGCATCAACGGTGGACCCCGCCCCCTCATAGGGATCACCTTGGCATGGTGCCTGGGACTTTGCTCAGCACTTTGGAGGCTGCATGGCCACAGCTGGGTGTGGCCATGTTGGTAAGGATGCACAGGACTGAGCTGTCATTGTTACTAAGAAAATGATTTCATGACATTTGTAATTTGTGGGGCAATCACTAGGTGACAAACCTTATAAAGACCGAATGAAAGCAACCTTCCCACAACTTGGTCTGTAAATTAGTGAAATTAGATGGTTAACTTGGGCTGCTAAGTTCAGGACCGGGCTTCAGATCTAGGTTGCTCCGAATCCAAAGCATAGAAGCTGCTTAATTTTGTATCCAAATGCCTCACCGGGGGCATTCAACAAATACTGTGGCCAGAAAAAGTTCCTCAAGCACCCTAGGATATTGTCTATCTCGGCTTGCATCTATCTAGCATCTCTGAATGTGAAAGAAATCTAATCTCACCATCCTCTGAAATGTTCATGTAACATTTTTTTTTAACCGGG
Source organism: Dinomys branickii (assembly GCA_004027595.1). Taxonomy (NCBI): domain Eukaryota; kingdom Metazoa; phylum Chordata; class Mammalia; order Rodentia; family Dinomyidae; genus Dinomys; species Dinomys branickii. The sequence goes on from PVLD010000789.1 coordinate 173,042, forward strand.
AATCAAATTCATGACCTTGTGCTTGCCAGGCAGGCACTTGTGCCTCTGAGCTATATCCCTGGCCCTCTTCATATATTTTGTCTGACCATTGTTAACTAAGCAGCCTTCAGCATCAGGTACTGTGCTGGGTGCTGGATGTGAAAGCGCCCGCGAAGTACCCACAATTGCAGTCTTCCTTGTCCCTTGGCCTTCAACAGCGTGCAAGACAGACGGGATCCTGCAGAGACCTGCAGTGCTGCCAAACACCAGGCAGCGCACAAGACAGCTTTCCCTTGGTAAAGGACCTCCTGACCCCAATATCCACAGTGCTGATGTTGAGAAACGGCACCTGCGGGATGCCGGCTCCCCTGCCAGGTAGGCTAGCATGGAAGAAAAGAGGAGACCAGCTGGGCGGTGTACTAGAGAAGAGTGCAGGGCCTGGCCTGAGGGTGATTGGAGGGGTCAGGGTCCATCACAATAATAACCTGGGTTTTATTGTAAATCCTCAATATGTCTATTCAACCATGTCAAATCTGGTGATATCAAATTCCCATTTTCCAGGAATTTCCAGACAGTTTAAGTCTGAAGAAGGGGAAGCGCTATAATAACGCTTTCCTTACCTGCTTTTAGATTTTGTAACTGGTACTGTTTTAGGTACAACTCATCTAGCTCAGGTGGTGTCGACCAGCTTTCCTGCTTCTTTAGCTGAGTCTTTCCGTCGTCACCGCAGTTTCCTTGGCACTTTGATCCCTCCCATCCTGCTCCCAGCGTCCTGCGGGGCTCTCTGTCTTAGACAGCTTTTCAGACTGACTCCTTCTTAAGGGTCTAATGTTGTAGATTCCCAGAGTAATGGAGAGCTATGGAAATTCCCGTAAATTTCTTTAGACTAAGTAGGATTAAAAAGGTTACAAACAAATTTCTGCCGGGGCTGTCAGTTGACGACATTAGACAGCTAGACCTAAATTTTCTCGCCTACTCACGCTGGGCTTAACGTGTGAAACCCTCTCCTAACCTTTGTGGTATTGCTGCAGCTCGTGACCCTAGGATGAAGATCCTAATTGTTCCATGGAATTAAACAAAGAAATGAAGATATAACCTCTTTTATGCTACTGATGGAAGTAAACTAGCCAAAATGGAAGTCATTTGCTTAAAATGAATATATAGCCAGGCGTGGTGGCACATGCCTGTAATCCTAGCACTTGGGAGGCTGAGGCAGGGAGATCACCATAAGTTTGAGGCCAGGCTGGGCTATATGGTGAGACTCTATTTTAAACACACACACACACACACACACACACACACACACACGAATGCTCTTTGAGTAAATCGGTCTAAGCAAGAACCCCACAGATGTGCTGACTGATGCTTTTACTGTCTCGCTCATGTTGGTCACAATATTGCGAACAAGCCAATGATTCTCACCCCGGCTTCATTTCACCCTATTTTAAATTTTTGTAATTGTCGTTTGCTATTTGTAGTTCGAACACTCTATTTGTATCTTTAAGCTCTTCTCTAGTTATTTTGACATATATAATTGATTTTCATGGACTGCTGTCTTCCTGCAGTGTCGTGTAACATCCCATAGCACCCTCCACCAGCAGTGCCCCCTTCTCCCTGGCCCCTCCCGTGCCAACCTCTGGGGACCTCTGTTCTACAGTCCACGTCTATGTGACCAGCATCTCTGCTCCTCGTACACGAGTGAGAACAGCAGCATTCGCCCTTCTCTCCTGGTTGCATTTCTGTGAAACTGACCTGGCCCATTTCCTTTAGTTTGCTGGGGACTCTATACCAGGAGTTCCTGTTCTTTTACCTTCCTCAGTAATTTCACCCTCTTGGGCCTTCTGTAGGCCCCCAAATGTTGGGATGGATGGATGTACCAGTGGATAGCGGAGCGTAACACTGGACGTTGAACTTTGTTTGCTTTGTTTATTGATAGAAGAACAGCGCACGAGAGCCTCTCTGGTTAGCCATCCAGCGTCTCCCTGTGAAAAGTGGTTGACCTGTTCCTGGTGTCTTGTGGTGTCGCTCAGTTTCTATTCTCCCCTCGGATTATTCTTTTTGGGACTGAGTGTAAACGTTCCTGAGCATCGTGTGGCTGACGGGAGGGACAGAGCGGGGCACGTGACAGCGGAGGTGGCACGTGAGTGTTGGCTCCGAGACAGCATCGCCTCACCATGCTCACCCCTCCGTGCCCTGAGACACTTCTACCATTCCCTCGGGGACACGGGGTCCATTCTATGCCACAAGCTACAGCATCAGCTCAGACTGTTTCCTCATCTTATTCTAGGAGAGCCAAGCTCTCTACTTTGGATGCCACTTCTTTCCAAAGACCCTACATATGTATGTATGTATGTGTCTGTCTGTCTGTCCACCACCTGTCTGTTATCTATGTCTGCCGTCTCTCTGTATCTGCCATCCATTTGTATCTATCTGCCTATCATCTGCTGTCTCCATCTGCCCATGTGTATTTATTTTTATTTTATTTATTTCTGTGGTTGCTGCTTGTTCAGCAGCTGTCCGAGGATGGTGTCTTCCATAGCCCTCATGCCATTAGGCCTGGGGAGGGCCTGACTGTTGCTATTGACCACTAGCTTTGCTTCCTTTTCAACTTAACTTAGAAGACAGCTTTCTATGCCAATTAATTATGCAGCTTTGGGGAAAATGTGGGAGGTCTTGTGTCCTCAGTTTCAGGACTTGTAAAGGGGGATGGTAAAAACCCATCTCTTACACTCGAAGTGAAGGCATAATGTGGTCATGTCTCTAAAAGTGCCCCCTCAGCTATGCAGAGAGAGCCTCATCACCCGTGGGCAGCGTGCTACCATACTCCCCTGGCGGGGTTCCCAGCTGCTGCTCGGGCTTGCTCACTCTGGGCCCCGGATGTGCTGTGGTCCTGAGAGCATGCTCAGCAGCGTGTGTGGCCAGCCAGGCAGCTCATGTCCCCAAGAGCAGGCCCGGACACTGGGCACAGCAGGTCGGTGTGCCAGTGCTCCTGCTCCTGGGCCTTGTGCGTCCATTCTGAAGGGTGCTCTGTCCTGTCTCAAAGAGGTACTGGCTATGCTGCACCCCAGTCACCTCTGTGCCTGCTCAGTGGGTGTTGTTGAGTTTTCTATTTCTTGTTTTATTTCTTTACTTCCTTCCTGCTGTTTCCTGGAATTACCTCTTGCATAAGCAGCAGAACTAGAACTTTTGGTCTCACACTGGCTTCAAAGTTTATGCCAGTAACCATTACATCGTAATGGTTTACTCTGATCCAGTTTCAGGTCAGTGTGGATAAGGGGTCTGCTATGTGTGTAACTGGATTTACCTGATCTGTGAATTTAAGTGCAATTAGTCACTTTCTTTTATATTTTCATAGTGCGTTTGAGGCATCTAGAGGACCTCAGTTGCCCAGTAAATTGAAGTTGAATAGACCCCTTTTCCATTTTGTTTTTATGAGTTGTTAAAATAAAAACTCCAGACACTGTGGCTCTTAGAAATCTGGGAAGGACCTCTGTCTAACGTTCACTAGTGAGCTGTTGCCAGTCCCCATCCCAGACTCCAGGTGCACACACTGTTACAGCAAAAGCAAATCTCCCTCCTCTGCAAGTGGCGATGGCTCACTGGTGATGCCTCAGTCCGGGGCGGGTGGAAAATCCCATCCCTCAGTGCCGGGCTCTGGGGCAGTTGCTCCCCTGCTGGGCCCCCCTCCTTTCAAAACCTCTGCTCTGGCCATGCAGTGGCGGGCAGCAGGCACCGCCTGCAGCAGTGTGTCTTGTGCAGCTCCCCCAGCCAGGTCTCTGCCTTGCGTCTGGTCTGTTAGTTTAAGCCTCTGTGGTCCTGGAGTGGATTTTCTGGTGAGCCCTCCTGGTCCTCATACACTGTGACTGCTCCCTGCCTTCGTGCAATCAGGACTGGAGTTGATTAAAACGCTGCTTTTTGCTGTCCAAACCCTGGGTTCAGGCAGCTTGACTCACTGTTCTCCAGCGCTCAGTGTTGTTTAACAAAGACCTCAGGGAGTGGTGGCCGTGGATGAGATGCCAAAGCCTGGGGTCCATCCTAATCCCGAGGCTGAGCGATCTCGCCTGGGATGTCTCTGTGGGCTAAATCGTTTGCTAACTACTCACCATCACACACCTAGTCTTTAAATCCTCCTTGGAGCCTTTTGGCTGAGTCTGCTTACAAGATACCGCCTTTCTCCACAGCCCTGATTCTACAAAAATAAGGGGTAGCGCTGGGGCAAGTTCCTTCTCACTTGGGCTTAAGGGAAACCACAGTGTGTGCTTTTTCTATTCTTGTGGGGAGGTGGTACTCAGAGGAAGTTTAAATGTCACCCTCCCTGCTTGTTGGAGCATGAGCCTGGAAATAAGGAGGAGGCAGGAGGAAGGGCACAGATTCCATCAGAAAAATTTACAACTCACTTGTGAACTTCAGATATTTACTTTTTCTTTTTTAAAACCATATTCTCTGTGTAGTTCATGGTGGCCTTGAACTATGTAGCACAGGCTGGCCTTGACCTTGCAGAGATCATCCTGCCTCAGCCTCCCAAGTGCTGGGATTACAGGCATGTGCCACCACGCCTGGCGCTATTCACTGTTTGTATCCTATCCTATTACTATTATTTTCTTTTGAGACAGACAGTCTCACTATGCTACCCAGACTGACCTCAAGAGATCCTCCCCCTCATCCTCTGAGTAGCTGGGACTATAGGTGTGTACCACCATGCCTGGCTTTCACTGTGGCTTGAACCACACCATCTGGGAATGATTTAATTTTAGCAGGCACTGTTCTGTCTTTTTTTTTTTTTTTGTCTTTTTTTGAGACTGGGTCTTGCTATGTAATTCAAGGTGGCCTTGAGCTTATTTTGTAGCCCAAGTGGGTCTTGAACTCACAACAATCCTCCTGCCTCAGCCTCCCAGGTGCTGGAATTACAGGTTTGCGCCATTACGCCTGGCTCTCTGTTTAGTGTCTACAATCATTGTCTCTGGGGTGGCCTGAAAGCTCCTCAGTGCCTAGCACAGTGTCTGCACACAGCACGCTTTTGCTTAGAGCAAGGATCACCATGTTCTTATTTTCAGCAGCCACACACCCCTGCGTGTAGATGCTCATAAAGTTAGGAGAGCACTCTTCATTCGCAGTGGATTTCCGGTGTTATTTTTCTCAATGCTTTCTGACGAGGACCGATGTACGTCTCTTTCTTGAGAGCGCTTTGCTTTTTATTTCTCTGGCATACTTGTTTCTTCTCTTACCAGTTTCACAATGTTATTTGTAAACAGGCTTCAAGGAGTCAGACTCCAGTGGCTCTTGGCATCACTAGAGAAAGCAGCTTTTCAGGGGTGTGTGATATTCCCAGCAGTCCCAGCTTTTATTTGTAATATGTGCGTTTATGCTTTTGCCAACCAAAATACAGAAACGTATCTATCTATCTATCCTATCTATCTATCTATATCTGTCTATCTAAACAAGTTGTGAGACAAGGTTTCAGCAGGTTGTCCAGGCTGAGTTTGAACTTGCGATCCTTTTGCTTCAGTGTCCCAGAGTGCTGGCATTTCAGATGCGGGCCACCCATCCGCCAGTCAGGAAGCACACACAGGGGAGCACCAGCGAGACCCCACTCCCTCCAGGCAGCACCTTTAGCAGAGAGCTCAGTGGGTGAAGCCAAGAGTTATCCCCAGGGTCCTGCCACAGCACTAGAGGCTCCTGATCCCTCTCATATTAACAAAGGAGTTTCTGTGTTTTTGGCATAAACTCATGTGTACCTATTTGACTGTGAAATATTATAATTTTTATAAATTAAACTCGTTCTTCTAAATTAACTCAAATTTACCATATATTTACTTGAATTAAGTCCTGTACTGATTAAAAGTAAATGTATGGTAAATTTATATTAAGCACATATTTTTTCAGAAATATGCCGTCTAAAAAGCCAAGCAATGCAGTGTTCAGGAGAAGAGGAAGAACACACACGGAGAAATAACCCTTCGAAGCAGCATAAAGACGATTGAAAGTGAAAAGAACAAAGCTCTTTGACTGTGAATATATGACAGATGCATCCCTTATGATCAAGTAGTTAGATTACTGGGTATGACCGCCTTGAGAATGACACCCTATCTACAGAAGGGGGCTATACTGGCCTTACTAAAATCAGAGAAAAACTGAGTATGGCCTAGATTGCAAAAGTATCCAGACACTGGCACGAAAATGTACTCAGCCAGGGAAGAGAGAGGGACACGTGCAGCTGCTGTATGTCGGGACGCACAGCCATTATTTCCCCTGCCCAGTGATCACCCGAATTTGCTCAAGACCCACAATCTTTTCTAATTTTAATTTTTTATTTTAAAGAGAATAGTAAAAAAAAAAAAAGGACAATAGCAAAATACAAACAAAACAAAGCAAGGACATTAAAAATGATACAGGGTTCCAAACCAAATGATAGGGATTAACAGTAGTTGTCATTTTACATATTGTTACCTTAAACAGAGTTGCTCAGATTACCAGATGTAAGAATGGATGATCTATCAAACCATTAAAGCGAATAAGAAAATAATAATTCAAAAGAACATTAGATTTTATTTTTTATTTATTTTTTTTGGCGGTACTGGGGATCGAACTCAGGACCCTGCGCTTGCTAGGCAGGCGCTTATTCCACTGAGCTATATCCCCTTTTATTTTTTATTTTTTATTTTTTTGGCTCAAAAGAACATTAGAAACAATGCATAGTTTCACATAGCTAAATCTTGGAAACAACCCAAATGCCCGTCCACTGAGGGATGGATAAAAAAGATGTGGTATTTTTATACAATGGAGTATTACTCAGCTATAAAAATGATCAACTTGAGGCTAATATTAGGTAAATGGATGCAACTAGAGACCATACTCGCATGTGAAATAAATCGGACCCACATATTGTCTCCCTGGCGGAGGAACCTGAAAGAATAAGTAAAACTCAAAATGTACAATAGATGATAGGAAAGGGGAAGGAGCTGCTCAAAGGAAGGATCGACTGGGATGAGGGAAAGAAGAAAAAGGAGGTACCAAGGCGCCATGTATGTGGACGGCTGGCAACACTGTGCTGCCGCTGTCTGGGGGTTTACTGAGGGGAACAATTAGTGCTTCAATTTTTTTATATATTTTGACGAATTTTGCATGCTTATATCTGTTAATCTGAGCAATTTATGTGAAGACAACAATATGCAGCATAACAACCATTGCTGAAGACCCACAATCTTAATGTGGGAAGTGTTACTTTTGTGAGTTGATATACGATATTCATTTCTGGTATTGTATGTAGCACATATAGTTTTCTGGGAATTCTATAAACAGATGGAACATTATGATGTCTGTTTTAAGAATTAGATTATGGATACTGAATGGGTATCAAGTTTAAATGTAATCAAAACACTTTGTCTACAAACTAAAGATGTGTGATAAATACCAAAAGATGTAATATCAAATGACAAAATACATTATGCAATAATCGAAAGCATCTTGGTGCAACATACTATACATTTTCGTAAAACCTATCTGTTACGGCTGTGTCTAGATGTCCCGAAAGCCTCATGCGGTCACAGGTGGGGCATTTTCAGAAGTGGCTGGATCCAGAGTGTGTGATGCCGGGACTGAGGGTGTGCGATTCCCAAATCAGCCCCCTGATTGGTTTGGCACCACCCTAATCCTGGTGGCCTCAATGGAGTGAAAAAGGGGCAGAAAACAGCTGCTAAGGTCTTTCGCTTGCTTTGCTACATTCTGCCCGCAGTGAACTGCTTGTCTTCCACAGTGCCTGTCTGCTGTGCCACCTCGTCTTGGAGCCAGCTGAAACCAGGACCGAAACATCTGCAAACTGTGAGCCAAATAAACCTTTCCTCCCTTAACTTGTGGGTGTTGTGCATTTCGTCTCAGCAATGAGAAAAGTAACTAGAACACTGTGTTGGATATTGTTTTATACCAAATGGAAAAAGTTAATAAAGTGATATATGTGTGCTTAACAGAAGTCCTACCTCTGTATATAAAACATGAGAAAAAAATTACCTCAGCAGTATGTTTGGTGAATGTCAAACCTTAGAAAGAGATATAAAAGCGCTCCAAGAATCTGTGAATAAATGAAAAAGAAATATTGAGAAATTGGAAATCTGCAAATAACTGCATGAGTGTATCAATTATTATAGGAAAAGTACATATCAAATAAAAGTGTGATTGTACAATCCTAATTGTGCATTTAAAATGGACAGATGAAAAGTTACATAAAGCATTTTCAGAGTTTGAATTTTTCAGTAGGAGAATTATTTTCTGTGACTACGTTTGATTTACAAAAAAAACACTGATTTTTGGCTTTGGACTAGTCTAGCAATTTAAGTCTCATAGAATGTCTTCTAAGGGTGGTAAGCAGTATTGTGTTTGGATTTCTCAGAAACTATTTTACATATTTTTCTTAGTGTAATCTGATTGAAATTTAGAAGTATACTTGATCTTTCTCTCTTTTTTTTTTTTTTTTTTTTGGTCTTTCTGAGACAGGGTTCAGGCTGGCCTTGAGCTCACTTTGTAGCCCAGGCTGGCCTCAAACTCTCAATGATCCTCCTGCCTCAGTCTCCTGAGTGCTGAGATTACATGCATGTGCCACACACCCACTTGATCTATTTTCTTAAACTTTTTTTTTGTAGTACTGGGACTCAAACTTAGAGCCTCTCCCAGCCCCACTCATTGTTTTAACAACAGCAGTCACACTGGTATGGCGCAAAAGAAAACCAGGTAAGCAAACGGGGTTTTTGAAAATGTTATGGGTAAGTTTACTTGCAGTAAAGCCAGGTCAGCAAAAATTATACCAAGTTCTTCATGGTATAAGTAGAATTTTTACACTTGATAATTCTGTTTTAATGTACTTAACTTTAAATTTTTCATTACTTTAATGTTCTGGTAAAATATTCACAAAATACAAAAGAACAAGCATATGATGATATAAGTTTCCTTCTGTCTCCAGCTCCAGGATGACTCAGCAATAAATATTGTTCAATAATGAAAAGAAACCACCCCTAAGGCCCCTGATACCTTAGCACTGATACGTCTTAACAGCATTGTGTAAAGAAATGGACTCAAAGGCTACATAACATATGATGTCACTTATGACATTTGAAAATAGGAAAACTATGGGAACAGGAAGTGGAATTTGGGGGTCCCAAGCTCTGGGGTGTAGAGAAAGGATGGACTGGAGAGGGAGAGGAGTTTTAGGATAGCATGTCCGCCACCTGTGTCACGGCTGTGATTAACACCACTGTATGAATTTGGAGGACTGTGCACTAGCAGGAGTCAGGCACAGGAGCCAGAGATGATGTTATCGCTGAATAGCATGTGAAAAACTCTCGCTGGAGAAGATTTCTTTTGGTACTTAAGAAACACAGACTTGCGTAGAAAGATTTAAGGAGTTCTGTCTAGTATAATAAATAGGTCCTGGAGAGACTGTGCTCCCTGAATCCCTTTCGTTCTTCTTGATTATTGCGGAATTCACCACTTTGTTTTTTTACGGCCTGTTTTCTGGCTTGATTATGGGGTCTAAATGTTCCTTGCAAGAAAGAGACCTAAGACGTTAGCCAGGCCCTCCAGAATCGCACGAGTCTACTTGAAGCTGAGAGTTTAAGAGTCTTGTAAAAATAAATGTTTTCTCAAGGTTGGGTTTAATTACCTTTTAGTGCAATCTTGCTGTGAGCACAGCCATGTTCCGAGGACACGTCAGGGCAGACGTCTGGTCTCTGGTGGTTTCTCTCACACCTCAGTTATGCCCCTCACTGTGCTCTTGGCCAGCTGGCTGCATTTCCGAAGCCCACAGAGTTACCCTCCCGTGCCCTCTAGGCGACGAGTGCAGCAGGCTATTGGCTCTGCTCCGTTCCCGTGTTCTATCTCGCGGTCGCATTCTGCGAGGCGTTTTATAGAAGATATGAAAACCTAGGGAGGGAGGAGGTGGTAGGGCCTTGCTACTCAATGCGGGGCCCGCCTGTTGGCATCTGCAGCACTACACGCTTGAGGGAGGTGTGGACCCTCGGGCGGCACCGGGCCTGAATCAGCACCACGAGTGGCAGCAGCCCCCACCCCTGGGAAGGGTGTCCACCTTAGCATGCGAGAAACCCTGACACCGTCGTCCTCCGGATCGGTCCCTTCTGTGGTGCTTACAGAACAGGCCTATATTATATAATTCTGTGCAGAGTGCTTGTATATCACAGATACCAAATAAGTAATACATGAAATGTTTAACGACTACCTATGGTGTAAATAAATGTTTTAGCAGAAAACACACAAGCAAACAAAGTAGTCGCAGGATGCTTAACTGTTGTGTGCTCTGATTGCTAAGTATCTGCTTAAGTAATTCCAGGCTGAGGGCCACCCCAGAGAAGCAGACGGGAGCAGAGACTTCTTGGGCCTGTGCCTTACCCTTTGCCCTTGGGATACCCTGGACAATCTGGGCAGCAAATATTAAACTCAACTCCTGGTCAGTGATGTTCTCAGAGCTTGCTCTGGGACTAGTTTAGCATCAGGAAACATGTAGTGGTTCTGGAGCTCTTCATGCTTGCATTGTTAGTGACTAATTTATGTAAGTGGTTTAAATGGTTCAAATTTACACAACCAGCAAGTTAAGCAATCCAATATTTGTTTGATCTTACTCCTGATTTTCACAATTTCAGGATTTAAAAAAATCCTGCTGTGTTAATTAAAAGTTATATATGTAATTGCCTTAAGCTTTCTGCCCAGCTATAGTTACATGGAGGTCATCTTGCTAAGTATGTTTTTACAATCTCCTACTCAAAAGCATCAGGCTTAGGGATGTTTGAAGTTTGATGATGCTGTTTATTATATAATATTCCAGGAAGAATCTGAGGCAGCATGTGCTAATCATATGTTAACCCTTCACATATATCGATAAATGTTTACATGAAATCATGACAACAGTGACTGAACGTAACAACATAGCCTCTTTCTCGGGTCACGTGATATTTTTGTCATCAAATTGGTTACAAAAATGATCTCTTTTCATAATTTTGTTTATCTAATTTTTGCATTTTGTAATTATGGGTAAATAAACTGAGAGAAAATATTAGGAGTTCTCTTAGCTTACTTTTTTTTCTGTAAATAGTAAAGGTCTAACAAAAATTAATGTGAGCAGGTATTTGTCCACAGCCAGGATTTCTCAATCTAGTTATTCTGTAACTTTCTCAGTGTTTAACAATTAACACGGCCGTAATACCATGGGAAGCTTGCCCTGTGAGGGTGCTGGCGATGTGGGCACTGAAGAACTCACCAGTAGTCAATGAATATACCTGGAAAAGACAAGCACTCATTCGCACCAGAGGTCTCTGTCCACAGGACCAGTGGGCGGCCTTCCAAGAGAGAAGTCGCAGCTCTGGCATGAGAGGTCGGGGCTCTGGAAAGGGCCTGCCCCGTCCTGCGGCCCTGCCGCAGGACACCTGCGTTGTAAGTCTGAAGGCTCCTCAGACTTAGACAGGGAGATCTGTGAGCTTCAACTCTCTGGGGGAGAGATGGACCACGAGCTCACTGCGAGGGGTGAATAGTTCTTATGTTTACTTTTCTCATGCTGTTTCTAGTCAGCATTGATGTAGTGACTCATGACTGCCCAGGAGGTGGGGACAGGATGGCGTCAGCAGAGGAATTTGGGTGCTGAGAAGTTTAGTCCGTTTTGGCCAAAGGCTGAGACCATCCTTAAATCCGTTTACATAAATTTTTATCCCTTATTTATTTGGTTGGTTGTGGGTATAGCTCAGTGTAGAATGCTTGCTAGCACTATCAGGGCCTGGATTCAATCCAGAGGCAGGAGGTGGGGGGACACCACCCAGCCTAGTTTTGTGCAGATGTCAAATTAAAAACGTGCGAAGCCAGACTTCATTGCAAGTGGAGGTGCTGTGGGCCCTGCAGTGTCCCGTGAGACATGAGGAGAGCTTCTGTGAAAGTCTTTACTTTCCTAACACACAGTTAGCCTCTTTCCACTTCCCCTTTTAATTTTCTCCCTGCCTAGAATACAGATGTGATACCAGGAGATGAGCAACTGTCTTGTAATATGGAGGTGAAAAGCACGAACACAAAGACCTGACTAAGGACGCTGGGAGCAAAACGTGGAAATAGCTGTTGAGTCCCATGTTCTTCACTGTTTCTGTGCAGAGTTTTACCTTTGCCCCTCAGCTTGAGGTCTTCCTCGTTTGGCAAGCAGAACAGGGATGCTGCGTGTGCAGCGACACAGGCTGCTAACTCCGCATTCCTGGCGCTCGCCCACACACGGCCTGGGCCATGCTAGCGGGTAGAGAGAGATTCTGCCCAGATGACCGCTTCCAGCATCTGCTACCACGAGCTTCCTTCTGATCTGGTTTCCGTGGACTAGAGTCCCAGGCCCTAGGTTCACTCCAGCCTCTTGCTGCTCAGACATTTGCTGTTCTACGCCTCACTTGCTGTGTGGCCCTCAGTTACTTAGCCCCTGGAGACTTTCACTTCTTTTTTCTTTTCTTTTTTGTTTTTTTTTTGGTACCAGGAATCAAACTCAGGACCTTGTGCTTGCCAGGCAGGTGCTTGTGCTGCTGAGCTGCATCCCTGTTTCCCCTTTTTTGTTCATTTCTTATTTTGGAGCTTGGATATTCATATTTAAATCATTGTGGGTTTTTTTGGGGGGGGGTCTTTTTGAGACAGAGTTTCACTGTGCAATTCGGGTTGGCCTTGGGCTCACTATTTAGCCCAGGCTGGTCTTGAACTTGCAATGATCCTCCTGCCTCAGCCTCCTGAGTGCTCTAAATATAGGTGTGTGCCACCATGTCTGGCTTTAAATCATTGTTAAGATTTTGCTTCTTAACAAAATACTACAGATGTTCAGAATGAGAGAGGGGCTTTCTTATGTCAACATAATTTAATATTTCTTTTCCAGATGCTAATCCAATCCAGTCTATTTCAATTCATTTTTGTTTAATGGGTTGAATATTATAATCATTAATAACAGCTTGTATTGAATTGAATGCTTACTGTGTGGCAGGCACAGTGTTGCTTCGTGTGCATTATCTCATTTCATCGCGACAGAATCTTGCACAACCCAGCTGAACGCAGTGGCACATACTGTAACCCCAGCTTCTCAGGAGGTTAAGGCAAGTGGTGGGTCTCAAGTTGAAGGCCAGCCCTGGCAACTTAGTGAGAGCCTGTCTAAATAAAGACTGGGTGTGTAGCTCAGTGGTAGAGTACATGGACTGCATGTGTGAGCCCCCAGGTTCAATTCCTGCTACTATAAACAAACAAATAAACAAAAGTAAAGATAAAGAAATAAAACCCCCACCCATCAAAAAAGACAAGAAAAAATATCCAGTTTATATAATCCAGCAATTTCACTGCTAGTTATATACTCAGAAGAATGGAGAACGTAAACCCACAAAAAAATTTGTATGCTTTACTCATAATAGCCAAAAGTGAAAATAACTCAAATTTCCATCGACTAATACATAAAAGATTTCATATCCATAGACTAGAATAATATTCAGTTAATAAAAATGGCTGAAGTACCGATGCGTGCTGTACTGTGATAAACCTGGAAACATGATGCTAAGTGAAAGAAGTCGGACACACACAGTGATGTATTATGCGACTGTGTAAAATGTTAGAAACAGGCCCATCCATGGTGACAGAAAGCGGAGTGGGTTCGTGGCCTGAGTTCCTAGAGCCCTGCACAGCACAGGTTTTTAAAAATGCTCCACAGTGTATTATTTGCCATTTGAGGAAAAAGTAGTGTCAGGTACTTTTGGGGGGATGCAGGGGTACTGGGGTTTGAAGCCAGGGCCTTCACACGGAGTGACATCACCAACCTGTTTGTTTATTTAGCACTAGGGTCTGGCTAAATCACTGAGTTTCCCCAGCTAGTCTCAAACTTTGGATCTTCCTGTCTCAGCTTCCCAGGGTGCTGGGGTCACAGACGCGCACCACCACACCCAGCTCAGGGGCCTGTCCTGACTCCTGATTCTGAACTCTGTCATCCTCCATAAATCACTGACATTATGATCACCCACCAGTTTGAATAGTACTTGTGTAGGGTAATCTTTCCTGTGTTCTTTTCTGGTTAATATTACATGTAATGAATGCTGGCTACACTTTCATTAATGTGAGCGATAGACATTGTTTTCTCCACATGGGAAGGCAGAGTAACTATTCTTTCTTTGTAGTAAGAGGGGGTCCGGACTGGGAAGTCTTAATTAATTTGAACATGCTGGGAGCCCCTGTTTTGGTTCTGACTTCCCAGCTTCGGGGGAGCAGCTTCTCTTTGGAGTATGGTTTCTTCAACTTTCTCTCTTAGCTGACTCGTGAGATTACTAAGCCTAAATTGGCTGGTTCTGTAACACCACCTTTGCAGTAGGAGCCCTAGGCTCCCCCTCCTTAAAAAGAAATGCAGAGTAGGTTTCCAGGGACAGTGGAGAGGAGAGATGAGGAGCAGCTGCTCACCCAGTGTCAGCTCATTCAATCTTTTAAAATGTGAATTTGTGGATAATATTTCAACCTCACACCAGCTTTGCTCTACACATGAGCTTCAAGCAGTTCTTAACAAATCAGAAGACCCTAAACACTGGGTCTATTCACCTTCCTGCATGACCACTGTCAGTGGCAGCGGCAGCAGCTTCCCCAGGGCTGGGCGCCCTCTTTCCGGTCTGCGGGTCTCCCCGCTTGCTGCTTGGCCCCCAGTGCCCGTCTTCAGCTCCCAGCATGCTGTGGGGTTTTCCTTCCAGCACACAGACGGAAAGCGTGAACCATTTCTTGCAGCTCCGTCTTTAGGAGAGACTGAAAGTAACTAAGTCTACCTGCTTCATGAGAAATAAGAGAGGGAATTTGTGGATATAAACATTCTCTGCGCTTACTATCCAGACAAAAGGTGTTTCTTTCCAAAGAAATGGCTGGCTAAATCCTTTTAGTTGTTTGCCTGGCTCCTGAAGATGCTTCAGTTTCTCTGATCAGGTGAAAGTCAGAGTGTCTGTGGGGCCTTGGATAAGTTAAAATTGTGAGCCTCAATTTCATTCCCCGTGAAACCAGATAGTAAAACTAGCTCTCGTAGAAATGAAGAGCAGTGACGCTGAGGAGGACGCACCTTGTGAACTGGAAGCTGTTACTAAGATGGTAGCACTTGCTGCAGACCAAATGCCTGTCATCCCACAGAGTCCGGTGTGCAGATCCTCGCCCCAAGGAAATGCTACCAGGAGGAAGCACTTTGGGAGGCGGAGGGTTTATATCTGGATGTCCCCCAGAGTTCATGCGATCTTAGCGAGGCTTTTGGGAGGTAGTCAGGAGGGGCGCTGTGGCCGAGCTGTGTTAGCAGTGGGGTCTGGCTGAGAGGAGGGCTCTGTGGCTGACCTGGAGGGTGTTTCTTCCTCTTCCCGCTCCCCAGCCAACATGAGGGAGCAGCTGTTCCTTTTCCTCTGCTTTTGCTTTCTGCCGCACTGCCCTGCCTTGAACTGGCCAACTGTGTGTTGAAAACACGAGTCAGAATCAATGTCCCTCCAAGCTGTGGGTGGAGGTGGTCGGGTCCCACCAACAAGGAAGATGGCTGAGGCAGGAGGCAGGGAAGTCGTGAAGGCTGCAGACTAGAGAAAAATCTGTCAGATGAAATGCTCAGTCTCTTCACAGATCCTTAGTATTTCCTAGTGTTTTGATGAAATTCTTAGGGAATTCACAAGAAGTTCTTTCATGAGACGTTTCCTCAGTCCTGTGAGGGAAGCTGAGAGAGACTTTTTCTATACTTGGGGAAGAAACAAAGGAAGAGCCATGAGATCTTGATCTGCGTACTATTTCTCCAGCTCAGCACGGCACAGCACTGTAATCTTGGTGCATTACTTCCCTGGACTCTATGGCGGGATGCTTACTGGGAAAGGTGTGAGGTCCTATGCTTAGGGATGGAGCAGAAATGTCCTCGCATTGAATTAAATGGAGGGTCCACAGTATGTGTGTCAGCTTTCCACTGCTGTGGTGAAATACCTGACAAATCAGCTTGAAGAAGGAAAGATTTACGTTGGTTTAGGGTATCAGAGGTTTACATCATGGTGAGTGTTACAGTTTGTGTCTAGCTGTCCCCCCAAAGTCTCATGCAGTCACGGGAGTGCAGGCTTTTCTGGAGGTGGCTGAATGTAGAGTTTGGAACTGGTTCATGGGTCAGTGCTGGGACTAAGGTGCTGGGATTAAGTCTGGGTGATACCTGCCTCCACTGGTTACAGTGGCCCTGCCGTTAACCCCAGCAGTCTGGATAAGATGAAAGGGCATAAAGAGGCTTGTTTCCCCCTTTTTCTCTTGTTGCTTTTGCTGTCTTCTGCCACCATGAACATGGGCCCTGTGCCATGGGCCAGCCCGCCTTGGAGCCAGCCGAGTATGGACTGAACCTCCACCAACTGTGAGCAAAATAACCCTTTCTTCCTTAACTTTGGGTGTTGGGTCAGCAACAAGGGAGAAATGACCAGACAGTGAGCTGCTTTATTGCTGCAGGACTGTGACGAGGCAGGACCGTCACGGCAGAAGGGCAAGGTGCAGAGAAGCTGCTCACCTCGTGGCAGTCAGGAAGCAGAGAGACAGGGAAGCGGCCAGGATAAGACGCAGTCCCCAAAGTCACAGACCCGGCTGGCTCCCTTCAGCCAGCAGCCCCCATCCCCATCGCCACCCAGCAATGCCATCAAGTTGTGTTGTACCAGGTGAGTAACCCATGGATGAAGTGAGAGCCCTCATGAGCGGGTTGTGGCTTCGAAAATCCCACCTCTGAGCACACGAGGCTTTAGGGGAGTGCAGTTTATATCTGTAGGGTAAACGCAGCTCAGTGTGTATGGAAACATTCCTCCACTCCACACCGGCACTCGTGTACTTCACAGGATGCGAGTTGCACCTGCATGTGCTTATTAACATGTGTGAAAGGTATAAAGTGGGAATTCACTAAACAGCACCCCAAAATGTGGTACCCCAGGGAAGGACTTTGCTGTTTACTTATCTGTGTTCACACCAGGCCCCCCAGAAAACACATTCTCTTCCCATCCCCACTTGAGACCATATAACCTATCAGTGTATCCACACCTGGACAGATTTTATCACAAGAGGATGATTGTCTGTCTGGCTCATTCAACATCCAGAGAATCATCCTACCAGGTGGTTCCTGTTCCCTAATGATCACTTACAAGCCCTCAAAATCACCTGTACATGGTCCCAACTGTCTGTTCCCCTGGAGAAGCACATGCAAGCACCTGACCCTCTCTGGATGAGTGGGCATCCACACTGCTATGATTTCCTCTGTGCACATCAGTGAACTTGTGTATCTTATCTCTTGTCTGCTGTTGGTTTATTCCAGTGAACATTCAGGGGATAGAAGGGGCGCTTTGCTTTGCTCCTATACTGCCTTTGATAATGAGAAGGCAGATTAAAATAACTAAATAGCAACGTTCTGTAGGTTTCTTGTGCATTCTAGGCTCAGTTCAGATTGTGAGTAGTTTCGCTCATTTAATTTTTTAAGAAGAGTTTTCATGTGAGAACGTACACACATGAACATCAGTTCAGAGAACTTGTGGGCTGCCGCTGGTGCCCTTCTCTATTGCGGTGACCTCATCTCAGTGTCGTTATTTCATTTTTCCACAGCCATGCACTTTCAGCACTTTTGGGTGGCATCTTGTGCGTGTGTTTGTGAGACTTATGACTAAGTGTATATGCAGACGTGAATAAACGAGGGAACGTGCTTTTTAGAATTTGTACTGGGCTTTGTTTCCATTGCAAGTGGATTTCTGAACAATAGCTCAGGGCAGCATTAAGTAGTCATAATGAGTCAGCAAGAGCTTTTTTTTTTTTTTTTTTTTTTTTTTGCGGTACTGGGGATCGAACTCAGGACCCTGCTCTTGCTAGGCAAGCGCTTATTCCACTGAGGTATATCCCCAGCCCCCCAGCAAGAGCTTAAATGCTGAGTGTGAATCAACGACCAACTTCCTTTGAAGGAAGCTGATAAAGGGCCGCTTCTGGTTTGCTATCTCAGTTTGCCTTTAGGTAGATGTATATGCCACCCAGTGCCAGGACAAAGGTCTGAAAGGAAGTCATTCTCCTGCATCAAGTATGTTTGTCTAACAACAGTGAGAAGTATGAATAAGGCAACAGGTGCACAGGGCAGAAGAAGCACAATGATGGTGCTGAGTCACTGTGCCTGAGGAGAAGGGATGTGTGCAGTTTAGCTTTCACTTCCTTTTTCTTTTGTTGAAGTATGCCTGGAGCCATTGTCCCCGGATCACCTTTCAGCTGCTAAAGCTCACATTTCAGGTGCTTCTCTTTACATAATAAGATAGCAAAGTTCATGAGCCCTGTGTCCCTGGGGAAAATCTGCCTGGCTTCTGGCAGGACTTTGCACTGGATATGACATGGGGGGGTGGGGTCGTGGCTTGGTGCCCAGGCACCAGGACACACTGCGGGCCAGATACAAGCTCAGGGAATTTCACAGCTGTAGTTTTGGTTAGATAATCTCAGTCTGCAGTGTTTCCTTGTCTCTCTTGATTTTACTTGATTGTCCCATATCATTGTATTTTCCACAGCCGAACACACATAGAATGGGGAAACCCATGTTTCCATTTCCATTCCTCACTGTTCACTTCCCCTGAACGTACTGCTACCTGATTTCAACTTCGCCGCTTGCCGGAACACATCGCTTTCCCTAAAAGCCCTCCATGCCTTTGTTTTTGAGCTTGACCAGGTAGGCCATTCTCCTGTTCCTTTTTAGGCTTATTTAGGTGATTTAACACTGTCAAAAAGCAATATGAAGAAAACTTGCCAGACCAGGCCCTTCCCTCTGAGACAGTCTTCTCTTGCTGTGGCTCTGAGTCTGTGGGTGCCAGTGGGACAACCCTGTCTGGTGAGAGGTTGGTGCTGGCTTCAGGCTCATGCTCACTCTCCTCCTGCAGCCTCCAGGGTGAACTGTGGCTTTACACAGGCCCCTGTGTTTGTATTGGTGTACTCTTGCTGCCAAACGGCCCCAGAGGAAAGCTCAAGTCTCTGACTCTGATGCCTCCCTGAGGGTTATGTAAATAGTGTTTTATGTATAATTAGGATTCATCAATACATGCAGGCTGTATACATTCTTAGGCTTTTGTCTGTCCATAAATGCATATTCTCCCCGGAACCTGCTTCTCCAGTTTTTTTCTAGATGCATAATATGGTCCTCAAGCACAGTAGACACTAGCTAAATACTGGTCAGAGCAGGTAACCATTTAACACGTCGTGTTTACTCCTGTCATCTGAGTAAATGTTTAACCTGCTCAGAATGAGTCGGTGACCATTTGCTTAGTCACTGTCATGTCCTGCTTTCAAGGAACTGTTGTCTGCCTGACATCGCTCCCTGGGTCTTCCTTGCCTTCTCAGTTCAGGTACAGAGTGTGGGGCTGATAAAATTAATACAGGACGCTGTTCTGAGCAGTTTTGTTACTGTACCACTACATGAGATAGGAAAAACCAAGCCAATCTCTTACACGGTCAACACAGTCATCAAAATGTGTGGGGATTTCCCCCATTGTCAAGTCAGTTCAATTCCATCTAACATGTCCGCCTGGAGAGAGCATCAGACCTCCAGGTTAAGGGCTTTGCTCCCGCAAGACAGCACCCACTTCAAGTGCCAGTCAAAAGCAGTAGGGAGTCATCTATGCCTCTGACCAACTGTCTATCTAAATCAGGGTTTCTGCTACTTCCTCCTTAGTCAGTTGGTTGCTAGGATGGCTGACAGAACTCAGAGAAACATTTACCTGTGCTGCTTACTGGTTTACTATAAAGGATAAATCAGGATGTGGCCGAACAGCCAGGTGAGAGAGATGCCTGGGGAGCAGCATGGGAGGGGGCCGGGACTCCGGGCCTCTCCCGGTGTGGCAGCCTCTGGGCACCTTCTGTGTCGTCTGTCTGGGAGGTCTCCGGGCTCGGTCCTTGTGTTTTCATGGAGGTTTTGTTGTGAGGTCACGCGTGATTAAATCAGTGCCCACTGGCGAGCAGTCCAACCTGCAGGTGGTCTTCTCTCCAAGGAGGCGGCTTTGCTCTTCCCAGACACCCCAGAGCTGGCTGGGGGCACTTACCCTCCAGTCATCTCACTAGCATGCAGAAGACAATCTTGTCACCCCAGACATCCTGCGAGGGTCCTAGGAGCTGCATTCCAGGAAACAGGGACAGAGACTAAATACATACTCCACCCTATTATAACCACTTACTAACTTCTCAGAGTTACCCACCAATGCGTGCAAAAGAGGTTACTGGGGAAAGAAGGAGCCACTGGACCCTCTGTGTCAGGTTTCTGGAGTTCTTAACAATTTCCAAAATAAAGTTTTACAATATTTATGGTTTTGAAACTTCAAAGCTCATTTATAACCTACAGGAGGCCATCATTACAGCTATGCGAGAAATACCCCGAACACTTCCCAGCAGGGATCAGCCATCGCGGAGCATGGTGCGGCTGTTCAGGTGTTCTTCTCTCTATGCTGCTATCTATGTATACTCTCCGGGATGCATTAGCACCTAGAAAATGCGCAATGAAATGAACATGACAAATACAACATTTGCTTGTACTACAAAATCACTATCACTATAAAACAGGAACATAATAAAATAAAGCTGAAAAATTAAAAACTGGCTACTTGACCAAGGAACAGAGTGGAGAAAGCATATAATTTAAAATTAAATAAATTAAAAACTGAAAGCAAAATAAAAATCACTGTATTAAGGTGGTTAACTATACAAGGGGACTTATTTTAAGTGATTGAAAAACAGTATGTAAATATAACGGTATATATCATAAGAATAAAAAGAATTGCAAGTACACCTTTAGGTGCTTGTCTTCTTCTTTCTGTCAGTACTGAGCTTGAACCCAAGGCTTTTGCACTAAACTACATCCCCAGTCACCTTCCACCTCCCTTTGTAAAATTTTAAAACAGGTCTTGATAAACTGGTGTGTTGCTAAGTTGCCCAAGCTGTGTTAGACCTTGAGATCCTTCTGTTCCAGCCTTCCAGAGTGCTAGGATTACCATACCTAGTTTAAATTGCTTTCACTTACCATGCTGTGTATAATAATATTACTAGTTACTATGAAACTATAGTATATATTACAGGACATGGCAACTTAGTAATTATGTTTAAAGTCTTAATAGCCAAGATATGAGTATGAGAAAAAGATGTAAAAGCAAAGATGTACCAATCCTATAATTCTAAACTTGAAGAAAGAAAATGGAAACAGAGCTTTTGTAAGTAGGGAGGGGAAGAGGGTTGAGGGGAGGGGAGGGGCTTGGGGGAAAAAGAATTAAGATACATCATGTACAGATGCAAATTCTCTGTGATGCATGTGATACTATGTATATCAAAAGTGTTCCAATAAAATTAATTTACTTTCTCTAAACAAAGATGTTTTTGCAGCTCTGCCCACCAAAACCCCAGGAACAGTGACCAGCTGAGCGGTAATGATCTCTGGTTTCTAACACGATTTTCCACAAAAAGAGACCTAGATTCTTGTAGAGTCCACTAATTCAAAGGCTGGGGAGAAAAATGTCAAGCAGGTCCTTGTTAGTTCATTTGTGCTACCACAACAAAGTACCTGAGACTTGGTAGTTTATAAGGAACGGAATTTTATTTCTCAGGATTATGGAAGCAGGGAGGTTGGCAGGTTCAGAGTCTTGTAAAGGGGCAGTCTCTGCTTCCAAGATGGCCTGACGTCTGCACCCTCTAGAAGCGGTGAACACTGCATCTTCAAATGGTGGAAGGCAGAAGGCCAAGAAGTCGGCCTGGGTTTTCTGCAGCCCTTTTTCAAGGTGCCGATCTATCCCCCGCCTCCAGGGACTTAAGCACTTCCCTAAGGACTCTGTCTCCCAGTACTACCATGAAGGAATGGATCCTCAAATCATCAGTTTTGGAAGGAACGTGTTGAAAACCTGTCCTGGAACATGCTGTGATATCATAGAGCAGAAACATTCATTTCTTGTCATGGTGAAAAATGTCATGGGCAAAAGGACTGACGATCCATCATTAATACCTGGCCAAATCTTACTTGCAAAAAATTGGAAAATTTGAGAGATGTATTGAGACATAACAAATATGTTTAAAACTATGAGTTAATTGGAAGTAAGGAACTCTTGGCCACTTATACAGAATTCTGGAAGTCAACTCGTTATTTTGAGAACTGGTAATTGAAAGGATCAAACGCTTATCCTTCCTTTCCTATATTGACTGTACCCCAGGGTGACAAAATAGCTGATGAAAGGAAGTCTTTCTGTTAGAGAAATGCTGCTACTAATAAATGAATGAAGAACAAGAATTAGAAAATCTTCCCACCATAATGAAATAGTGGCCTTAGGCACAAATTTCTCGTGTCAGTCTCAAAGAGAGACAACTTGGCATTATGTATCTGGCTGTGAAAGTCCTGTAACTATCATAGGTGATGTCTTCACTAAGATGCCTAATAGTAAATGCTCAGACTGGAGAGGGAGAGAGAGAGAGAAAGAAAGGGGGGGGGCTCATGGGTAGTGCAGGGAATAGCGAACATATTACAAGACAGCCGGTGGTTGCAAAATCTGGAATGCTGGAAATCCTACAGGGCCCGTGTACCCCGCTTCTTCATCATGTCTGTGGCACAAGGACAAGAGCTGGGGGGCTGTAGCTGCTGTTGCTGCACCCGGGGAGCTTCGCATCATCTATGTGTTTGTGCCTAGCCCTGCTCCCAGCCATGGGTACCCACTTCTGTGTGCCTGAGCTTCCCCCGTGAGCCTTGGAAAGCTGCTTTTGCCAACTTCCAAAGGCCCGAAGTGCCACGCAATTAATGACCTCAGAAGCAGCCCTTAACCAATGATTAAATAGTGTGAATGATTAAATACTCAAGTTACTTCAACTCTGAGGGGGATAGTGCAGTGGTGCACATGTCTGTTTATATCTTTATATATACATACATATATATATATATATATATATATATATATATATACCTTTTGCAAGAATTTCCCTGAAGGATTAAGCTGCAGTCATGCCCTGGTAAATCACTTAGTCATTCACCCACTGTTAGTTGCTTTTTCTTCCCTGTATCACTTTCTCGCTCCCGGACAATATCCCTTGCACTTCCCAAATAAATGACATATACTTGAGTCCTTGTCCTTGGGTGTGTTTCTGGAGGAGCCCAAACTAAAATGGAAGAGAAACTATAACTACTCAACCAAGTTGCAAAGTGTACAGCGGGGTCAAACAAACTGTTAAAATTTTATAAGATAATTGCGGAAATATGAACAATATTTTGTGCCATTTAGCAATTATTTTCATTTTGGGAGGGTGGTATAATGATGCCATGCTTATGTTTAAAATCAAATGTCAATACTGAACATTACAGATAAAAGTCTTAGGACATTATGTACTTGCTTTCAAGCTCTTATGGGGTAGAATGGTAGCTGACGATGAGCTGATAATTATTATAGCCAGGAAATGAGTATGTGAGGATCCTGTCTGCTTTTGTATTAGAAGCTTCTCCTAAGTCAATAGAATCTGAAAAACTGTTGACAGCTGCGGAGATGTTTATAACTGTGTTTTTAGTGCTTAATATTGCTTAGCACTGTGGTTGGCAAAGAGACCTTTAATACATTATTTGTTGAATAAATATGTTTTGTCTTCTGTTGGGGACATGAAGGCAAACACTATGTTAATAATATTTTTAACTGATATATCAGAAATCTTACCAAAAATTTTCTACAGATCAGGAGGGGAAATCATTTTATCAACATGTCAGGTTTTCAATTTTCATCCTAGTTCTACCACTAATTAAAATATTCCTTTAGCTTGTGATTCTTCACTATTTGTGGATTAAAATGATTTTTGTGGATTAATATATTTTTGCTGTAATGCTTGTTTTTTTTTTTTTTTTTTTTTTTGGTCAAAATGCTGCAATTACTGGGATATTTTAGTGGTCCCCTGGGAGAGAATATGAGGCTAGATACATGAAAGCAAGACTTGCATAGGAAGATCTAAGATTAGGGCAGGTAGGTTTGCCTACACGTTGTGTGTTTCTGAAATTTTCACGGGGATTGTTTGTGCTGAGACTAGCACCTCACAACTGATAAAACAAGCTTTGTAGTAATAAGCTTTTAAGTAAAGCAGAGTTCATTGAGTGAGAACGTGTATGGTGTATCTGAAGTCTTAGAGGCCTATAAACAGTAAATTATAAGTAATTCTGTGGCAGGTTAACAACTGTGGTTGACTTGTAACCCCCAGCTGACCTGGACCAGCGCTGCGCTGGGTGTGGAGGCCCACCTGAGGGTTGTTGCCAGCAGCGTAAGAGGAGAACTGGGGGGAAGAAGAGGGGCTTTGCTTCTCTTGGGGTGCTGGCCGGCTCTGCTGGCTTTCCTGACAGGAACTCGGCTGTTCTCATCTTCTCGTTTTCCTGGAGGAAAGCCATCCTCCGAGTTGGAGGAGCTGGGGACCTCACTGTCACTGAGGATGGCTGTGGTCCTGTTCAGGGGAGCTCTGGTTGTTACTTTGAGTGTCACTTCCTGGCTCCAGTGCAGAGCCCTCAGCCTGCTAGCACAGATTCTTCACCCCGCTGGCACAGACTTTCTAGCTTCTACCACTGACCCTGGGGCCTTCCCAGTGCAGATCCATGAAGCAGGTCTGCATGAGACATTGTCGTGGGCTCTGGGCCTCCAGCGGGACTCGTGGGAGGCATTGCCGTTGGCTCTAGGTCTTCAGCTGGACTCATGCAGGACATTGCCACAGGACCCAGGTCCTCCGCCAGATTCTTTGGTTCTTTAGTGTGTGGACCAATTTCCTGCGCTCTTTGGTACTTGACTCTTTGGGTGACTACTATAAAATAATCCTATAAATTATGTGTCCTGTATGAAATTGTTTCCCTTGTAAACCCTGACTGCAACAAATTTCTAGAGAAATTTTTTCCCTTTAAAAAGTACAGATAGAAGCAGGTATGGTGGGGCAAGCCTGAGCTCAAGGCCAGCCTGGACTGCACCAACTGTTCAAGCAAGGCCTGGACGCCATACGTAGTGAGGCTCTGCCTCAGCGGCCCCCAAAATACACATGGAGACAGATCTCTGCATCAGTCCTATAGGAAGCTCTGACGTTTCCCAGGAGTTCACCTGCGGACCCCCAGGGCGAGGCTTGTGGCGCAGGACTTCTGATGGCGTGATTGGTTGGGAGCAAAACAGGTGTTTCACTGACAGTGGGCTCTGACTTTGATACTAGAAAGACTCAGAAGATTTTAAGAAATGCATTGGAATATTCCTGGAATGTCTTTTGAACAGGCAAAGTCTAAACTGGAAGAAGTAAAAAGTTAAACATTATATATTTATAAAAAGTCAATAATTTTTTCCTTTCCTTGTTTAAAAGGTGGTAACAAGGTCACAAAATAATATAACACAGCACACAATTGTCTTCTTGGGTTCATTCTAGTTGTCTTTCATATGCTTATCTTTATTTTCCACCCTTCGTTTTTGCCTATGTATAACTTGCGTTAGCAAGTTGCATTTTATAAAACCTTCTAAGAAGTTTTCTATTCCTTATGGAAAGTGATTCAGAAATAACTGTTTAATTAACTAGCTAAATTTCAAAGCTGGAGTCAATGAAATAAATATTGACAAAATAATATGTATGTGTGCTGCTATCCCTACATCATAATCATAGATTTTATCTTCTACTATATTTCTGAGAATTAAATTCCCAGCCACATCATCAATCAGATTCATGCAGAGTCACTACTTGGGTTTGGCTGCATAGCTAAAGCTTAATAAGTCTGATGTTTCTTGGAGTCCAAAGTTATTCAATGAATCAAAATTAATTTCAGTAAATGATGAATTTTAAATTTTTGTTCTGAAAGAGAATAAGATTTATTTTGAACCCTAAATAAGCAATTTAATTTCCCTAACAAATAAGGGAAATTTTAGTTCCCCCTGAAGGACTCTGAGTTGACTAAAACAATGACTTTAAGCCAGGTGAGATGACACACACCTGTATCTGAGGACTGTGGGAGGCTGAGGCCAGGAGGATTACAAGTCCAGCCTGAACTTAGAGATGAGTCTGTCCCAAATTTAAAGGGAGATGGATGGGGCTGTACCTAAGTGCAATCCCAGTGTTACCACAAAAATGACTTTAAACTGTGCTTTAACTCAGTATATTCAAATCAACTAAGACAGTAGTTAATTTCAACTTCATGAAGTTGTAATTCTATTAATTCACTCATCTTTCCCTCACCAGTTTTATCTATAGAACTTCGTTTGTGGCATTTTAATTTTGGTTGTTGTCAGCATTGTGCTGATTGCTGTTCTCTCTTTGGCCTTTCTGCTGAGTGGCTTCCTGAGCCATCCTGAACATCTGCACCTGAGCCTGATGGGTAAAGAACTCTCTGCCTGCGCGGTGAGACAGTTGGGCGGAGGGTGCAGAAGTCCTCTTTGAGCAAAGAGCGTGCCTGTGTGTGCTGCCCTTGATGAGCAGGAGCTTGGGCTTTGTTAGCTGGTCCGATCCTTCCAACAGCCCTACCAGTGAGGAAATGTCCATTCTATGCTTGAGAAAATGAAGGCTGGCGAAGGTACGAATTATTAGCGCCTGTCAATCCAAAGCCTCCTCCGCGCTGCTGCTGCTTGTACAGCCCAGTGTCACTCACAGTCACATGCCAGAGTGTGGACCAGGCTGTCAGCGCTGGAAATACAGTGGTTATGAGTACTTGGGGCCATGGGGAGCTGTTGCAAAATAAGATGCGGAGAGGCTTTGAGAGAGGCTGGGAAAATAAACATGTTGAACTTTACATTTCTCTCTTAAGACCAGACCAAGTTGGAGCTTATGAGCCATCACAGCAGAAATTGCTCAGCCAGAGCAGCCCTGGAGGAGGGAAGGATTTGTTTAAAAGCCCTGGAAGTACTCTGCTCCGGTGTGGGACAGAGCCTTTTTCTAAATCTAGGATCTTTTCTCTTCTGTGCTCTGTAGAATGAAATGTGCTTATTTGAGGAAAAATGTATTTTCCACAGTTCTTCATTTTTGTTTTATTTTCCTCTCCATGTTGTTTAACGTCTCTTTTTTTCTTTGCTCTATCTAGGTATCTGTCAAGGAAGTCAAGCAAAATATCCCTTTTCCCAGAATTAACTATGTCAGGTATGATTAACAGCTGTGTTAGGCAGGAGAGTTTTAGGTCCCTCACAGTAAAACCAGGTGGCACAGGAGTGATTCCAGACGCAGCAGGCACTCTCTGCCCTTCCTCCCCAAGGTGTCCTGCCCTCCGAGGATCCATCCATGGGAGCAGAGAAGGTGGTGTTAGGCCTGCTGGGGCATTTACTGAGCCCATTCAGCCTGACCTAGACCAGGAGCATTTGTTTGCAAAGATGGAAAGTAAACCGAAGATAGCTGGAATAAAGGGAGATTTCTAAGGAGACGTCCCCAAGTCCACGTAGGAATCATCCTGGGGCTCCTGTCTCCAGAACGACACTCAGGTATTTCCTGAGATGTTTCAGGGGTGCTCCCTCACACAACTGCTCTGGTTGGTTGGAAATTAATGTTACTTTTAGCGGAGCAGTAGCTTCAAGGGATGCTATGAAATCATGCGATAAGACTCGTGTCTGCTCACCTCTATTCTGAAAATCAAATGAGTCTGTGTTGTGTAACCTTTCTTCATGCAAGTGCAAGGGTGGAGGTTGTTATATCAAGACTGGATGATCAAGTAGATAAAAAGAAGGTGTGAGAATTCTAAGAGTCACTCTTGTTCGGAGTAGTCAGAGAATTCATTCTCCCACAAGGCATGTGGCTTCCAGCCAGCACAGTTCATCATTCATTCTTCCTTGGTCCCTTCTTGCTTCCTGCAGCACCCGAGTTTAACCAGGGTAATGTGGAGTATAAAGGGTTTCATTTACTTTTTTTTGCATCTGGGCATCGAACCCAGTGCCTCATACACCTCACGGTCCTTCCTAGTTGTCTCTGAGGTACACGGCAACCTGTAAGGGTTAGGTGGGCTTTGCGAGTCTCCGCATCCTCCATACCTCAAATGCTTGACCAGAGCTAGAATCAGGAGCGTCAGGGCCAGGTCCAGAGTGTGCACTGGGAATAGCTACATGACCGCACTGGTGGGCCCTCAGGTTCAGCTCTAAGCAGACCTAGAGTGAGAGGCTCAGACCAAGGTCTGAGAAGTGTATTTAAAGGAGCAGAGACAGAAGGTTGGGTGGGAGGAAGAACAGAGAGAACCTGAGTGGCCTCCTTCTCTGTAAGTGCAGGTTGGTCACCTCTGTGGCTGTCACTCGGCCCTGCTGAAATGTTCTACTACCATCAGGCTGCTGCGTGGTGGGCCTCGAGCTCTCCCGCGCTCTTCCCGAGTGGTCAACATGACACTGGTGCTGCTGGCGTGGCCAGTGCTGTTGCCATGCAAAGGCCAAGAGATGCCTTTGGGAGGGTTGGATAAAGAGTACTTAGGACAAAGACATGGAAGCTACTTTCTACTCGTCTGGAAGATGGTGCAGCAGATTGCAACAAGCATTTGGGCAGGTTCAGCTGTGCGAGGGGGCGATCAGGCCTGGTGGTCAGGAGAGGTTTCAGTAGCACTGTCACTGTGTAGCACTAGATTCAGTGACTCTAAAAGAGGCCTGGGACTAAAAATCACAGGTTATCGCATATCTGGAACAATGCCAGATATGATTTCAGCCAGTGTCTGAAATCTCCCAGTGGCCACCAAGTTATTATTCTGACACCTACAGGCCCATTGCTCATTACCCCCTCACATTGCTACTCATGCGACAGGCAGCTGACAAGTATGAGGAAGAACAGTCCAGTGGGCATTTGTCCCAAGCGACCTTCAAGTCAGGCTTATTCCCAGATGGGCTGTTGTCAGAGAACTGGAACTTTGGTGCTGGTTTCTAGCACACTCCTGCCTACAGCTCTGTTCCCCAGGGTCAGCTGAATGGAGAGCTCAACGGGCAAGAAACCAGCAACGGGGGGACCAGGGGCTGAAGATGTGAGCTGCACACACCCAGGTTGTCTGAATGAAAGCAGTGTATCGGCATGAAAATGGATGACATTTGTCATGGGGGACTGAAGTTATGCTGGAATAAATACACCATCTTTTTAGGAGGATTTTCTGTGCTAGTATTTGGAGGAAAATGATTCTTACTGCAGACAAAATTATAAAAAACACTCTGCTAAGAAAATGAAACATCAGTTTCAAACCCATGAAAGTTAAGGGTTAGGAAAATTGGATGCCAGTGGATTAAACATAGAAACAATGAATATCACAGGTATTCTTGTTTTCTCATTTTACTTAAAAGTACATTTCTGAATATTTCTTCTCTATGGAAAAGCAGGAATTGAGAGATATTTACAAGAAATACTAGGTTATAGAGAGCCCTTCCTGATCCTCATCACAGTCTGGGAAGTTTATATTTGTAATCACAAGGAAAAGTTATTGGAATTCTAGCAAGTTAATTCTAATCTACTACTTCCAGTGCAACCCATGGCGAGAATAAAGACACTAAGGCATATTTGTAGTTATAGGGTCAAGGGGTCCTAAGCCCAGCTATAATGCTGGCCAACCAGAACAAAGGCCTCGACACAGGACCGAACCTGGGTTTTATTAATTTGTGAAGGAAGGAGGATGGCTTGAGGGTGAGTTGTGAGAGTGGTGGGAAGTACGCGCGTGCTGTGGGCTGGACTAGGTAGGTGGTCAAAATCACCTCTGCCATGTGCAGAGAGAAGGACATGCAGAAAAGAGTAATCTGCATAACAAAATTGAGGCAGTGCCTAATGTTTGGGGTTGGCGCTTCAGCTCTGATGTGTAATCTCTATGCCCTGGGAAGTCATAGCCTCTCATCTGGAGGCTCAGTCCTAGCCCACAGTGCGGGGTACCACTCTCCATCCCGCCTGCCCAGCTCACACGTTTTATTTGGGAGCTCCAGTGGGTGGAGAAACACTGCCCTGTCCTCCTTCCTTCAAAGACTACAGATCAGCACCTGGGCTGGACTGATATGCATCACTTAAAGCCAGTTGAAGGGATAAGGAAAAGTTCTAACCAGCTCTGTACACATCAATACATGGAAATAGGGCCAGGCTCAGCCCAAGTGGAGACAACTGCTCCTCCTTCAAGGAGAGTCGCCCAGGTGGTCCCCTACACTAGATGAGGATAGTATTTTGGCAACCTAATAATGAATCCTGTTAGAAGCAAATCCTCGGCTCCAGGAGCCTTGTGACCTCCACAGTACTGGAAGGAAGCTACCACCATGGATTTATACTTCAATCAAATGCTAGCTAAGTATTAGGTGCTCACTATAGTCAGGCACGCTCCCAAGTGCTGGATCTATGCTAATTTATTTATTCTCGTAGGTCAGAGAGGATCAGCATCCCCTTTGAGTTCTGCTCTAGTGTACTGTAAGACTAGTTAAACCAGAAAGTGTATTGGTTTCAGCAGATTCAGCAGAAAGGGAATAGCCGACGTGTTATGTGGATGTCCCTGTGGCTCAGAGGCAGAGATTGTGTGCCCTGAGGGGAAAATGATGAGGTCAGACAGGCTGGGCAGATTGAGCCTGGCACTCTTGCTTCAGAGCTGGTGTCCAAGCTGACCTGCTGGGGAGCCAGGCAGCCAATCTGACTGAGGCTTTCATGAGGGGACGCAGCTTCAGCTGAGATAATGATTGCGGCCATCAGACAAGTGCAAGAGGCCTGGCAGGAAGAAACAGGAGGCCAGAGCAAAGCCCTGCTTGTCCCCTGAGACAAAGTGGCAGATATGTGTCCCAGAGAGCCAGCGTCTGATCCTCTGCTGGGACTGTCTCCAGCACTCTGTAGACACCTACCAAGGGTTGCTGAGGTGGAAAATTACAAGAGCTACAGTAGTAGGGCATTGTGCCAAACTTCATCCCAACACCAAAATGTGCTTCCAAACAAAGATAGGAAGAGAAGCTTTATCCCCTCCTCTAAGCCATGGAAAGCTCTAATAAACCATGGTTCAGTCTTTTCTTTTCTGTCAGTTCTGGGAATCTGATTCTCAATAGTACTGATTTCTGGTCTCCATATTCTTATGATTACTAGAGATTTTCAGTTGTTTAAGTCCTATACAGCTATTGCTGTAAGCACTCATGCCAAACTTATTACTAAGCTCACAAGTTTGGCCAAAAAGAAACAAGGTGATGCTAAGAGATTCGTTGTGAGTTACCACCTGCAGTCCAGGTGCTGGGGCTGTGTCGCATGGCATTCCTTATACACTAATTCCCTATCTACAGAAAGAGTTAGCAACTCTATCCAGTTAAGGGTCGATAATAAATCACCCTGTGGGTAACACTGCACTCTGGCACAGTGGGAAGCAGTCAGAGGCAATAAAAGGGGCTGGTGTCCCTGTGTCCCAGCCAAACCTTGCTCACCGAACAGGCCACATCTGAACTAGGTTTGTGACCATAGCTGCTGATCCATGATACGAACGAACAAATTAACAAAAAAACCAGAATACAGTCCATTCTCCATAAGAAACTTCTCTTTAGTTACCCTTTCCTAAGGGATAGAGGGGGAAGGAACCGTGTTGCATGGCCAGAGCTGCGAGGCACTGCTGTTTCTCATGTCTTTCGTTTGTAGTGTTGGAGGGTAATAGCTTGTATTTTTTTATTTTATTTTATGTATTTTATTTTTTTTTTAAATTTTTGTATTTTTTATTTTAAAGAGAAAAAACAATAACAAAATAACAACAACAAGGACAAAAACAAAACAACACAGAACAAAAACAATACAGGATTTCAAAACAAGACCATAGACATTAGCAATGGTTGTTTATTACATATTGTTCTCTTCAGTGAAGTTGCTCAGATCACCGGATGTAAGAACGCAAGACTGATCAAACAATTAAAGAGAACAACAAGTAATAAAAAATTAGAAATGATACAGAGCTTCACTAAACAAGGTGGTAGGAATTTGACAATGGTTGTTATATTGCATTTGTCTTCAAATTAGTTCTTCAGACTACCAGATGTAAGCATGCAATACTGGCCAAGAAAAAAAAATTAAGCATTAACTGTTCTTTTTCATAAACCAAGAGACATCAGCAGTCCAATTGTCCCAGTCATCCTAGTATATAAATATATGTTTTTCCTTCCTTCTTTCTTCCTTTTCTCCTTTCCCTCATCCCAGTTGTTTGGGACATAATAGTTTTAAATCAAACTTTGTCTTGTTTCCTGATATAAAAGGGGCTAGAACATCTCAGCCTAAGTTTTCTTGACAGGGAAGAATCCCCGTTTGCTATCTTGTCCTCCCATCTAAGGAAATTCTTTGCACCAAGCGGGCCTCGGCGGGCCGGTCGGGAGCTTCCCTGGATGGCTGCCGTTCTTTCTTTTTCTCCTTTCATTGCTGGCAGTGGCCAACCGATGAGCCTTTGCCATTTTGTCTTCTTTGGAGTAGTTTACACACGTAAAGAGTTAATAAATTAAAATAAGGCAAGTCATCATTTCCTCTAAGATGTGGAAAAACACCCAAATAAAAGTGAGTGAAAAGTTATTAGAAGAGAATTATCACAGCCAAAATCAAGTCCAAAGGTAAAATATGTTTGCCTTCCTTATCTAAGGAATGAAAGTGGCCTGCCAATGGGCAGAACTTTCCCAGCTATAAATTTGCTTCAGCAATTCGCAAACTTACAC
This sequence comes from Dinomys branickii, assembly GCA_004027595.1. Lineage (NCBI taxonomy): Eukaryota > Metazoa > Chordata > Mammalia > Rodentia > Dinomyidae > Dinomys > Dinomys branickii. The sequence goes on from PVLD010000789.1 coordinate 205,597, forward strand.
TCTGTTATTAGCAGAATTGAGATGTTGAAATTTTAACCCTTGGTACCTGTGATGTCACTTTGTTTGGAAATGAGATCTTTGCAAATATACTCAGATCCAGCTGAGGTGGGCCTGATATGACTGGCGTCCTTATAAGAAGAGGGGAATCGGGACACAGACGCACAGGGAGAGGAGAAGGCTGTGGGAAGCTCTGAGCAGAAGGTGCTCATGAGAATACACAGGTAGTGCCTGGAGCGATGTAGCTGCAAAGCGAGGAGCGGCAAGGATGGCTGGTAGATGACGAGCCAGGAGACAGCATGGAACAGGGTGTCCTCCAGAGCCCCGCAGGAGGATCATCCTTTCCGGCACTTCAATCCTGGACTTCCAGGCCCCTGAACCATGAAAGGATAAATTTCTGTTCTTTCAAGTCACCCAGTTGGTGGTGCTGTTTTATTTATTTGTTTATTTATTATTTATGGTCCTGGGAATTGAACTCAGGACCTTACACTTGCCAGGCAGGCGCTTATGCCACTGAGCTGTATCCCTGGCCAACTCTAAGAAGTCAGTATCCCACCCAGAGGCTGAAGCAAAATAGTAACTCAAGTGCATTCTGTAGAGTATCCTCTCTGCCCATTTCTGTGAAACGTGCAGCCCCTTGCTATCTAGATACAGTACCTCAGTAACAAAGCGCACGCTTAATAATCCCAACTGTCACATGCAGCCTACCTTCTGCTTTCACTTTGGCTGATCTTTGGTTCAGATTATAAGGGACTTTTAAAGTCAGATGGCAAATGATCATCCTAATTCTGTTCTGCTTTTTGTTGCATGAACGCAGGGCCACTGCCAAGGGCAGATGTCAAACTGTCAGCACCTGATAATATGACTAAAAACCCTGGTATGTCAGCGATTGTTCTACTGTATTAGCTTCTTTGGGCACTGTGAGCTCATGGAAGATAACAAAGCTCTGTACTGTCTAAACTTCTGAATATATGACTCATGTTCATATAACCCCTATTGTCTTAGTCTGTGTCAGAGGGGGATGCTCTGCTGTGTTTTCTTTTAGAGCTTTTCCCCTTATCTTGGTCTGTATTCGATGACAGAGGTATAAAGTAACCCTGTACTTGTAGCAGAATCACACAAATTCTGCTAAAAGCCATGCTTCAATTTTGTATTGTTCTCATGCACCCACAGTGCAGTCAAAGATAGAGAATTTCACAGGAATAAGCATTTTAATAGCCAACATTTACTGGGTGGTACTGCCCACTCCTCTAGGTGTTTGGCCCCGATGACTCCATCCACTCTTACAGCAGCCCCCTGGGGCAGCGGCTACCAGTGTTTAGGGCTGGAAGCCGGACACAGCACTGATAAGTAATACTCGGGAAGTTGGAAAGCTGGCAAGAGCCAAAATTAATATATACTCTGGCGTTCTGGCTACAAAACCCTGCCTTTAGCCATTACTCTGTTGGCTTCCTGCCCACTAGGAAATGCTCCCATACTGAATCTGAAACTAATATTTTCTTCACCAAAAATCAATGTTGCTTATATACTTTTGAGATAAAGCAAAAGTTACATCTATTAACATCCCCATGTTGGCAGGTTCATCTTTACACCTAGAGTCCAGCTCTCAGGGCTTAGGAGCTGGTCACATTACAAATGTCTTCTCACCTGTGAATATGCAAGGCAATTTACAAGCAGTGAGCAGGCCTTTTTACCAGAAATCATGAGATCTCAAATGTAATGTTTCATTTTTATCATGTTATTCTACACTACAGGTACTGAGACTATGTGCGAGTCTAGTCACTTGTGTGCAGAGCACAGGTGGGGAGAGGAAGTCAGACCCATGAGGAGAGAGCTGGGGTCTAGTGTGTGTTCTAGGGAGCAGCTGCTGCCCAGCAGGGCTTGCTTCCAAAATGATCCAGAGGGGAAGGGTGAGCTGGAACTGCTTCTGTGGCAAGGAACTGCGTCAACCCTACTTGTCCCAAACTCCCTACAAGTTTTACAACATCTTTAGACACCCTGAAATGACCTTTATAGATGGGATAATCTGCTTGCATGCATAAGTTAAAAAGTCAGTATAATACCTCCACTGAAACATTAAAAAAAGAAATGAAACAACAATAAATGAACACAATATCCATTGCCTAGGGCTGACTATAATAAAGTCTCACCAAATGTTTGGACTCATGTGGAATCTTTGTAAATGTAGTGCTGACCCGTGTGCATTGATTCAGGGACACACGTGGCTCCCACTCTGCATTAGCCAGCTTTTTACTGCTGTAACAAAATACTTGGGAATACAATTTAAAGGAGAAAATACTTATTTTGCATTGTGGTTTCAGAGCCAAAGTTTTGCTGGTTGCATTGCTTCTGGGCCTGAGTGGAGGCAGAGGAAAGGTGTTCACCTCCTGGTGTACAGGAAGCAGAGAGAAGGAAAAGAGAAAAGAAAGGGGTCGGGGGTCCGATGTGGTCCCCAGGGTCGTGCCCCCACGGCCCCGTCCATTAACCAGGACACCTCTCTGCCTCCCAGCAATGCCATGAAATGACAGATCTCATCAGGAGGTTAATTCACTGATGAAGTCAGACCCTCTGATCCACCCCCTTCCCAAAGCCCCACCTCTGAACACAGGAGAACCGGCGGACAATGGAGGTCTAAGTCACGACACATCTCGGGTGGTGTTGCCACTGGAGGTGAGATTTCCCCAGGGGTGAGCAATCTAGAGTAAGTCATAAAAAACAACGTACACTCTTCCAGTGTACAAAAAAAGCTGTCAACAGAACAGCATACAGTTTTTACCCCATCTTACTGGTATTTCTGGGTTATTTAGCCTACATAAAAAACAAGTTAACTATATGAATTGATATGCAAAATTGAGTTGAATCCTGAATTTTTCATTTATATAAATTAATTCAAAAGTTAAATGAGATAAGGGACTACTCTTCGTGCCATGGGACTGTTTTATGCCTTCCCTAACATGTGCCACAGCTGACCTTCAAGTGCTGTGACAAATGATGCCCCCTTCTCTTTGCAGAGCACCTTGGTGACTGTGCCTTTAACACATGGACCTTTGAGAGACTCCTCTGGACTGGGATATTCTGCCTGTGGCCACTAGAGGTTTATGTTGATCTCAATGGAAAATGCATCTTTTCCACCCAGAGAGTCCCAAAGTGCAGGTATCCCTTGTGTAATGACTGAGCTATGGTCCTGCTACTAGGTTATTAAATGAGTTGGTTGCTAAGTGAGTATGTACATCACAGTATTCAGAAAAAAATGGCCAAAGGAAATGTCAACTTGATGACTTTGCTTTTATTTGCATAATTCTTACATGCAGTACCGTAATGTGTAAAAGGACATAAAACTATAGCACTACACTATACAGTATAATCATCACAAGTTACAGTGCTGTATGAACAAGGTGTGGTGTGCCGGAAAACAAAAACAACAGACATTGAGGATATATGAACAAGAGATATAGAACTGTGCAAAAAAAAAAAAAAAAAAGACCAGTCATAATTTGAAGGGTGACTTAAATCTAGTCATTAAACAGGTAGGTCATTAACAGAGATACAGCTGGATTAACTCTTCCAGATTTGCTCTAAAGTCCAAGTCCAAAGTCTTCTCTGAGACTCAGGACAAACTCAAGTGTGAGCCCTTGTAGAAACAGAAATAAAAGTTACATACTCTGAAGATAGACTGCAGCAGGCATAGAGTAACCAGGCCCATCCCGAGGAGGAGGAAGAGGAGAACAGAAAGGAGGGGGTCAGCCCCACAGAAGGTCAAACATGGCGGAGTCAGAATTGTATTGTGAGCTCCATGCCTGGCAGCTGAAGCACACAGGTCACGTGTGGGTTGCCAAGGGCCTGGGGAGCCTCCCTTACAGTTTCGCTGGCTCCTCTCTTGGGTGGGGTTTGCATGTTTTCCTTGGTGGGCATTGTTACCATTTATATCTGGATGTCCCCCAAGAGCCTCATACTCTTATGGGGCCTTCGGAGGGTGATTGGTTAATGAGTTCATAGCTGACTTGCTGTCAGGTGGTGGGTCTGGCAGGAAGAGCGAGTCACTGGGGGCGTGACCTGGAGGGCTTCTCTCCTCCTGGCCCCTCCCCCACTCTCTGTTTCCTGGCTGTCATGTTAGCTGCTTCTCTGCTGTGTCCTCCTGTCAGGCCATTTTGCCTTTGAGTCAGCTGATCATGCGAAGACTGAAACTTCTACAAACTATGAACCAAATAGCCCTCTTCTCTGAGTTAGAGTGTGAGGTAGTCTGTCCCAGCGAGGAGGAGAGTGACTGAGATGGTGTTGACCTGCAACGGCACCTCTGACTCCTGATTCTCCACTGCAGCCTCGGCTTCACCCCCATGGTTCCATTACACACAACCCATGGGCTGTTGTCAGGGACTCCCACCCCACACACATTTCCCAAAGGAAAAAGCTTGGCAAACTGCCATACCTGATAATATGACTGATACACCAGGGCTTCCTTGAGTACTATGAGCTCATAGAGTATAAAAAACACTACTCTATCTAAACTCTTCTGAATGTAAGGCCCCTATTCGTGTAAGCTTATTGTAGAAATTACCATGTCCTCACAACTCTTGTACTCTGCCTCCTGCAAGACCAGCATCACATGAACAATGCCATGCTCCACTGCTAACCTGAGCTGGACCCGGGCCGGCTTGAGCACAGCTGCAGTGCCTGTGGCTGATTGTAGGGCCGTCAATCCCGAGGCGGTTCTGGGGTGTAGGGCACTCTGGGGCTCTTTTCCGAAATGGATCTGCCTTGGAAAATTTTTGAAACAAAGAGTTTTATACCTGCGAGCCTGTCCTGCGCGAGGTGCTTACAGATTCCCAAGCTCTTTTCCACTGTGCCAGTGTACAGAGTTTGGTTTCTGTTTCTCAGTGCTAATCTGATAAACAAACAGATTAGCTGTGCCCTCCTTGGCTGCTCCTTTATAGATGTTCCTTTCCTGCTGAGGCTGAGAACTTTTCAAATCTTTCCACTCTACTTTTTTTTTTTTTTTTTTTTACCCCAACTCTCACTACAAATTTGGCCCAAAGCAGCAGCTAATACCTGTGTGGCAGCCTGGGTTCTTTACTGTCTTGAAAGCTCCTCTATCGAGTAGACTAGTCCATCGCTTTGAAGGTTGGCCTCCCACAAAGTCTCAGGCATGGACAAAATGCGGCCATATTCTTTGCCATTGTGTATTAAGGATGGGCTCTAGTTCAGTTCCCATCACAGCCCTCATTTCCACTGGAAACCTCATCAGCAGGGCCTGTACTCTCCACATTTCCAACTTTCGGCTCTTCTGATCCCCCACCAGAATTGCCCATTAAGCTCTGCTACAGGGTGCACTTTCCCTGAACTGCCCCTCCAAACTCCTCTGAATTCCTCCCTAATCAAAGGCTCGTCCTCGTCTTCAAGTATAGTTGATATAGGGGAAAGATATCTGGAACGAGTTCTTGTTCTCTATAATCGAAGAATGAATTTTAGGAATAGTGGAAGTTAAGAGCAGAATATATTTACTGAGGGAAAGGAAGCTTTTGTCTAAGAGAGAGATAGGAGGGGGCCCGAGGGGGTTGCTCAGGAACCTGTCTCTTTTAGGGATTTTTATAGAGCAAATCCACGAATTGAGGCAGGTCCAAGGTGGAAAACTCACTAAGTGGGCATGGGTGGGACAAAATTATGGTCAGCCAATAGGATTACAAGTGTAATTATTCAGGTAAAATTGATTAAATTGGGATCAAATAGGGAAGTGAGTCACATAGCAAGAGGGCATGAGTACAGAACAGGGACCTTTGCTGCAGGGGACTGGGGTAGTGACTCTTCCTGGCTTTTCTACCTATTTAGAATATTAATGCCTGAGGTCTATCCCTAGGAAGATGTGTGTGTGCGCGCGCGCGCGTGTTTGTTTAATCTTTTGCCTTGAGGTCTGGCCCGCAGCAGAAGCCATCTCTCCATTTGCAACATGTCCCACGCCCTGCACTGGCTCCTCTGAGGGCCTGGCCTTGCCCGACTGCCCGTAATGTTTCTAACTCAGCTGCCTACATCATAGTGACTTCCCTACCCCTTGGTATCAATTGTCTGTGTTCATTAGCGTTTTGTTACTATAAAAAATATTGGAGGTAATGAACTTACGAAGAGAAAATATTTGCTTTGACCCTGGTCTTGGAATTTTCAGTTCAGGATCAGGCAGTTCCAGTGCTTTCGGCCTCTGGCACATGCAGCATGTTGCAGCGGGAGGCTATGGTGGGTCCACCTGCTCACAACAAGAGGCAAGAAGCAGAGGGAAGACAGAGAAGGCTGGCCAGGACCCAAGTCCCTGCGGGACTTCCCGGCGACCCTAGGACCTCCCACCAGACTTCATCTCCTAAAGCACCGTATTAGGGCTGAAGATTGTGATGCGTTGACCTTTGGGGGACACCCGTCCTGACCCCAGCATCTGTCACTAGTCTTTTTAATAACTCTGTAGTGACGAGGCATTATTAGCATTGTTACCGAAGCCCTTTCACACCGGGACCAGAGGGAGCAAGATTGCTGAAAGCTAGTAGGGTTGACAGTCAGATGCAGGCAGATTGCTCAGGGGCCTGGGTTCTTACCCAACAGTCCAAGCTGAATGACTTCAAGAAAGGGAGAAATTTCTTGCTGCTGGGATCTGGGAAAATAGCACTTGAGCAGAGATTAGGGATAAGACAAATTTCTGCAGCGTGAAAGGGGAAAGGGAAATTTCTACGTGTAAAAGCGAGAGCCTAAAAGGAAGTCCTCGTGCTGCGAGACCTCAGACGGGAAGTCAGAAGGTGCCTGGAGCACAGGAGAGGTGGCAGGCAGGGGGCTTTCTTTCCTACATCCGGGACTCACAAGTTGCCCCCCACCCCCCAGCTGAGTACTGGAAAGAATGAACTTTATGTACTGGTGAGCTTCTGTAGAGGGCATCGGCGTACCTTTGCCTGTTCTGAGCGGCCGTGAGGATGTGGTTGGAAAGCACACAGGCCACCTGATCTCCATGAACTGGGTGCAGAAGGGAGTAGTCTGAAGGAAAGCGCGGGAGCCCCAGTCCTGATCTGGTCATTTCCTTGGCCTTCTTACGTTACTTTCCTCATTCTTCTGCAAGTCTAGGATAATGAAGCACATCCCAGTGTATGCTTCAGAGACGAAAGGAAGCCACTGAAGGAACGGAGGTGCAAAGTCAGAAGAGGTGTGCTACGGAATAATTAAGAATCACACCATTTTATTACTCTGGCAAGGATGCTCATGTAATGCATAGTCGTAATTCACACCTGCCACCAGCAACTCCACACAGAAACGTCATGTCTCTGTGGGTGCACCGGGGCACCCAGAGTTTTCAGAACGCTTTCACATACATTATCCAATTTGATCTCTAGAACTGTTCTATGAACTAAGCGGGGCAGCTATGGTTAATCATAATTTTCATAACTGTGGAAACTGAGGCCTAAGCCAGTAGTTTAGTGTATGCTGGGTCTGAGTATAATGGGCCAGTCTTTCCATTTCTACTTTAGTATGTTTTCCAAAGACCATAGCAGAGACAACGGCAATCACTGCCAAAGTTCTCTCAATTGGCAGTGATCCTGAATTTATTTATTTATTTATTTACTTACTTACTTACTTACTTATTTATTTATTTATCTTTTTGAGACAGGGTCTCGCTATGCAGTTCAGGCTGGCCTTGAGCTCACTTTGTAGCCCAGATTGGTCTCGAACTTGCAATGATCCTCCTGCCTCAGCCTCCCAAGTGCTGGGATTACAAGTGTGCACCATGCCTGGCTCTTGGAGTTGTTTTAAAATTCAGTTCACGAGTCCCTCTTTCACTTCAACCTCTCTAGATATAATTTGCTACCTCTTCTGCAACAGCCCCCCTGGGCTCTGCACTCGCCCCTGTAATTACAGGTGTTGCATCATATGACAGTAATATGTTTACATGTCTGTCTCCCTGGCCTTTGCTGCCTGCTCTCCACCCCAGGGTGGGGAGCCCAGGCCTAGCATCTCGGGTTCCTCTTGGTGTCTGGTACCGAGGAGTTTGCTAGAGATGACAGAAGCAGCCTCTCCCTGTCCCCGTCTCTTTCTCTCTCTCTCTGTAAGGACTCCTACAGATCCAAGGCCACAGATTTGCCTGTATTCTCTCTCCCTGAAAGAAACTATGATTTATCATTTTTAGTTAAACTGCTATTAATTAACTATATTCACTGTTATTGAGATTTGACAGAATTATACTTTCTAAGATTGTTTTCTAAATATAGATATCCATATATATATATATATATTTCCATATATATGAAACTTTTACTTTCAGTGCATAAAACTTGGGAACACTTTAATGGAAAATAATCTAAACAAAATAACAAAGTTTAAAAAGAATATACAAAATAAAAAACAAGTAATTGAACAGGGTCAACTCCCTGAAGTAATTTATGCAGTTACAGTTAGCTAAATAAAAATATAATAAAGTTTAGCTGGAAATGTTGTTTAGGGTTTTATTTTTAGTGTGTGGGTTTAACACATCAAAATATATTGAGGTAAATATTAGTTTACTTTTATAGATTTCTAACAATAGCTCACAGGATAAAAATATAGACTTGATTCTTTCAACCTTTCCCATCTGGCTGTGCCAAGTTCAGGTATAATTTTAGTAATAATGGACCTTCTATTTCAATCAAAATGCAATATTTGTATAATTTAATTCCATTGAGCCCATGAAAGTGGAAATAGTATACACATAAAATTAATATTTAAAGCCAGGCATGGTGGTGTACACTTATAATCCCAGCACTCGGGAGGCCGAGGCAGGAGGATCACTGTGAGTTCAAGACCAGCCTGGGCTACAAACTGAGCTCAAGGCCAGCCTGAACTGCATAGCAAGACCCTGTCTCAAAAAGACACACAAAATTAAATTACGTATTTTAAAATATTATCTTAGGAATTATAACTTTACCCAACCTCAGTAAGAACATATATAAGATCAATTCAGTAGCAATAGTCCAACCAAGAAGAGAGAAACCCACATGGCTACTAAGGGCAAAACATGCATACAAACCTCTATGAGTGAGCGTGGGCTGGGGTTTGCTGCTTGGAAAGCAGAACCGTGCCTGGTGTGACCCTGCACCCAGGGGTCCTCGCAGCACCCTCCATCCTCCCTGCGACCCAGAGGGTGCTCAGAGTCTCTCAGGCCTGTGCTCAGGCACGAGTAGCAGGAGACCCTCCCTGCTGAGAACATATCATCATCATTTAACTCGGGAGCAGCGTGGATTTACCACTCGGAGGTCTGCAGGTCGGGAGTTGGGGGGCTCAGCTGCTTCCCCACTACAGACTGCACAAGGCCATTACCCAGCGTGGATGGGACGGGCTCGTAGACAAGTGCATCCAGATACACTCAGTTTTCTGCAGCTCCACGACTGAGGACTGATGCCCGCGTTCCCTTGCTGCCGGTCAGCTGGGGCCCCTGCCAGCCTCTGGCAGTCTCTTTTCCAGCTTTGTGCTTGGATGTCTGCACCCCAGAGGCCGTCATCTCACATAAAACCCATCTCACACTTGCAGCCTTTTGGATTTCCTCTTCCGCTGCATCTTTGCCGTAAGTTAAAGAAATTGTTCTGTGTTTAAGGGCTCAAGTGATTATATTGGGCCCATCTGGTTAGTCCAAGATAACCTTTACACCTTAAGATTCATCACCTTAATTACAGGAAGTCTTTCTTACTGTGCAAAATAACACAGGCACAGGGACAGGGATCCCGGCGGGTGTTGGAGGAGGCACTAACTGACCGGCTGTGGGGCTGCTCAGGAAGATCAGGATTTAAACTCTGCTTCTGTCAGTTTTAGTCTGTTGTGACCATTTTTTCCTTTAGCTCCTTGAGCTTCCTCTTAGTGGAGAAAATTGTTAAAATATCTCCTTGGCTTTTTTCTCATAGGAGGGAACTAATACAGCTGTGGTAGAAGGAAATTGCTCCTCACAACTTTCTCCAAGTCTTGAATCATCTTCTGTAGGGGCTGTGCTTCCACTGGATACTGGCAACGCACTTCTACACTTCTCTATTTCAAGGAGCAGGCTACGTCCTCGGCTGCCTTTCTGCCAAGTTTTCATTTCACGTCCTTGTTATCACACAGTCAGGACTTGAATTTTAGCAGAAGCTCTTTCTTGTACACAAGTTTACTACAAATTATGGATAGAAAGTGTTTGTAGCGCACAATAAATAAGAATCAAATAGAAACTTCTGTCAGTTCTCTATAACCCATTGATTCCAATGAACATTGCACTCACTTCCCCCAACTCTTGTGTGGACTGGTCAGATTACAGTTACAGCTGAGCCAGTACTTCACAGAGTCGAGTCCCAGCCTGCTGCTTACCTCTGTCCTCAGCGAATGTGTCAGCAGTAACCAGTTAGCTCTCAAATCTCGCCTCGAGCCCTCACTTTTCAGGCTGCTTGCTCAGTTTGGGCACTTCTTTTGCCGCGTATGCTTTTCAGCTATGCCAGCTCCTCTGTTAACCCTTTCAAGGGAAGCGGCACGGGTGAAAGTCTCCACACTGACTTCTGACTGAGAACCTGCGTGGCCTTTACTTTCTGAGTCACCCCTCTCGTTTCAGTCTGTCAGCATCATCTGCGTAACCTCCTAAACGGAGCAGTGAGGTTCATCATCTTCTGCACAGTCTCAGTCAGAGGTTTCCACCTGGCTTCTTTTATCACTCATAGTGTGATGCTTTAGAGTTTTCAAACATTTTATTCTCTTGTTCAGTTCCCAGACTCTTCCTTTTCATCATGGAACTTCTTAGGAAAGTCCCTGGGTTTCCCAGAAGGACAGCATTTTCACCCAAACCACCCAGTAATTCCTGCCTGAAGTTGTTTTATCTGGTCTCATTCCTTTGGGACTGGAGTGATTTTAATGTATTTTCCAGGGACTCGGTGAAAGCGAGTCACCACTGTTCCATAAATGAACGCCGAGGAGCTAATTTCCTGTGTTGAGATGGTCTCCTGCCCGCTCTGCTGCAGCTGAAGCAGGAGGCTGCCTGGGATCCCTGATGAAGCCAGGCAGACACAGACTAGGAGGAAAGGGTGTCTTTATTGCCGGTGTCCCTCGGGTAATTAATGTCTACCCAAGAGCCCTGAACAAAGCCCTGTTTCCACTTTTATATCGTTTCTATCCTACAGGGCAATTTTCCACTGGAAATCAGCGCAAAGCAAAGCTACAGAAGCAAAAGCAATGTTCACTTAGAAGGAAATGAACAGTGGCCCAGGAGGCAGGAACTTCAGAGGGACCTTTCCAAGTCCACTGTGCTCCACTGATGCTGACCTCACAGCTGAACCCATGTGCGGCTGGGGTCAACCCATCCATCTCCTCAGGGAGTTCGGCTGCATCAATTTCTCCAGGCAGCTCAGCTGCACAGCAAATGTATAGTAGTCTAGCTTCACCCTGGGAGGTGGTCTTCTCTCTCACAGCTAGACTTGACCAAGTTTTGCCAGAATACAGTGCAGATAGCTTGGGCCCCACTGGGATGACCTGAGGTTTCAGGTTTGCTGTAATCTGCCCTCTGACTTGTCATACTCTTTCATCTAGCAGGGTACCCTTTGGTGAAACCCCTTTCCTCTCTTGAAGCATGCCAGCTCTTCACTGAAGAGTCACAGCACTAGATACTGGCACCTAGGGAAAACCAAGGTCTGAGCGCTGCCTCTAACAGGCATACCAGCAGGGCGCTGCAGAGATGCTTCAGGACGGGTGGATGTTATTTTTGCCATAGTTGATAGCTTCATGGTCCTAAAGGGCTCTGTGGCTCTGCATCTGACGCCCAATATTCTGTGAGCCACAGCTGACAGTACCAAAGCCATGGAACCCTCTGTCTCTGGGCCAAACAAGGGGAAAGACGGGGAGGAGGAGAGGAGACCAGACACCATGAAACTGTGTTCTTGGACTCTGCTCTGTGCACTGCCCAAACGGAAAGGAATATTATTTGTAAAATGCTTATTGAGGGTGCAGCCAGAGGGAACAGCCTGTAAGCTTGGTCACTCTCAATGCCACCTGGCTCTCTGCCAACCTTGGGTGTGCGCGCTCGCACAACAGCCCCACGCCACAGCCTGTTCCCTGTGTAGCACGTCAGGGCCGAGCCGTGGCACAGGTTGTAGCAGAGGGCCCACCCAGCTGCGTTCTTGGGGAGGCCTATTCTTCTGATTTCACTTCCTTTCTGCCGTCCAGAGCCTTAAACTACCTGCAAATGTCACAGAGGTCTCGCTCCCCAAGAAACATCCTTTCTTCTGAGTTTGGTCAGTGAAGGCAGGTGGGACTGAGCTTTGTCCAAGACACTGATTTCTGCAGCTGAATTTCATTTGTAAGAATTCAGGAGCAATGGATGGGGATTGGCAATACCTTAACATTTCTTCTATTTTCCGTGGTGCTAGCTTGTCCCTGCTTAAAACGGGCCATTCTGAATGGTGGGAAGAGACCACTCCACAGACCACTCTCTCCAGTGACCACTCTCTCCACCCCGGCCCTCCTTTCCACGTCCCTCGGGCACATGGCTGCCACATCACTCCTGGTAGACCCCAGTCCACTGTGCGATACCTCTGCGGAATACATCAGAAGCAGGGCTGAGCCTTCCTGCGGCAGGATTTGCCGTCTTCTATTTCTTCATATGGTGTCTCACGCTCCTGATATCACTGGAAGACCCTGGCCCAGAGCTTCTGCTCATCACCTAGACTCTGCCACGAGTGACTTGTGCTCAGCGTCTTCCCGCCAAGGGATGGGACAGGCCGCTGGTGGGGGTGCTCTGGGGTTCTGAAAGCCCCTCCATCGGTCTCCTGTCCTAGAGGCAGAAGGAGGCATTAGGGGTCTGCAGATAGGTTCTACTTTCTCAGGTTTCTCTGTGAGCGGGAACATGGATGCTGATGAAAAATGCGTATTCAACAGGACGAACCTTACCTTAAGCTGGCTCCACTTGCCTGTAAGGAAGGGTGCTGGACGCAGAATTGGTTTCAGAGTCAGAGCACACAGCGAGCAGACGCCATGTATATTTACACACGTCTGTATACACACCTACGCTGGATGTAACGTGTGCATGTACCTGTATAGCTATAGTGAAGAATGACATAAGCCCTGAATAAATGCTTACTGGCTGAATGAGCAAACTAGTCCCGGCTTGTTTCTAAATATTTGGCGCATACAGAGAGAAAGCATATAATTCAAAAAATTTAAGGGGGAAGTAACTATAAAGATATTAATCTTACGAGATGCTTTTTAAAAAGAAATGTACAACAAAGGCTTGATTGCTCAACTCCTCCTGCCTGGAATGTTTCTTAGCAGTTTAACTTTTAGATTCCAGCAGCTTTGTAAAGATTCCTAGTTACTGTGGTGTGGTTCTTATTGGGTTCTCCCCCCGATGATTTCTGGAGTTAGAGAAAGTGCTTTGCACATAGTATGTGCTCAACAAGTATTTATTGATTAAATGAATCAGTTACAGTGGAATAGGAATCAGCAGGCAGAAAGTCTTGATGGTTTAATATTTCATTTATTCACTAATTTTTATTTGTTTCATAAAACATTCTGGCCTTTTCTTACTTACCAGGTATTGTTTCTGATGCTGGGATGGAGCAAGAAAGACAGGCATGTTCTTCATGTTCTGAAAAGGGTGGCTGAACAGGCACACATCAAGAGAATGTGCTCTGAGGTGGTGGTGTGAACCCTGTAAAAGTGGGGGCCAGGGAGGAGGGGCCTCTGGCAGGGCTGGCGCGGTAGAGGGTGTGGACAGAGAAGAGGCACCCAAAGCCCTGCGCCTCCCTTGTCTCCTGAGACTGGCGCTGGGTGAATGCAGAGGAGAGGCCAGCAAGGCTGCCTGGGATGTGAAGTCCCTGTGGTCAGCTTTCCATAGTGTGGAGCAGAGCGGAGAAAGAGTATGATCTCGGGCATAAGGCTGGGAAATAAAAGGAGAAAAACCTCCAAGAGGGCTGTCAGAAACCTGGGCCACTTGTAAGTTCCCAGCCCTGACTTGGACATACCTTTCTCCCACAGCGCTTAGGGAACAGAGCTTGGCCAGAAGCAACTGTTGTTAATTTAATTGCACTTTGTAAGTTGGCTCCGCTCCCCAGATTGAGTGTGCTTTGGGCACTAGAGCCGCCTCCTGCTGATTCTTGTCTCCAGGGGAACACAGTAACTTGCACAATGGTATTCCAACAATATTCTCAGAGCTCTGTCTGAGGAACAGTTACTGAACAGTGAAAGGATTCTTTTTGCCCACAGAATTTCTTTTGCTACTTATGGGGCCTGTGATCGCAGGAAACACTTACGGTTTGGAATATATCTTCATGCAGTTCATTGAGCTCAGGGAGAAGACATAGAGGGCAGACCACAGCCTCTTGAATTTCCTCCCTCCCCCAGGAGTCCTGTCCTCCACGGTAACTAAGAACAGATGCACGCTCCTCCTCCTTTAGACGCTGTGTTTTCTCTTCCACCCAAACCAGTGCAGATAGGGAACTGCCTCAATGGCAAGAATGCGAATGAAGTCGCAGATGTCTGATGCAGAGTCAACCTTGTTTTAGAAGAGGGGAAATCAAGAATGTAGAGGGATTCTAGAAGTAGAGGGAAAAGGAGATCCAGTCTGGGAGAGGAGGGGAGGGGAGGGGAGGGGAGGGGAGGGGAGGGGAGGGGAGGGGAGAGCAGAGTAGGGGAGGGCAGCTGTTGGTTTCAGACAAGTTTCCTTGATGGTCTACTTGGGACCGGATCTATGAAAACACTGAAGCATTACGGCATGTGTTTAAAGCATGCTCTAGACCTGCAAGGGCTCCAGGTGAGACAAAGGTGCAAGCTTGTCTGGGCCTGTCATTCAGAAGGGAAAAGGCCAGGTATCGCTGGGAGCTGCGTGTGCATCTCCCGACCTAGGAAAGGGACAGGAGACCACCGTCACAGTGTGAGTAGCCAGAGAGCTGTGCGTGCGAGGGGGCGGTTTGGGAAGCTCCTGGCTCTGAGGATAGCTGGGGAAGAAGACGAGTAATCATTCCCTGTGCAGAGACAATGTTCTCTGAAAACATCTTTTTCCTTATGGACTCACACAGCGACGTCCCCCAGCACCTTTGTAGGTAGGTAGAGCCATGCGAGAGACGGGCGGAATCAGTACAGACCATTTCCATGTGTGGCTCAACAAAAATAGATCCTCCTCGGTTTCCCCCTCTAATTGTGCATGGAGATATCCCCGAGGCGGAAGAAACAACAGGGGAAACCCTGCCTGTCGGCACGAAGTGCAGGCTGCCCGACGGGGGCCTGTGCCCCCACTCCCGTCCCTGGGCAGTCCCCCCCCTCTGGGGCTGTGTTGCAGTGGGGGGTAGGGGGTCGAGTGGAGAGAGGTGTTTGCTACTAGAATCAAAGCCCTGCTCCTTTTTCTCTATCCCAGGCTAAACAATAGCAGTGAAAAAGAGTGTGAGTGAAGGTTTCAGCCACTTCTGTTGCTATGACTGAACCCAGATAAAATCGGAATGGTGGTTTGTGCAGGGTGAGTCAGAGGGTATTTATACTTCCTTGAAAGGGTCAGGGAAAGGAGCTCTATGAGATCTGGGGTTAAAACTGTCAGGGTGGGTTGCTTCTCTTCCTTGTCCCTCTCTAGGGAGCACGTCTGGTCTGAAATGGGGTGGGGGCGTGGCACAAGGACTGGCACAATGGATACATCCACCTCCGATGCGGGCTAGACAGGGAAACGCAGGGCTGCCTGCTGAGTTCCTACGGCCGCGAGTCGGGGATTCTCTGTCCTCTTCGGGGAAATGGACCATCTGACCAGCTAGTCCACTTCCACATCATTCTGATGAGAGGAGGCCCCAGAGGTGCCCTGTGACATCGGCAGTCTCCAGTGATGCTGTTAAGCCTGCCAAGTAGAGTCTATGCAAAGCGATCATTCTTGTGATGCACCCTGGAGCACCTTATACATGATCATTGCCATTAAACAAGTGCACGCATCCTGCGCGGGACAGATGGATTGATGTGGGGATGTGGGACAGAGTGCACACCTGAAAGGAAGCTTGGGGATATGTGGGACACCTGGCTGCTTGGTAAGAAGTAGGAATGTGACATCAGCTGGTTTCTGTTTGGGCCAGTATCTTCACATGACTGCAGAGCTTGGAGAAGGTTAAGACAAGTATTGCTGCCATTTAGGATTTTCTAGAGGTTACTAAGATGCCCCAGCTGAATGTACTATTTCGGAACTGAGTTAGAGCACCATATTTTGGTTACATTTCATTTACTCACTGGGAAGATATTTTCTTTTTGAGATAGGACTGCTGTGAGTATTTGTCTGTGTAGTAACCCAACTTTATTTCCTAAGCAGTTATTTCATTGCTAACAGCGGCGTACGTGAGTCTGTGCCAGGCTGGCTGTGCTCCGGGCAGAAAGGACAGTACAGAAAACGCACCTCCACCGTGCCTTCTGAGTGACCAGCTGAGTGAGGGCAGAGGTCGGCTTCTGCCCAGGTTGGGAAGCCAGTCGCCACTGATGTCTTTTGTATTTGTCTTTCGCTAGTTTCAAGCCCCTGAGATCTTATGTATTTGTCCTTTCACTTTGTTGTCATTTTGTTTAGGTGAACAGTAGTGAAAAAAAGGGGAAAAACAAACGCCCCAGTTGTCCACAAAGAATACTTCAAGGCTGCCCACCTTTGGTCATTGACTAAGCTCTTATTGAATGCAGCTTTACTGATAGTGATGAGATTACAAATAACACTACCGTACATTTTCGTTGTTCCTTATATGGTACCAGAATGTTTTAGGCAAACAGAAATTTTCTGCCAACACTTGCTGAATAAATACAGTTTTTAAAGAGTACCCCAAATAAGTATTTCAAAATTCCTGAGAGGGAGAATTAAACGGTGTTTACCCTTTGAATGTGCAATAGGCCAAATATTCAGTATTTTCGAGTCTTCAGTTCTCACAGTAACAAATTGAGCAGTGCTTGAGGAGTTATGTTGCAGTTTATGGACTCAAAAGAATTCCTTTAAATCCTGCCTCGTGCCGGAGAACACATTGGTCGGCAGCTGGGCTGGGGCCCCAGCTTAGCAGAGACTATACAGATTCGTCCGGATGGAACTAAAGGTGGGATAAGTGGACTGAGTTTCTAGTCTCCTTTTTAAGTAACTTGGATGAACTCTGAGGACACATGGGCAGGATAAGTAGCAGAAACACAAAACAAAACCTCTCAACACTTGCCTACCTCCAGGTAAACTCTATTTACACACGTTTCTACCATACACCTAACTATAATTGCTACGCTGCCTCGGATCAGAGAGCAGTCCTTACTGTGTACCACCGCAGCACCCTGCTCACTCAGAACACTCTGCTGCCGTCTAAGCACTAGGTGGAACTACACTGATCGGTGCCATTTCTCAGCCTCCATCTGTAACCATCCTTACAACACAGGAAGTACAAAATGAAATTCAGGGAACTGGTACATAAGGTATCATAACTTGGCCCCAAGAGCCTAGCTAAGTGTGGACAAGCTCTGTTACAGCCTGGCTTCCTAGAGACTTTCTTATCAGGTCTCTGGCCCATTCAGGAAAAGACAACTTGAGATTTACTGTTTCAGCTGCTGGGTAACATGCAATTTCCTCAGTTCATTGAACTAATGTGTTTATTTAACCCAGGACTGAGGCATTACAAATATAGCCTTGTCCTTTTCTTTCAGAAAAATAAAAGGGAGCACATGGTTAGACCCTAAGGCCTCACAGTGTAGGTTTAAACTATAATAAAATGAAACAGACTTTTCAGCTGGGAAGCTTGGAGATACTGTCATGTTTTCTAGGAGCAGCTCCTTCAAGGGGAGGATTAATGAATCTGCTTCACACGTGAAAGGTAACGTGCATTGTTTTGATTCTGTGTATGTTTGTGTCCGTCTTCTTTAACCGTTGAAGCAAAGATAAAAAGCAATGCGTCCAGGAAACTGAAAGGCCCAGGTATGTGCACTGTCTGAGTCTTCAGATCAGCGAGGCAGAAAACAAATGGTCGTTTCAAATTACTTACCCAGATCTGACATGTCTTCAGTATAGAAGGCCACCGCCAAGGTTTTGCACAGCCTAACCCCCTCTTCACATAGCGCCTCTGAGATCTC
The DNA here is from genome assembly GCA_004027595.1 of Dinomys branickii. Classification (NCBI taxonomy): domain Eukaryota; kingdom Metazoa; phylum Chordata; class Mammalia; order Rodentia; family Dinomyidae; genus Dinomys; species Dinomys branickii. Next base: position 223,636 of record PVLD010000789.1, read on the forward strand.
ACGGGGAGACACATCGATTAGTTCCACTGAGGAAGTAAGTCTGTTTGCCCACATATAACCCATAATCAAGCACTTTTTCCTCTGAGCTGTGTGAGTGCCTATATACACCAGAGTGAAAGATGTTCCAGTCACAATCACATGGGCTTTGCAACTTGTGGCCAAAATAGTTGATTACAAACAAGGTTTATGCATCAACGCTGCTGCAAGGAGGGGCTATGCGTGGGTTGTGCCACTTGTAATTTAAGAGCTTGGTGAATTAATTTTCTCCCTAAACTACTTTCTTGTAGATCTGTATTTGCCAGCCTGGGCAGATACAGAATTAAAGGGGCAGATGCCATTAGAACTACTCCATGCTGGGTGAAACTTTACATTACTTATGTGGGGTGAGGAGAAAACCCAGTTCTTTTCCACTAATAATGTCTTGTTCTTAATAAGTAGTAATTATAGCCTGTACCTGAGGTATGAGCACCAAATACCCAGAGACATGCATAAGGGGTAATGATAAGAAATTATCCAACAAGCGTAGTACATGGCCACTGTCACTGTTGGGGTTAAGTAGAGTCATCCCTCAGTACCCCTGGGGTACTGGTCTAGGACCCTGTAGTGAGGATACCAGTATTCCTGGAAGCTCACATTCTTTTCATAAAATGGCTTAGCGATCACGTATAACCTACTCACGGCTTCCTATATGGCCTCCCATACACCTGAAATCATCTCTACATTACTTACAATACCCAATACAGTACAAATAGTTTCATGTAGTGTGGTTCAAGGAATCATGACAAGAGAAGGCAGCCCATATGTGCTCATACAGACACAATTTTTTCAGGTATTTTCCATCTGTGGCTGGTTGGGAGTTCTAGGCATAGAATCCTTGGAAAGGAGGGCCCAGTGTACTTTGGTACAAATGTAACTCTAGCTATGGCCTCCCTACCCAAGATGGGAGAAGGTGGGATTAATGAACACAAGTTATATTCCCACACATTTTATGTTTAACCCTTAAATAGTTTTTATTTTTGAAATCCAATTGCACATAACCCATTACTGGTAGGCCATTTTCTCTCTCAAACAATCAAAGAATAAGATGATAAATTCTAAGAAAGAAAAATGAGGTGTCATTTACTACGATCATTCCCTTTCCCCAAAACTTGGCAAGCACACCAGAAAGATGATGGCAGGTGGATGCATTTCGCCTTGCAAAGCTCAGGTGGAGCAGATGAGAGTAATAAAGGTAGAACAGAAGGAGTGCACATTACTTCAGCACTTCTGTATGAAACGGGCGTGTTAGATTTTTAGTTAGGAAGGGAGGGGGCGACTATGAAATTGTGCACAACAGTGTTTACGCATAGGAGACCCCTCCTGGCCGCACCGCTGATACCAGAACAAGTGTTTCCTTCATTCCGAGTGTGGGGCCAACACAGTTACTGTTGGTTAGACGACTTCCAGGTAAGCTCCGTGTTAACAGCCCCTAAGGATATACTTTGACGACTGCCCCAGATTCACGTTAGGGTCCGTGTTGCCTGTGTCCCTGTTGGTGTTAGCGCAAGGTAACTGAAATCCCCGCGGGAAAACGATAGCACGCCAATACTTTCGGGAGAAAAGAATGATTTAAATTTACACTAGGAATTACAGGGCTAACACCAGTCCCTCCTTCAAGAGCAGGATTGTGTGTGAAGGCCCGAGGTGGACAGGAACGGCCACTGCCAAGTCAGAGGTGTGGTACGGAAACAATCTCCGGCCCCGTCCGTTCCTATCTTACGCTCTACGGGCTTGCTATAGGCTGCTTTTCACAATTCTTTATTGAGTGGAGTGTAGGCAAAAATTGCCGAAATACAGAATTAAGTCTTTGTAGTATGAACCATTGCCATTTTAAAGTACAATCTGTAAGAGAGTATTTTCACCTTCCTAAATTAAAAAGCGAGGGAAATAAACTTCTGAACGCAAATAACCGCTTAGTCATGGAAGCTTCACGTGTCTTCCTGAAATGAGAAGATCTCCACGGTGAGTGTCACCACCCGGCTTTGGAGGAACGCGCCACTTTGCAACTGCACCTGCCCCCCAGTGGCAGCTGGAGGACACTGGTTCCCTGCTTGGCCACAGCCCTCTACTTCGCTCAGGGAAAGGAAAAAAAGGAGGTAGATCACGCACCCCAAGAATTTAAACAGGACCTAGACGCAAGCTTAGCTCGAGTGCCAAGCGCGACCCCCGTGGCAGACGCCGCGCTTCCTCCTTCCCGCCGGCGGGGGGCGCCGCGCGCCCGGTCAGATGCTCACGGGCGCCGAGGACACCGAGCTGGCCCGCGACTCGCGCGTCACGCTGTTGGGCATGGCCAGCGTGCAGCACGATACGCCCACGGTGGCCTCGGGCAGCTCGTCCTCCTCCGTCCACTCGTTGAGCTCGGGGCTGAAGCACTGCACGCACTTCTTGTACTTCTTCTCGCCCTCGTTCCAGCCGCCCACCAGGTACGCGCGGCCGCGCAGCAGCGAGGCGCCCGCCGTGCTCACGCCCACGGCCAGCGGGGCCACCTGGCTCCACTGCCGCGCGGCCGGGCTGTAGCACTCGACGCCCAGCACGTCCACGCGCTCGCCGCGCGGCCCCAACTGGCTGCCGCCCATCACGTACACCCTGTCGCCCAGCGCCACGGCGCAGTGCCAGCCGCGCGGCGTGCTCAGGCCCGGCAGCTCGTGCCACGCGTCGCCCGCCGGGTCGTAGGCGCAGGCGGAGCGCGTGTAGGCGCCGCCCACGTAGCCGCCCGTCACCAGCACGCGGCCGCCCGCCACGGCGCTGGCGTGGCAGCAGCGCGCCGCCTCCAGGCCCGCCTTGGGCTGCCACTGGTTGGTGGCGGGCACGTAGCACTCCAGCGAGGCCAGGCTGCCCTCGGCGTTGCGGCCGCCCACGGCGTAGAGCAGCCCGTCGAACCCGCTGAGGCTGAAGTGCGTGCGCTTCTGGGTCATGCTGGCCAGGTGCAGCCAGGTGTGGAAGCGGGGGTCGTACCTGGAACGGCAGAGAGGGTCTCAGCGGGGCGCGCCCACGGCCTGCCCCAGGCGGCTGGCACACGTCCGTCTTCTACAGGGCCCGCCCCCGACGAGGGAGGACCGGGGACCCCTCCGCCCCTCTCCCTGCAAGCACAGCACCTGCAGGGGCCTGAGGGCTTGCGCGTCTGCCTCGGGAGCGAGCAGGGCGCGGGGTCAGGCGGGGACCGAGCTGAAGTCCCTTCCCGCCTCTCCCACGTTAACCATCCGCCATCCCCAGCTCGCCCTGGCTGCTTAGTTAAGACGCGTCGCCCGGTTGCCGTCTCAGAATCCTGTGCGCACCGGTCCTGCCCAGTGCCGCGGCCCAACCAGGCCACGCGAGCGGACCTGTCACCCAAGGGAAAAGCAGTGGGATTCACGTCTGGAGAGCACGGACCAAGGCTTAGCTCTGATGCCGCCCTGCAGTCCAGCATGTGCTAGTGGGGGGCAGGTTTTAGAGTTTTGTTTTTTCAGTATTCAGTATTATAATTTTATAAGCACTGAAATCAGTACTGAAAAATACCAGTGACTCAAGTATTCATAGGTAGGAAATCAGCTCAATAAAAGTAAGCAGCCCTGCTAAGCTGGGGCGTTCTTTTTTATAAGAATGGGTGCTGTGGACCCACAACTCCCTCAGTCTGATGTTCGTCTTTTCCCCTTGAACTCAGACAATAACTTACCTGCGGGTATAAACTGAAGGTTAGAAATCGATTGGTTGTTTGGATTTTAAAAAATGGTGCACACACATATAATAACAAAAAATGCCTTTCATGAAATACTGTAGAAAATTTCAGACCTTGTTCGGTAGTTATGTTTGACTTTGTACAGCTGTCATGATATAAGCATAACGTTGTGGCCATTTCATATATATGGAAGCTTAAGTTTTTAGAAATATGCTAAAATAACATGGCCTTTGAATTCCATTTTGATGGATTTATTATACTTTCATTCTTTCTACAGGTGTCAAAAAATTGACATTCTCTGTTTTATTTTGTCTTCAAATATTTAAGATTAATTAGCCACCACATTTTAATGATCAAATCTATTTGCTAATGACGGATCTCACAGTTGTCAGCAGCGGTAACTTAAAAGAAATAACTTATTATTTTATTTTTCATACCATTTAGTGTTAAAAATTAAATTTGCAGCTAGTTTCTTTCACAAGTTAGTGTACTGTCAGGAATACCCAATTAAAAACATGAAAATATAAATTGTCATCTACTGGCGGGAGGGCTTCTCTGATTATCATTTCTCATATGTAAAACCTTGTAGGCTTGTTTTGGAAATCTAATGTGTGGGATATACTTGAATGTACATTATACAACATAAAGGGAGGTGCGTATGTAAGGTGGCATTGTTATTACTGGTACGCTGAGCCTACTAAGCGAATGCGCATGATCAATGTAATTCTAGGTCAAGGCACTTTCTCCCCAAATATTGAACCAATTCAGTTTCCTGTAAAAGATCAATTACCTGCAGAAATTGCTGACAGCATGCTTGGCTTGGTTTCTTGCATCATTCTGGTCTTCACCGCCGGCGACATAAAGAAACCCATCCATCACAGCCACACACTGGTTAAAGCTCTTGGCTGGCATTTCAGTGAGCTTGCTCCATCCATTTTCAGGGTCTCTATACAAAACATCTCTACTCAGGGACTTCTCTGTAAGGCCTGGGCGTCCCCCAACAGTGACCAGAACTCGGCAGCCCCCTCGGATTTTTGTTCTCCTGGACTGCAGGGTGTTCTGATGATAGGGAAGGAGGTGGTAGTTCATAGCATCCACAAGGAGTTTGTGACAGTCAGCGTCCTGCATCATCCTTGGGACAGACTGAACGTAGTTGACCAGGTCTTGTGCAGAGATGGTGCCAAAGCGAATGTTGCTCAAGAGATCTGCAGCGTGTTTCACTCTCTTTTGGTCAAATTCTAGCCATCTCATTGCAATCTGGAATGCGACTATCTCGGAAGGCAGCTGTAAATCATCGTCTATAAGAAGTTCATTGATTTGTTCAAATGTAAGTTTCATGAACTGATCTGATTCTGCAAATTCAAGGAAGTTGTCCCGGATGAATTTCTGGGCTGCTGCTTTTGCATTTTTCAGGGAGTATGTCTCAGCAATGTTAACAACATACATACAGTTCTCAACACTTATCTCTCTAATCAGAAAATCACTGCACATTTTTACGAGGGTGTGGATCTGAAGATAAACAGCAGCAGAAATGATGCTTCCTATGGTGTACAGGGACAGCGTCAGCTTGCCGGTATAGGCATACGCAATGACTGTGGCCAGGCCTAGTGGGGAGATATCATTGAGATCTACCCTGGGAGTTGATGGGTCTTGCTTTAGGATGTTGTAAAAGTACTCACTGCATGAAGCCATCACGGACTTGTGAACATTGAAGGATTTGGTTTTGGTACCGATGACTAAGTCACAGAGGAAGCTCTCCTGCCGCATTTTACTCAGGCCTTCCAGGAGGTTGGGGCCATAGGAAGCATCTGTTAACTCTGAGGAGAGGCAGCTCAGGCCATTGCCCCCCTCCAGGAGCCCGTTCAGAGCGGTCAGTTTGCTGAGCGGGCTGTCTTCTACGATGATCGTCATTTCATTGATCTCGGCTTTGTTCTTCTTGACAGTCTTCTTTTTGGGTGCCATGTTGGCAAATACACTGTCACAGGCAAGGGCTTGCTTTAAAAAAGGGAAGAAAAGAAAGGCATGGTTTTACTCCAGTTGTGCTTTGGACTTTGAAATACTATATTGAGAAACTTTTTCATAAGGTAAACTCTTATGATGGTCTTTAATGGCATAGACTAATCTTCAGAGATTTAAAGACGTTAAGCTGAAAGGACATTTTATTGACAGGTTTTACTGCAGCATTACGTATAGAAGGTAGGTCTAGGAAGGTCTATATGATCAGATGAGATTTCTCAGTGTACTGCCAAGCAGCTGTCATATAGCAAAGAACATGTCCCATTCAGCTCTAAGACAGTCATAGAATAACAGACATTCTTCACAGGCCACCTTCACCCTGGTCCAAAGAGAATGATAACCACTTTGAAGGTTTTCCTCAAGCACTAAACTTCAGAATATATGTAAAATTAGAAAATACTATGGAAAGATGGCTTTATTCACAATATGTAATGTAAAAGGTGAGAATTTAGTGAGAGCCATAATATGAGCACTGTAGGATTTTGTCAGAGGTATTAAGAGATGTGAGAAGCTGAAAGAGCAAATAAGATTCAGAAGGTACAGTGGCTATTTTAAAATGGGAAGAAACCTCAAAAGGAAAGAGAAACATGGGGAAATGGAGAAAAGAAGGAAGGGGAAAACAATATAAAAGATACTTATGCTACTAATTTCTCTTAGTTCAATAGAAAGAGGTTTGTGCTAATATTCTTTGGGCAATTAAGTGCTGATATCTTGTACTGTAACTAACTCAAGGATAATAGTATGTAATGTGTTAACCGTCGTTAACCTCCTATTATCTTGTTTTAAAATTTTGCTTTTCTCTTTACAATTAAAAAAAACAAAGCTGGTACGGCCTTCTCTTGTGTGTGTCCTTGTCCTGTCCGTGCAGAAGGACAGCGGGTCCTGAAACAGAGACTGGCTGCCCTGCCAGGAGGTCTGCCCTTCTCACTTAGCTCAAATTGTCACATTCACATTCTAAATTTCTTTAAAAGACTAGCATATATATTCTTCCTCATTACATTTTACAAACAACTCTGAAACAGATTACAGACCTATCTAACATCATTTTAGCGCTCAGATGCATTTGGCTTTTGTTTTGGGTGCCCCCTTGTTGGTTTTTGGAGGGGAGAAACTTTTAAGGACTTTCTTTAGCAAGCAGTTACCAGCTATCTACTGCCAGTGGATAGCAGTTCGCTGAGAATGATGGAACCATTTAAGATGCAGTTTCTGCGAGGGAGACAAAGACTTGACAAATGCAGAATGATAAGCAAGCCCAGCAGAGAAAATAGAGACAAAGTTGTGTCTCTATTCCTAGAGGAACCCAAGGTGCCAGGGTTTTCCTCAGTCACAGGGCTCATAAACTCTCATAGTCTTAGAAGAATTCTGAACCTCAGGAGTAATGGGAGTGCTTCAGACTGAACAACTGAATATTTTGTTTATCCATCATTAAAAGGTGGTTTGGTTGGTGGTATGCAGAGATGAAATTTCAAATAATAGTAGGTTATTAAAACAGGGCCCTAGTTAGTATTAGAACGGATTCAGGCCCCAGTGCTGGTGCTGGGACCCCGAGGGCCCTATAACCCTTCAGGTACCCATTGTGGTCTGGCCCCAGATGGCCTACCAGAGGGATGGAAGGTTGGGAAAAATTTAGACAGGCTCAGGGTGGCAGCCAACTGGCTACTTACAATTCAGATATGTATCTAAATCTTGCCCTTGCCTGTCTCTTCAGGGCACGACTGGGTGACACAGTAGCGAGTCTGAGGAGTGAATCCAAGCTGATCCGCCAGTGGGCAGATTCACTCCGCCTCCTAGACACGCATGCTCTTGGTGTGTGTGTGTGTGTGTGTGTGTGTGTGTGTGTGTGTGTGTATAAATGCATATTGATACTTACAGAGAACGCTTCAGCTTGGTTTCCATATTTTATGTGAATTTTACATACCTTATGAAAATTTAACCTTAAATATTGTAATGTCTGGAGACATTACAATTAACCAATGGTGAACCAATGGCACATGTGTTTTTTTTTTTCTTTTAAGACAAAACATATTAATGTATGACTTATAAACTAAAAGCCTCAGTATTCAGGTTTAATTGCACTGTTGGCACCTTGCAATAAATAAGTGGGTTTTGGGGTTGCAGTTTGAGCTCTTGTTCCTAAAAATTTCACTATCATTTGTCTAGAGTAGTGCTATTGTACAGAAATACAACATGAGCCACACATACAATTTAAAATTTCCTGTTTACTACATTAAAAAGTAAAAAGGGAAAAGTAAATTAATTTTAGCTGTATATTTTATTCAGTCAAATATTTTCATTTCTATATGTAATTGTTATAAAGTTATCAATGAGACATTTCACTCTTTTTTCATACTAAGTCTTCAAAATCCAGGGTGTGTTTATACTTACACTGTGTCTTAGATTGTACTAACCACGTGTCAGGTGCTCAGTAGCCACATGTGGTCAATGGCCATTGTACCAGATCACAGAGTCCTAGAGCAACCACTTAAACATGCAAAGTCCTAGAAGCCACTAAGTGTGGAGAAGCAGGAGCAGGATGCAACACGGGACCTGGACATATGGTGGCCCAGAGCAAACTGGCAAACAGCAGCTGGAGCACAAAAGTATTTTTAAAAGATTTGGAACAGAGTGTTTTTATTTTTATATGAATGGTAGTTTAGAAAACTTGGGACATTTGGTTACCACTCGGGTAAGCAAAACAACAGACTACACGGAACATAAGGAATCTGTTAGCTGGATTTGAGGGTTCAGACTGAGGGCTCTATTTTGGTGAGGAGAGGTTAGGAAGGGCAGGTCTGCAGATAACATAAATCTTAGTGGGTCCCGGTAACAGGATTCCTGTGAGTAGGAATGAGAGGGAGAAGATCATTGGAAGGAAAGCGAATGCTTTCAGCAGGGCAAGGAGGCCTGAGTCAGCCTGCTGTGTGCATTCTGAGATGCTGAGTTCATGAGGAGCATATTTGGCAGCTAACGTTAGGCCAAAACGTGTAGGATGTTGGGGCCAGGAAGGGTTTGGATTTGATAAGCTCTATTTGCTGAGAAGGATTAAAAATTTGCCAGGAAAGGGGAGGGCAACCCAGGGCCACAAGAGGAGTGACCGGCTCACCGTCCCCCTCAGCCTTCCCTCTCTTATCCCCTGCTGACCCTCCACTCTCCTTCACATCTGGCCTCTACGCTGCCTTTGGTGCCCCAGGGACCTGGCTCTGGACTGCTGCTCGTCTGGGAACCTCCGTGGCCTTCTCTTGATCTTAGTCTTGCCCTTGCCCATGTGTGCAGGGCCCGACTGGGTGACACAGTAGCGAGTCTGAGGAGTGAATCCGAGCTGATCAGCCAGCGGGCAGATTCACTACGCCTCCTAGACACGCATGCTTTTTGTTGTATGCTTTGAGTTTTGAAATCACTGTCATTCTGTCATTCACATATAAATTTCAAATAGAGTAGCCCTATCTCTTGAGCCCAGAAGATCACTTTGCAGAGATACCTGGATTCTTTAGTTCTCTCTCTGGGAAAGGAAAAGGAGAGGAACAGGTAAGAGACATTTAAGGGGTGATTGGAATCAGAGTCCCCAGATAACTTCTTGGTGGCTGTGTTTTCCTAGGTAAACTCAGAAAATAAATTTAGTCTGTGTTCACAGAACTGCCATGACGTCCTAGGCCTGAGAATGCACTTCTCAGATGAGGCTGTCTATCTGTCCAGGTGTTCTCATTCTGTGCTACATTATTCCATTTAAAACACCGCAGCTTCTACAGAGGAGCCAGGGAATTGGGATCATTGGTTTTGTATGTATGTATGTATTTATTTATTCCAGTACTAGGGACTGAATCCAGGGCCTTTGTACTGAGCTACATCCCCAGTCTTTTTAAAAATTATTATTATTTTAATTTTAAAACTAGGTTTAAGTTGTCTAAGAACTTGTGATCCTCTGGCCTCAGCCTCATGAGCAGTAGACTTCAGAAGCATTCTATCTTTTTTATTTGACCTATATTTTAATGGAAAGTTGGATGAGAGTTTTACCTACTGGGTTTTCCCTATACACCAAGTGAATGTTTAGTGGTCAGCTACTCAGGGCTGCCCATGCTTGGTGATCAGACCGTCACCATGGTTGTCGCGCCCTAGGGAGAGGTTACGGTCTGCTCAGTGAGGAGTGCGTCCTTGCTGAGCTGCCTACGACCGGGGAAGTTTCAGGACTGCCTTTCCACTGCTCCTGAACAACAGGCTTGATCCTCTCTGTCCACCCACTGGGGACTGGTGGTCCCCTGTATGATCAAAGAGAGGAAGGGCTTCTCAGCTCTGCTTGGGACCATTGCTTCCCTGTACATTCCACACGGCCTCCACCAGGGCAGGGAGCACAGAGGAGAAGCAGCTCTCCCCAGAGCAGCTGAGGTGGTGGAACGGGGTGAGCAGCTATTTGGAGGCACTTCCAGGCCCTTTCTGTCTCTTCCTCTTTTGGATCGAAGTAGAGACTTTGCACAGGGTGTGGAGGGTTGGGGAAGGGATTCTGTTCTCCCACAACTCCATTCTGTGGAGGGACACAGAGAGTGTCCCACCTGGTCACAGGTGTCACAGCCTCGTTCCCTCTTTGCTCCAGGCACAGTCACCCAGCCAGAGCTTCCCATCAGGACTGGGAGGAAGAGACCCAGGAGAATTCTGTGCTTCCGTCCCCCTGCCCTCACTGAGCTTGGGCCTCCGCCCTTTCATGGCGATAGCGTCAAGTGTTCAACACTTGATGAGCAGCTGGGCAGAGTTACACAAGTCATCACATTCTCCAGGGGCTTTTGTAATTGCCAAATTTAATCACATTAATAATTAATTCCTGAATAAAATTAGCCAAGCATGAATATGTATTATATATTAAATGTAAACCAATACCTCCATTTCTGCCTAAAATAGTAATTACAGAGGTAGGATTTATCAGTTGAGGGATTACCATATGCTGAGCTCTGGCTTATGTGCTTTACAGAATTCATTTTTAAAATTTAAATACCACATACAATCCTAAGAGGGTAGGATATATTGGGTTCATTTTACAAATGAAGAAACAGACTCAGGAAGAAGAAAGAAAAGCTTGTCCAAGGTCACTAGTTAGGGCAGAGGAGCAGGATGTGGGGGCAGGAGTGAAACCCGGGGGACGGCCGCAGGCTCTTCTCTCACCTCCCTTACATGCAGGGCAGGGCTAAGTCCCTGGCAGGCTGAGAGTTAGCTTTTTCCAACCTACGATAAACAGAGGGAGAGTGAGGGGGAACTGAGGTTGATAAAACTGAAGTTTGCATATGGAGATCATAAACTTGATTGTTTCTTATACTGAAACAAGAGAGAGTTGCCTTTGTGAATGCAAAATAAATTTGGGGGACATATAAAACTTGCAAATTCCTTTCTCCTACTAAGGGTAGTGAGGATGTGAAATTCTAGTGGCTCAGTCAGCTAAAAACATAACTGACCTCAAGAGGGGCCTGTGTGAACGTGCTGACCAGCTGATCAAGCACACCCTTTAAGTGTTAGCTTGAAGAGGAAATCACCATTTTTTGGTGACAAAACGACCAATTATTGTCAATTTCGTGTGGTTCAACTTGGCTAGTGGCTATGCCATGCCTGGACTTTATTTATAAAGAATATAGACTGCACATTAAATGGTAACAATGGTAACTGTACTTCTGTTCTCTGACCCTGGATATAGGACACAGGGACACAGTGCAAAATGTTTAGTTCTGGTTTTGCTGAAAATTTTAGCACAATAGCTCTTTCTCTTCTGTGTTTGTCAAAGGAGAGGAGGGGTTGAAAATCAAGTTTTTAAGACTGATGTCTCCTCCAGGATCATAGACTGAAAACTAGGTTTTGTATCCATTCTGCTCTAATTTACTCTCCCAGGAGCAAAATATCCAATCCTTTAAGATTTCAGTTTAATCATCTACCAAATAAGGAAGCACTCTTTCAGTTTTAAAATTGGCCCCAGGGATACGCAGTGAGGAGCTGGAACTGCAGCTCGGGGGTACAGGACCTGTGCACCATACACAAGGCCCCATGTTTGATCCCAGTAAAACAAAACATGACTGGTTCTGGCTGCCAGAGTTGATAAACTCAGGTCCTGCCACACTTCTGCTCTCAATATGGCTCTCCGTAGCCCTTGAACCGACCGACACATGATCCGAGAGGATGAGCCGACTGAGACAGTGCTTTTTACATGGGGTCTGTGGGTCTACGTCTGGATTGCCAGATTCAGCAAATAAAAACTCCAGATGTTCGGTTAAACTTGAATTTTAGAAAAGCTATAGAGTGAACTGTATTTTATCTGGAAACCCTGCTCTGGGTGGGGCTTCAGGGGGCTCCATGAGCTGTCCAAATGCTCTGGAACATGCTACACATACATCTTTATGTGTACTTTTCTATAAAGTGACTCAGAATTGCTTGCAAGGGTTTGCAAAGAGGGCCATAATCCGAAACAGATCCAGAACCACTGGGCTAAGAATCATGTTGCCATACAGTAGCATAATTGTCCCCTAAGTGTAGGTGGGTGAGGCCTGCAATTGTATTAAATCAGATTCTTCCCGGTTGGAGACCAGTCCCTGAAAGCTTCTAGAGCTGGGGACAGAGCAGGGCTGTCATTCTACACTTAAGAACATGCTCCTTCCTGTTGCTGCCACCCTTGTCTCCTGGGAGACGCTATCCGTGGGCAAACTTAAAAGCCGCATGTGCCGAAGTATCACTGCCACTCTCACAGGGAGCTGGGATCCCAGCATGTCTTCGTGCCAAGGGTGCAGGTCAGCTGTGCCCGCCTGGTCCCTGCCACATTCCGGGCTAGCATCTGTCGGCGCGCCTCAGCGCTGCCTCCCGGAATAGAAACAGGCCCAGCCGCGCCACTTGCCATTTTAAGTTAAGGCTGATGGAAGAGGATTTTCCACTCTGCCATTATATTCCAACATGACTTTTACTACAAAACATACGACACTGTGGACATAGGCGCACATTAAACCGCAAGCCTCTTTTTAAATCAAATAACACATTTGAGGTACTTGTGGGGTTTTCCACTTTATCAATCAGCTATATTTCTGGGAGTTTAAATAATTGTCTGATTTTTGTGCTATGAATTTAGTTAAAACTGGTAACATTATATCTATACTGAACAGGCACTGAGTACTTCCTGATTTTTTAAAAAATGGAATTCTAAAGTTTGTGAGCAAAGCTCAAGCGTCTGCTCTTCCTCTTCTCTATAAAGTAGTGGGGGGATATACATACGCTGGAAGCTTTTCAGAGACCTAAAATTATCAGTAGCAGTCACAAGTCATTTTACTTCTGCAGAAGCGTCACTCACGCATTTCTGTTACTGCGTTTGCTAATTTATCACATTTCTCAAATTCCAAGTAAATGTTTTCTGCCTCCAGACTTCATATCAGGGACAGGAGCAGTCTGACCCAGCTGGGGATAATTTCAGGAAAGCAGCCCTAAAGCCCAAACACTCGCCCGACCACCCCCACCCCACAGCCATACACACCCCAGGATCCAGAAGACAGGAGTTGGCGATGTGGTCCCAGCTCCTTCCCTGTGTGAAGTGGCAGCTCACTGGCAAAGGCGAAGTTTTAGCAGCAGGGTCCCCCTGGGAAGGTGAGCTGTGGAGAGCCAGAGGGAGGGAGAAGGAGGATCCGGTGGGAGTCACCAGCAGCCACCTGACAACCCCTCTGGTGCAATTTTTAGAATGACCCTGGGTTCTGCAGGCAAGCCCTCGCTCCCTCTTTGGCCTTTGCTTTAGGGCCGAGCAGGGACAGAGGGCGGAGCTCTGGCTGCCCAGCGGGCTCAGGTTTCTTGACCTGGTGGTTTGGTTTTTTTTGGTTTTAAAGTCAAGAGCAAGAGCTTAGCCTGGGTATGAGGAGAGAAATTTAGCTAGGTGAGTGATTATGGGAAGTAGAAGATTTGCAGAGAGGAAAGAGAGGAGGTTTTCAGTACAGATCATTTTCTAGGTAGGTAGTGAGCCCGGTCACCTCGGGTCCTGGAGGAGACTCAGTTATAAATAGTCTGCGCTTGAGTGAGGCTGTGTGCAGCAGGAGGTGATGCTCCCAGCAGCATGTAAGTGTGCGCTGGAGTTTTACCGGCTAAGGAAGTAGGTTTGAACCAGCACTGGATCATTCAGGGGTCCACAGCAGGGCTGAAAGAACAACCATGCTGCAAACATGGGGACTGGGGATAGCGAATCTGGCCACACTTCCTGTGGGGAAAAATATTCAAGGGCTATAATTCACCATAAGCTTTTAGTAGGCATCAAGACTGCGGAAAGACTGTTAACAGGACAATCGGCTGTGACAAAGGAAAATGGGGTCATTGAAATAAACGCTCTAATTATTCTTTATCAGATGCTGTGTTAAGTGTTGCTTTGGGGTCTTGGCACACTGGGAAAGTGTTCCTGAGGAAGGTGGTTGCTGTGAAGATGCTTCCCATGCTCTGAGTGCTGAGAATGACTGGAGGAAATGGACATGGAGGGGGCAGGCAAGACACGGGCTTCCGAGAGCAGGTGGCTTGAGGTCTGCCTGGGTGCAGTTTGCTCTTTTGCTGCCTGAGGGGTCAATAATTAGGTCCAAATGGGTAGAGGTCCCAGGAAAACAATTAAAAACAAGGACGAAAAACTGGTAACTGCTGGGTTCTAATGAAAGCAGCAGCCTTTTAGTATTCAAACAATAGGACTTGTCTCAACGTTCATTTAATGAAAAGGAGAACCATGATGAGACTCGTGTTTTGGAGCTATAATCTTAGGGAAATTTTGAGGATTTAGACTGAGTAATTTATTTGTTTCCATTGTTAGTGAACAACTCTTCCATCAGCTTCTCCTATATTTTTACACAGAGCCAGCTCAAATTTAAGTTCCATGAGGGCAGAAATCTCTATTTATTTTGTTCACTAATGAATCCCAAATGCCTAAAACAATACCTGGCATATCAATAGATAGCAAATAATTGTTTGTCAGTTGAATAAGTAAGCGAAGCAGCAGGTTAACCTGATTAATATAGGAAATTTCTACCAGCACTGAGGCCATTGCTGTGACTGTAGCTGACTATATGGTTTAGAAGGCTTTGGAAATGGTTTGCAGGAGGAGTTTAGAAAGGCCTGGAAGTGCCGCCTAGAGAACCCTAGAATTCTGTAAACAGAGTAAACTGTGCTTCATATTCAATACTGGTCTGAGCTTAAAAGATGAGAAAGCTTATATAAAGGCAGACGGTGGAGCCTAGGCTCAAGAGTTTCAGCTGAGAACAAAGGCTCCACTGGCATCTGGACTAGAGGCCATCATGTATTTGCTCTGGAAAAAAAAACGTCTACATGTCCTCAGAGTTGCCTATGTGAGGGACTGAGAATAAGAACATTAGACTAGTTCATCTGGCAGAGAAAATTTAAAGGTAGCCTAGTGTTCAAGCTGTGGCCTGAATACTTCTGGTTATTTTTAGCCAAGCCTACAGTAAGATTCTGGAACAAATAGCAGAGCTGAATGATTTGAAATGTTTGTGGTTTCTCTAAAAAGAATGTACCTGCAAGGTTGGGGCAAAGGACAGCATGACTGCTTAAAAGTCTAGCGTTAAAAACAAGTCAAGTACTTTATACAAGGACAAAAAGAAATGTGCCTTGAGAGTATTTTAGAAATCAGTAAGACCACATCCATAGTTGGCCCAATATTACTGAGAACAGAGTCCTTTAGGTACTCAGAATCCTTTAGGCACCCTTTAAGAAGGGTGCCTAGGGAACGGATATTCTGTGATTCATTGCGTAGTGCTAAGCCATCTAGGATGAGAGGCCTCTATAGCCATGATCTGAGGGAGACTGGCTACTGGTTGAGCTGATGGCAGACCTTGATAGGTCCATGTGGTGCTGGTTTTTCAGGAACGCACACTGTAAGAGTTACGGGATGATGCAGACTTCCACCCAGATTTCAAAAGTCTGGGAAGCCAGGCAGAGTGCCCCTGAGAGAGAAGTACATGAGGCTATAACACTGAAGCCTAAAGTGCAGTGAAGATTGCAGAAGAGTGAGATGCCAGGAATGTGGAAGATGTGCTGAGAAAAGCCACAGACAGTAAAGAGTCAGCTCAAGAAAGAGGCCATATAAGTGGCGCTGACATTATCAGTGCTGGAGGGCCCTTCCAGTCCTCAGGAACTCAGGTTTTGCCACAGCCAGGTCTACACGCTGAACGTGTAACTACAGGCCTTAATGGTCGCCCTGCTGGGTTTTGATTTTGCTCTGACTCTGTCCCATTCTATTCCCCTATTTCTCCCTTCTGAAATGCGAGTGCTTATTTAGGTTTGGAGCTTTTAGCTTTCTTTTTTATTTTTATAGGGGCTCACAGCTAAGAATTTGTCTTGAGTCTCAGAGAAGACTTTGGACTTGGATATTTTAGCAATGCTGGAACTGTTAAGACTGGTGACTCTTAGAGATGCACTAAATGCGTTTTGCACGATGAGATAGACGTGAGATCTTTGGCGACCAGAGATGGCAAAATGTTATGCTTTATATCTAAAATGCCCCCCCATTTGGAGGTAGGGCATGTTGGGAGGGACGGATTACTGGCTGTGTGACCCGGAAGGGTGCGCTCTCACTCCCAGATCCTCCCTTTCCTTTCTGTTTCCCGATGGCTATGATTTGAGCAGCTTTGCTCCAGTGGCTCTTTCACCGTGAGGTTCAGACCTTGAAGCTTGCTGTGCATGGACTGAACACACTGAGGCTGTGAGCCAAAATAAAGCTTAAAACACAGGAGTCACAAACTGTATTTCCACGATGGGAAAGTGACTAATACAGAGAGAGCACAGTTAAACGCACCATGAATGGGACAAGCAGGGTGGCGTCAAAGGGCGGGAGAACCGATGGTGTATGCCAAGAAAAATTATAATGGCAGCCTGAAAAAGAGAGCTAAGTCGGGAGAGGAGTTAGGCTTCAAGGACAAGAAATCTTTGTTTATTATTATAACCCTAAAACCAAGACAACACCTAGCTAATAGTATGCGCTTAATATGTTTGTTGAATGAAAGATATTAACACTGACACAGTAAAATCCAAAGGTGAACGGTATTGTAATATTTTGCTTTTAATTGCTTAGTCACTTTTTATAGAAACTAATAAGGATTCCGTAGGAAGAATACATCTGTTTAAAAAAGTCTTATAGATGAAATAACAGTTGAACAATAACCAATGTTTCCTGAAATATATCAGTTTGTTGTACAGTATAATTCTAATTATTTGTTCTGAACTAGTTCTGAACTTCTATCATCAACAGTCAGTCATTTAGAAGGCTACTTTTCAAGCTAATATACACAGGAATTATTCAAGGACCTTGCAACACACTGATGCTGAAGAAGTAAGTTTGGAGTCAGGCCTGAGATTCTGCCTTTGTAAGAAGCTCACAGATACTACCAATGTTGCTGGTACAGGAGCCATACTTTGAATAGAAAGAATTTGGAATGCTTAGTTACTTGAAAAACTAAAGGAAAAACATTAAAATAGCAATAGAAAGTCAGGTTAGGTTGTAATACCTGTAGTCCTATCTATTCAAGAGGGTTGGGTGGGAAGATCACTTAAACTCAGAAGTTTTAGACCATCCTGAGCAACATGGTAATAACTCAACTCAAGAAAAAAATTAACAGAAGCCATTCCATCAGAGCCCACACAATGTTCCAGCACCAAATTTACAAACCTACTATACCTGAAAAAATCTCCAACCAGTGCAATCATAAATGCATGTTGTTTTAAGTTGCTAAGATATGTAGCAATGAATAAATAATGCAGTGCCCTTTTGTGTTTTACATCTGTAAACTATTTTAATCCTCACACCATCTTTGTCAGGTAGGGTCCCTACTGAACTTGGCTACATCACACGGCTGGTAGGGGATGGGGCCAACAATTAGACCCAAGTCAGCAGGCTCTGAGTCTGGATTCTAACTACAGTACTTCACTTTGCACAGGGGCCATAGCTGTTTCTGATTGGTTCACAGCTGTAACACCATTCTCAGTAGTAGTGTTGGACATGCAGAGTCTCAATCACTGACTATTTAATTGATACAATTGCTAAATAAATGATGAGCAAATTTCTTTGTTGTTGTTTGTGCAAAGGACTTTTATGTGTTCTCAGGAAGTATAACTGCTTCTGTGATCCAAAGGCTTTTTTTCATGCTGTGGTATGGATTCTTTAGGTGTGGAATGGGATGCATATTAAGTGACTGAAAATTATTAGTACATTTCAGTGTGCAGACTCACATCTATAAACAGTAAGCAAGCTAATCTATCATATTAAATCACATAGGGGTTACATTAAATGGGTTCAAAGGAGTAGTTAAAATAAATTTTATTGAACTCTATATTTATGTTATTATTTGAATAGATAGGCAAGATAAAAATTAATATTAAGATAGCTTACACTTAGAGTAAGTACTGAGTCTGTAAAATCCGGCCTGTCTTTTATACCTTCAGCAATCTCAGGTCCTGAGATTTGGATTTGCCCTATTGCAAGTGCCCAGTAGTCACCGAGCCACTGTAGCAAATACTGGATGTCCCAGTCGTAAAACACTGAAGGAAGCTTCTGGCACTGGCAGTCAACAGAGCTTCCCTTAGATTTGTGACCGTCCTCCTGTGATGTCAGTAAACTCTAGAAATGGCTCAAAATAAAGAATGAACTTTGGGAAGGGGAGTTGTCTTAAAGTTGCTTTGTAAATGGCAACTAGAAGACCAATGACTCACCACCTTAAATGCAGCATGGGAGAGGGATTTGAGCGTGTGCTTTTGTGCTTCTAAACTTTGGGGCACCTGAAATACGCATGTGTGCCAAAACAATGAGCGGTAAAGAGAACAAAACTGCCACGTTTTCGTGTTCTGAGAGGGGAAGACTGGAGAAGGTGGCCCTTCGGCGAGGCTGCGTGAAGTTGTACGAGACCAGCGAGCACTGGAGTCAGGCAGGCAGTGGTGAGGTGAAGCAGATAGTGTTGGCTTCCAGCTGAGACACAGCTGAGCTCCCTTTTGCCGCATGGGTGAGAGTGGAAGGGAAACAGAGTCTGTCTTTTACTACTGAAACCAAAATCAAAGACAAAAACAAAAACATAAAATGGATGATTCATTCAATAGGCTTCTGTACAGCTCTAGCATGGGTGGGCACAAGATCTGGGATTGGCTGAGCCCCACTAGAAATTGGGATAAATCAGAGCTAGCAGTTCCCAGGAGCAGTTTTAAGTCAATAGCAAAAAGGGTTGGGGAGCTCAGCTGATGTGGGTTGTGTCAGTGTTAGTGTATTTGTCTTCACTGAGAAGGGCTGGCTCAGGGGTCAGTTCCAAGGGACAATAAATGCTTTTCTTCATCTTTCATGTGGAAGAAGCGCCTTTGCCTGAAAGGGGAACTATGAGTGACTACCCAAAACATGTGGGAGGAGTCCAGGGAGGAGAATCTGCATTCCAGGAATTTTCAGATAATAGGCCCAGAATACTGCCTTCTCAAGGCATGTCAAAGAAATGTGCTTTGTTATTTCCAACAGAGATTCTGAGCTGGAAGTATTGGTTAAGACAAGGTCAGCTAACAGCATAATGTGTTCCAAGGTCCCATCAAACTCTTCCTTTTGGAAAATAGGAAATCAATTGATGAAATAAAAACTTCCATGGAAACTGCAACTAATTCAGTGAATGCATGCAGGCCTCCTATAGCGTCCAAAGTCCCAGTTATGCCTAGGCTGTGCTCAGGTAGTCGAGAAATTCTTGATGTAAGTGGACACTTGCAAACACAGGCCCCGTTATGACATTTGAAGATAGTGGCCTTGTGTGGTATAAGGACACACATGTAAAGGTGAACCTAATTTACTGTCAGTTCTTCTGGAAGTGTGACACAATTTTTACAACTCAGAATATAGTTCTCTAATGATTCCAAAAATACAGTAAGTGAAAGTTGCTGGTAGGCATCAATGGTTAAAAAAATCTATGTATGAAAGCTGAGGCCTCTTGCCCAGGTTAACACCCCTGAAGGCTCGGCCTTCTCACCCGGAGGAGCTTCTCACCTGGAGAACCCCTGAAGGGTCAGCCTTCTCACCCGGAGGAGCTGGCTCATACAACCTCCCTGAGGCCAGATGATAGAAGTGTGTTCACAAGCTTTGAAGAGTGATCTTTTCCTCCAGTTTCTCACTTCTCATGGGACTCCTTCCTTGACCTGGCTGGCTCCCCACCCACCTCCTCGCTGCTGCAGCAGGGGCCTTTCTCTCTGCACAGCCGTCTCGCATATGCTATGGGCATGGCAGTCTCTCCCAGAACCTGCCACATCATAACAATGTGTGGTCCCCTCCCTCGTCCCCGAGATACTGGAGGACAAGATCTGTGGGGTTCATTTTTGTATCTCTGTACACAGCTTGGTACTTGGATGTGGCCAGTGCTCAAGGGTGCCCGACACTCTAGTTGTGACCCATTTGCCTGTATTTAATGTTTCCCAGCTCAGGAGTTAAACAAGGTCTGCACAAGTGAACATGACCCCACAGATTACTCTAATTAGTTGCACTGTTAAGTTACCTTAAAGAGTAATTAAAGGTACCCGTTCATTACGTTTCATCAGGCAGCCCCATCACATGGCTGCCCCACCCTCATCCTTCCGCCCACTTAGCTATAGCTTGGATGTTGACTCCTTGAAGATATTTCTTCTATGTGCACTATACTCAAGAGCCATACCATCACGGAAGATGTACAGAAGCTAAAAAGATACACGTGATTATGGGGGTAAAGTTTCAGTAATTCTTTTTTTTTATTCTGCTAGGTTTTTTTCTGAGTCCTTCCAAGCAACATGGTGACTTTTTTATTATCTGGAAAACAGCTAGAAAGAGTATGACGTCCAAAAAGTCTCGCAACGGCTACAGCAGATATCACAGGCCCCTCATTCTGAAGCCCGCGCTCTCCCCACGCCCTTCGAGTCCTTGCTCTGCGTTTCCACTTGTTTGCTCCACACTCTGTCAGGCTGGCTCCTGAGCAGGCAGCACAGACCCTTTCTAGAAGAGAGGAAAACTAAGGTCAAGGAGGCAGAGGTAGCAGATTTCACCCTGCTTCTCAGAATGCAATTTAAAACTTACCGATTGGTTGTTTCTGGGATGCTTCTTTTGACATTTGCAGACCATGCAGACCACAGGTGAGTGAAAACACGGTCCGGAGGGCTACTGTGTTAAGTGCATGTTTTCAGATAAGTGTTCTGGGCGGGGTCTGAGACTCTACCTTTGTGATGAGCACCCAGATGCTGTGAGACCATGGGCAGGTCATGCTTTGAGACCTCCGAGCTGCGACTGTGTTGAGCTGGACCCCAGGCACTAGCATCTCCTAAAAGCTCTCCAGGGTCTTGTGTCTTGTGTGAACCAAGTAGCAGTAAAGGACATCGGACCCCAGAGAGCACAGGAAAGGAGGAGGATTGGATCCATATGGAGATGCTTAGTTTTGAGTACTTCAGTTTATGTTTTGTTTTTGCGGTACTGGGGATTGAACTCAGGACCTTGCACTTGCCAGGCAGGCGCTTGTGCCTCTGAGCTATATCCCCAGCCCTTGAGTACTTCAGTTTAAAAACTGTTCTGAGAATACAGTACTAATAGAATTTGAACCAAAAGCACATTTATAAAATAGAAGGTGGAAATCCTTCCTTTGTAACATGGCATGAACAGTTTTAAAAATAAAATCAACTTTCTTTCAGCTGCAACTGCCATTCTCCAGGAATTTGCCAAAATGGTGAATGCAGGGGGAAAGAGGAGGGGAACCAGAATGTGGGTTCTGTGGGCCTTTTAGGAAACACGGCTTTGTGCCTTTGGCCTTGTACATGTGACTCTACACAAAGGGTGGCTGTAGACAACAAGGGGGTGGGACTGTTCCAGGAGGACCACACAGTGTCACCATGGCAACCTGGAAGCATCTACAGTGCTACCTAGTGTGCTGTGGGCATTGTAAACAGCATGCTAAGGGCAAGACACTAGCCAAGAGACGTGTGTTGAGCGTGTGACGCACTCTAAGAGCAGAGGCAGCTTGGAATGTGGGAAGGAAATGATCAGAAAAAGAGGGAGCCAAAGAGAAAGGTGCCGGGGTTCAAATGAAGCTCCAGTGTCCCCCCCCCCGCCCGTGCGCCCGCCCCCCATGCCCCCCCCTCCCAGTGGGAAGCTGCCCTAGCTGCAGAACCAGATTCCAAGCCGACTCTGCTGCTCCTGCCTAAACTAGTGGCTAAGGTGCTTTGGCCCTGGGTTCAACCCCGGTACTGCTGAGAAATGAAAAGAGGTCCCCTGAATTGCATGGATGTTTTCCTAATTGAGCAGGAAGTAGGCACTTCCAGCAGATTCTCACTGTGCCCGTCAGTTGTGCCAGGTCTTTACTCTTCCCATTCAGTGCTTTTCCTGCTGAAAGACGGGGGTGATTTGTTGTGCAACAGATACATGCCCAGCTGGCCAAAAAGTAGCCAGATATTTGTGAAATATTTACGAAGGTTTCAAGGCAGTTCCTCTAGGTCACCATGGGGAAAACAAGTATGAAAATAAACAGAAGGCATTAAAGTTAAGCTAGAAAGAGTTCATTGCTTGGAAATGTATTATAAACACCTAGGTTTTAAGGATCAGGAATTTATATTTGAGGCCCTGTACTTAACAATAAATTGTTTAAAATGCCCTATTGTGAGTTGTGTTCTGCTGCCGAATTGCTTTGGTCATTCATGAAGCAAGGCTGAGAAAGCAGTACAGTGAATAAAGTAAACGAAGTCGTTTCCCCACACGCACCCACAGGATGGTTTCCATGGGAGGGTGTGTCATGAGCTATTTCTGTAGCGAGTATGTGCTACTGCCTTCCACTTCTTAGGTCATTCTTTCTGACGCTACATTCCATTCGTGGCACGGTGAACTGGAATTCATCTATTTCTTCATGGGCAGACGTTAAGTTGACTCCTCTTATTCAGTTTTACAGACAGTGTTTCATGTACATATCCACAAACGTGTGTTGTGTACAACAGACAGCTGGCTATGGAGTGGCTGCTTATCTAAAACGCTTTTCTCCGATTGCCCTCCGCTGGTTTGCCACGCATATGAAAAGGCCTCTTTTCTCCAGTACCTTGAAACTCCCGGATATTGTCTGTCTTTTCAAAATTGTCTGATCAGTGTATAAAAAGTTGTTCTCAGTGATGTTTTAATTTCTGTGACACGAGGAGAGGGCGAAGATGGGTATCTTCTAAAGTGTTTTCTCTTTCCTGAGCTGCCGGTCTTTACCCTTATAACTAGTGGGTTGCTTATCTTTTTTGTATCAATCTATTGTGTGTTATGACGCAACAGATATTTTCCTCCCAGCCTGTTCATTTAAAAATTTGTGTTTTCATTTGTATATATTTAAGTCTGTTAATTTTTTCCTGACTTGCGTGTTTTACTTCTGATTTAGGAAAGACTTCCTAATCTCAAGATTGTAATATATCGAACCCTAACTCCTGAATAGAGCTGCCATTCGTTCATCCGTCTGACGATTCGTCCACATGCTGAATATACATTTCACCTCTAACTGAAGGCAGAGCTCTTGCTTTGTTTCCTCTACTTCCTGTTTTAGTCGTTTTCCCGTCACTAGTGTGAAATACTCAACACTTAAAATACTTCGAGGAGAGGAGGTCCCTTGGCTCGTGTTCCAGAGGGTTCAGTCCAAGGTCGGCTGCTCCGCGCGGAGGGCCGTGGAGGAGGGCTGGGCAGGGCAGCTGCGCAGTCCAGGCAGACCGGACCCGAGAGAGGAGGAGGGGCAGGGATAAGAACACACTTTCCCGGCCACACTGGGGACCACGGCGTCCCGCCAGCTGCCACTGCAGCGCTGTCAGCCTCGAACTTGTGCATGCGGGAGTCCACAGAGGCGCACAGTGCCCCCCCCCAGTCGCCACCTTCCGCACGTGAGACGCGGGGACATTTTAGATCTAAAGCACCATTCTCAGCACTATTCACTGAAAATGCTGTTCTTATTCCTAGACTTGAAATGCACGCTTCATTTTCTGTGTGTGCGTGCGTGTGTGTATGTGTGCGTGCGCGTGCGTGCGTGCGCGTGTGCGTGTGTGTGTGTGTGTGTGTATGTGTGCGTGTGTGCGTGCGTGCGTGTGTGTGTGCGCGT